>OY998163.1:5893570-6377698 GCA_963921995.1 Oxystoma pomonae | reverse complement strand
AAAAGCCACATATTTTTATCGGTTTTTTTTATTTTAAAGATTACAAAAAGACGTAAGACAAAAGGCGATACTTTTTTTGAACGCAGCTAACGGTCTTTAATAATAATCTAAATACCACATTTTTTTGTTAGTTCCTGGATTTGCAAAAAATAATAATAAGTAGCGAATAGGCTAAAAGCCACATATTTTTATCGGTTTTTTTTATTTTAAAGATTGCAAAAAGACGTAAGACAAAAGGCGATATTTTTTTGAACGCACCTAATGGTCTTTAATAATAATCTAAATACCACATTTTTTTGTTAGTTCCTGGATTTGCAAAAAATAATAATAATTAGCGAATAGGCTAAAAGCCACATATTTTTATCGGTTTTTTTTTATTTTAAAGATTACAAAAAGACGTAAGACAAAAGGCGTTACTTTTTTTGAACGCAGCTAACGGCCTTTAATAATAATCTAAATACCACATTTTTTTGTTAGTTCCTGGATTTGCAAAAAATAATAATAGTTAGCGAATAGGCTAAAAGCCACATATTTTTATCGGTTTTTTTTATTTTAAAGATTACAAAAAGACGTAAGACAAAAGGCGATACATTTTTTGAACGCAGCTAACGGTCTTTAATAATAATCTAAATACCACATTTTTTTGTTAGTTCCTGGATTTGCAAAAAATAATAATAATTAGCGAATAAGTTAAAAGCCACATATTTTTATCGGTTTTTTTTATTTTAAAGATTACAAAAAGACGTAAGACAAAAGGCGATACTTTTTTTTGAACGCAGCTAACGGTCTTTAATAATAATCTAAATACCACATTTTTTTGTTAGTTCCTGGATTTGCAAAAAATAATAATAATTAGCGAATAGGCTAAAAGCCACATATTTGTATCGGTTTTTTTTTATTTTAAAGATTACAAAAAGACGTAAGACAAAAGGCGATACTTTTTTTGAACGCAGCTAACGGTCTTTAATAATAATCTAAATACCACATTTTTTTGTTAGTTCCTGGATTTGCAAAAAATAATAATAATTAGCGAATAGGCTGAAAGCCACATATTTTTATCGGTTTTTTTTGTTTTAAAGATTACAAAAAGACGTAAGACAAAAGGCGATACTTTTTTTGAACGCAGCTAACGGTCTTTAATAATAATCTAAATACCACATTTTTTTGTTAGGTCCTGGATTTGCAAAAAATAATAATAAGTAGCGAATAGGCTAAAAGCCACATATTTTTATCGGTTTTTTTTATTTTAAAGATTGCAAAAAGACGTAAGACAAAAGGCGATATTTTTTTGAACGCAGCTAATGGTCTTTAATAATAATCTAAATACCACATTTTTTTGTTAGTTCCTGGATTTGCAAAAAATAATAATAATTAGCGAATAGGCTAAAAGCCACATATTTTTATCGGTTTTTTTTTATTTTAAAGATTACAAAAAGACGTAAGACAAAAGGCGATACTTTTTTTGAACGCAGCTAACGGTCTTTAATAATAATCTAAATACCACATTTTTTTGTTAGTTCCTGGATTTGCAAAAAATAATAATAATTAGCGAATAGGCTGAAAGCCACATATTTTTATCGGTTTTTTTTATTTTAAAGATTACAAAAAGACGTAAGACAAAAGGCGATACATTTTTTGAACGCAGCTAACGGTCTTTAATAATAATCTAAATACCACATTTTTTGGTTAGTTCCTGGATTTGCAAAAAATAATAATAATTAGCGAATAGGTTAAAAGCCACATATTTTTATCGGTTTTTTTATTTTAAAGATTACAAAAAGACGTAAGACAAAAGGCGATACTTTTTTTGAACGCAGCTAACGGTCTTTAATAATAATCTAAATACCACATTTTTTTGTTAGTTCCTGGATTTGCAAAAAATAATAATAATTAGCGAATAGGCTAAAAGCCACATATTTGTATCGGTTTTTTTTTTATTTTAAAGATTACAAAAAGACGTAAGACAAAAGGCGATACTTTTTTTGAACGCAGCTAACGGTCTTTAATAATAATCTAAATACCACATTTTTTGTTAGTTCCTGGATTTGCAAAAAATAATAATAATTAGCGAATAGGCTGAAAGCCACATATTTTTATCGGTTTTTTTTTATTTTAAAGATTACAAAAAGACGTAAGACAAAAGGCGATACTTTTTTTGAACGCAGCTAACGGTCTTTAATAATAATCTAAATACCACATTTTTTTGTTAGTTCCTGGATTTGCAAAAAATAATAATAATTAGCGAATAGGCTAAAAGCCACATATTTTTATCGTTTTTTTTTGTTTTAAAGATTACAAAAAAGACGTAAGACAAAAGGCGATACTTTTTTGAACGCAGCTAACGGTCTTTAATAATAATCTAAATACCACATTTTTTTGTTAGTTCTTGGATTTGCAAAAAATAATAATAATTAGCGAATAGGCTAAAAGGCACATATTTTTATCGGTTTTTTTTATTTTAAAGATTACAAAAAGACGTAAGACAAAAGGCGATACTTTTTTTGAACGCAGCTAACGGTCTTTAATAATAATCTAAATACCACATTTTTTTGTTAGTTCCTGGATTTGCAAAAAATAATAATAATTAGCGAATAGGCTAAAAGCCACATATTTTTATCGGTTTTTTTTATTTTAAAAATTACAAAAAGACGTAAGACAAAAGGCGATACTTTTTTTGAACGCAGCTAACGGTCTTTAATAATAATCTAAATACCACATTTTTTGTTAGTTCCTGGATTTGCAAAAAATAATAATAATTAGCGAATAGGCTAAAAGCCACATATTTTTATCGGTTTTTTTTATTTTAAAATTACAAAAAGACGTAAGACAAAAAGCGATACTTTTTTTGAACGCAGCTAACGGTCTTTAATAATAATCTAAATACCACATTTTTTTGTTAGTTCCTGGATTTGCAAAAAATAATAATAATTAGCGAATAGGATAAAAGCCACATATTTTTATCGGTTTTTTTTATTTTAAAGATTACAAAAAGACGTAAGACAAAAGGCGATACTTTTTTGAACGCAGCTAACGGTCTTTAATAATAATCTAAATAGCACATTTTTTTGTTAGTTCCTGGATTTGCAAAAAATAATAATAATTAGCGAATAGGCTAAAAGCCACATATTTTTATCGGTTTTTTTATTTTAAAGATTACAAAAAGACGTAAGACAAAAGGCGATACTTTTTTTGAACGCAGCTAACGGTCTTTAATAATAATCTAAATACCACATTTTTTTGTTAGTTCCTGGATTTGCAAAAAATAATAATAAGTAGCGAATAGGCTAAAAGCCACATATTTTTATCGTTTTTTTTATTTTAAAGATTACAAAAAGACGTAAGACAAAAGGCGATACATTTTTTGAACGCAGCTAACGGTCTTTAATAATAATCTAAATACCACAATTTTTTTGTTAGTTCCTGGATTTGCAAAAAATAATAATAATTAGCGAATAGGTTAAAAGCCACATATTTTTATCGGTTTTTTTTTATTTTAAAGATTAAAAAAAGACGTAAGACAAAAGGCGATACTTTTTTTGAACGCAGCTAACGGTCTTTAATAATAATCTAAATACCACATTTTTTTGTTAGTTCCTGGATTTGCAAAAAAAATAATAATTAGCGAATAGGCTGAAAGCCACATATTTTTATCGGTTTTTTTTATTTTAAAGATTACAAAAAGACGTAAGACAAAAGGCGATACATTTTTTGAACGCAGCTAACGGTCTTTAATAATAATCTAAATACCACATTTTTTTGTTAGTTCCTGGATTTGCAAAAAATAATAATAATTAGCGAATAGGTTAAAAGCCACATATTTTTATCGGTTTTTTTTTATTTTAAAGATTAAAAAAAGACGTAAGACAAAAGGCGATACTTTTTTTGAACGCAGCTAACGGTTTTTAATAATAATCTAAATACCACATTTTTTTGTTAGTTCCTGGATTTGCAAAAAATAATAATAATTAGCGAATAGGCTAAAAGCCACATATTTGTATCGGTTTTTTTTTATTTTAAAGATTACAAAAAGACGTAAGACAAAAGGCGATACTTTTTTTGAACGCAGCTAACGGTCTTTAATAATAATCTAAATACCACATTTTTTTGTTAGTTCCTGGATTTGCAAAAAATAATAATAATTAGCGAATAGGCTGAAAGCCACATATTTTTATCGGTTTTTTTTATTTTAAAGATTACAAAAAAGACGTAAGACAAAAGGCGATACTTTTTTTTGAACGCAGCTAACGGTCTTTAATATTAATCTAAATACCACATTTTTTTTGTTAGTTCCTGGATTTGCAAAAAATAATAATAATTAGCGAATAGGCTAAAAGCCACATATTTTTATCGTTTTTTTTTGTTTTAAAGATTACAAAAAGACGTAAGACAAAAGGCGATACTTTTTTTGAACGCAGCTAACGGTCTTTAATAATAATCTAAATACCACATTTTTTTGTTAGTTCCTGGATTTGCAAAAAATAATAATAAGTAGCGAATAGGCTAAAAGCCACATATTTTTATCGGTTTTTTTTATTTTAAAGATTGCAAAAAGACGTAAGACAAAAGGCGATATTTTTTGAACGCAGCTAATGGTCTTTAATAATAATCTAAATACCACATTTTTTTGTTAGTTCCTGGATTTGCAAAAAATAATAATAATTAGCGAATAGGCTAAAAGCCACATATTTTTATCGTTTTTTTTTTATTTTAAAGATTACAAAAAGACGTAAGACAAAAGGCGATACTTTTTTTGAACGCAGCTAACGGTCTTTAATAATAATCTAAATACCACATTTTTTTGTTAGTTCCTGGATTTGCAAAAAATAATAATAATTAGCGAATAGGCTGAAAGCCACATATTTTTATCGGTTTTTTTTATTTTAAAGATTACAAAAAGACGTAAGACAAAAGGCGATACATTTTTTGAACGCAGCTAACGGTCTTTAATAATAATCTAAATACCGCATTTTTTGGTTAGTTCCTGGATTGCAAAAAATAATAATAATTAGCGAATAGGTTAAAAGCCACATATTTTTATCGGTTTTTTTTATTTTAAAGATTACAAAAAGACGTAAGACAAAAGGCGATACTTTTTTTTGAACGCAGCTAACGGTCTTTAATAATAATCTAAATACCACATTTTTTTTGTTAGTTCCTGGATTTGCAAAAAATAATAATAATTAGCGAATAGGCTAAAAGCCACATATTTGTATCGGTTTTTTTTTTATTTTAAAGATTACAAAAGACGTAAGACAAAAGGCGATACTTTTTTTGAACGCAGCTAACGGTCTTTAATAATAATCTAAATACCACATTTTTTTGTTAGTTCCTGGATTTGCAAAAAATAATAATAATTAGCGAATAGGCTGAAAGCCACATATTTTTATCGGTTTTTTTTATTTTAAAGATTACAAAAAGACGTAAGACAAAAGGCGATACTTTTTTTGAACGCAGCTAACGGTCTTTAATAATAATCTAAATACCACATTTTTTTGTTAGTTCCTGGATTTGCAAAAAATAATAATAATTAGCGAATAGGCTAAAAGCCACATATTTTTATCGGTTTTTTTTGTTTTAAAGATTACAAAAAGACGTAAGACAAAAGGCGATACTTTTTTTGAACGCAGCTAACGGTCTTTAATAATAATCTAAATACCACATTTTTTTGTTAGTTCCTGGATTTGCAAAAAATAATAATAATTAGCGAATAGGCTAAAAGGCACATATTTTTATCGGTTTTTTTTATTTTAAAGATTACAAAAAGACGTAAGACAAAAGGCGATACTTTTTTTGAACGCAGCTAACGGTCTTTAATAATAATCTAAATACCACATTTTTTTGTTAGTTCCTGGATTTGCAAAAAATAATAATAATTAGCGAATAGGCTAAAAGCCACATATTTTTATTGGTTTTTTTTTTATTTTAAAGATTACAAAAAGACGTAAGACAAAAGGCGATACTTTTTTTGAACGCAGATAACGGTCTTTAATAATAACCTAAATACCACATTTTTTTGTTAGTTCCTGGATTTGCAAAAAATAATAATAATTAGCGAATAGCCTAAAAGCCACATATTTTTATCGGTTTTTTTTATTTTAAAGATTACAAAAAGACGTAAGACAAAAGGCGATACTTTTTTTGAACGCAGCTAACGGTCTTTAATAATAATCTAAATACCACATTTTTTTGTTAGTTCCTGGATTTGCAAAAAATAATAATAATTAGCGAATAGGCTAAAAGCCACATATTTTTATTTTTTTTTTATTTTAAAGATTACAAAAAGACGTAAGACAAAAGGCGATACTTTTTTTGAACGCAGCTAACGGTCTTTAATAATAATCTAATTACCACATTTTTTTGTTAGTTCCTGGATTTGCAAAAAATAATAATAATTAGCGAATAGGCTAAAAGCCACATATTTTTATCGGTTTTTTTTTATTTTAAAAATTACAAAAAGACGTAAGACAAAAGGCGATACTTTTTTTGAACGCAGCTAACGGTCTTTAATAATAATCTAAATACCACATTTTTTGTTAGTTCCTGGATTTGCAAAAAATAATAATAATTAGCGAATAGGATAAAAGCCACATATTTTTATCGGATTTTTTTATTTTAAAGATTACAAAAAGACGTAAGACAAAAGGCGATACTTTTTTTAAACGCAGCTAACGGTCTTTAATAATAATCTAAATACCACATTTTTTTGTTAGTTCCTGGATTTGCAAAAAATAATAATAATTAGCGAATAGGCTAAAAGCCACATATTTTTATCGGTTTTTTTTATTTTAAAGATTACAAAAAGACGTAAGACAAAAGGCGATACTTTTTTTGAACGCAGCTAACGGTCTTTAATAATAATCTAAATACCACATTTTTTTGTTAGTTCCTGGATTTGCAAAAAATAATAATAATTAGCGAATAGGCTAAAAGCCACATATTTTTATCGGTTTTTTTTATTTTAAAGATTACAAAAAGACGTAAGACAAAAGGCGATACTTTTTTTGAACGCAGCTAACGGTCTTTAATAATAATCTAAATACCACATTTTTTTGTTAGTTCCTGGATTTGCAAAAAATAATAATAATTAGCGAATGGGCTAAAAGCCACATATTTTTATCGGTTTTTTTATTTTAAAGATTACAAAAAGACGCAAGACAAAAGGCGATACTTTTTTTGAACGCAGCTAACGGTCTTTAATAATAATCTAAATACCACTTTTTTTTGTTAGTTCCTGGATTTGCAAAAAATAATAATAATTAGCGAATAGGCTAAAAGCCACATATTTTTATCGGTTTTTTTTATTTTAAAGATTACAAAAAGACGTAAGACAAAAGGCGATACTTTTTTTGAACGCAGCTAACGGTCTTTAATAATAATCTAAATACCACATTTTTTTGTTAGTTCCTGGATTTGCAAAAAATAATAATAATTAGCGAATAGGCTAAAAGGCACATATTTTTATCGGTTTTTTTTTATTTTAAAGATTACAAAAAGACGTAAGACAAAAGGCGATACTTTTTTTGAACGCAGCTAACGGTCTTTAATAATAATATAAATACCACATTTTTTTGTTAGTTCCTGGATATGCAAAAAATAATAATAATTAGCGAATAGGCTAAAAGCCACATATTTTTATCGGTTTTTTTTATTTTAAAGATTACAAAAAGACGTAAGACAAAAGGCGATACTTTTTTTGAACGCAGCTAACGGTCTTTAATAATAATCTAAATACCACATTTTTTTGTTAGTTCCTGGATTTGCAAAAAATAATAATAATTAGCGAATAGGCTAAAATCCACATATTTTTATCGGTTTTTTTTTATTTTAAAGATTACAAAAAGACGTAAGACAAAAGGCGATACTTTTTTTGAACGCAGCTAACGGTCTTTAATAATAATCTAAATAAAACATTTTGTTGTTAGTTCCTGGATTTGCAAAAAATAATAATAATTAGCGAATAGGCTAAAAGCCGCATATTTTTATCGTTTTTTTTTATTTTAAAGAATAGAAAAAGACGTAAGACAAAAGGCGATACTTTTTTTGAACGCAGTTAACGGTCTTTAATAATAATCTAAATACCACATTTTTTTGTTAGTTCCTGGATTTGTAAAAAATAATAATAATTAGCGAATAGGCTAAAAGCCACATATTTTTATCGGTTTTTTTTATTTTAAAGATTACAAAAAGACGTAAGCCAGAAGGCGATACTTTTTTTGGACGCAGCTAACGGTCTTTAATAATAATCTAAATACCACATTTTTTTGTTAGTTCCTGGATTTGCAAAAAATAATAATAATTAGCGAATAGGCTAAAAGCCACATATTTTTATCGGTTTTTTTTATTTTAAAGATTACAAAAAGACCTAAGACAAAAGGCGATACTTTTTTTGAACGCAGCTAACGGTCTTTAATAATAATCTAAATACCACATTTTTTTGTTAGTTCCTGGATTTGCAAAAAATAATAATAATTAGCGAATAGGCTAAAAGCCACATATTTTTATCGGTTTTTTTTATTTTAAAGATTACAAAAAGACGTAAGACAAAAGGCGATACTTTTTTTGAACGCAGCTAACGGTCTTTAATAATAATCTAAATACCACATTTTTTTGTTAGTTCCTGGATTTGCAAAAAATAATAATAAGTAGCGAATAGGCTAAAAGCCACATATTTTTATCGTTTTTTTTTTTAATTTTAAAGATTGCCAAAAGACGTAAGACAAAAGGCGATATTTTTTTGAACGCAGCTAATGGTCTTTAATAATAATCTAAATACCACATTTTTTTGTTAGTTCCTGGATTTGCAAAAAATAATAATAATTAGCGAATAGGCTAAAAGCCACATATTTTTATCGGTTTTTTTTTATTTTAAAGATTACAAAAAGACGTAAGACAAAAGGCGTTACTTTTTTTGAACGCAGCTAACGGTCTTTAATAATAATCTAAATACCACATTTTTTTGTTAGTTCCTGGATTTGCAAAAAATAATAATAGTTAGCGAATAGGCTGAAAGCCACATATTTTTATCGGTTTTTTTTATTTTAAAGATTACAAAAAGACGTAAGACAAAAGGCGATACATTTTTTGAACGCAGCTAACGGTCTTTAATAATAATCTAAATACCACATTTTTTTGTTAGTTCCTGGATTTGCAAAAAATAATAATAATTAGCGAATAGGTTAAAAGCCACATATTTTTATCGGTTTTTTTTATTTTAAAGATTACAAAAAGACGTAACACAAAAGGCGATACTTTTTTTGAACGCAGCTAACGGTCTTTAATAATAATCTAAATACCACATTTTTTTGTTAGTTCCTGGATTTGCAAAAAATAATAATAATTAGCGAATAGGCTAAAAGGCACATATTTTTATCGGTTTTTTTTATTTTAAAGATTACAAAAAGACGTAAGACAAAAGGCGATACTTTTTTTGAACGCAGCTAACGGTCTTTAATAATAATATAAATACCACATTTTTTTGTTAGTTCCTGGATATGCAAAAAATAATAATAATTAGCGAATAGGCTAAAAGCCACATATTTTTATCGGTTTTTTTTATTTTAAAGATTACAAAAAGACGTAAGACAAAAGGCGATACTTTTTTTGAACGCAGCTAACGGTCTTTAATAATAATCTAAATAAAACATTTTTTTGTTAGTTCCTGGATTTGCAAAAAATAATAATAATTAGCGAATAGGCTAAAAGCCGCATATTTTTATCGTTTTTTTTTTATTTTAAAGATTAGAAAAAGACGTAAGACAAAAGGCGATACTTTTTTTGAACGCAGTTAACGGTCTTTAATAATAATCTAAATACCACATTTTTTTGTTAGTTCCTGGATTTGCAAAAAATAATAATAATTAGCGAATAGGCTAAAATCCACATATTTTTATCGGTTTTTTTTTATTTTAAAGATTACAAAAAGACGTAAGACAAAAGGCGATACTTTTTTTGAACGCAGCTAACGGTCTTTAATAATAATCTAAATAAAACATTTTTTTGTTAGTTCCTGGATTTGCAAAAAATAATAATAATTAGCGAATAGGCTAAAAGCCGCATATTTTTATCGTTTTTTTTTATTTTAAAGATTAGAAAAAGACGTAAGACAAAAGGCGATACTTTTTTTGAACGCAGTTAACGGTCTTTAATAATAATCTAAATACCACATTTTTTTGTTAGTTCCTGGATTTGTAAAAAATAATAATAATTAGCGAATAGGCTAAAAGCCACATATTTTTATCGGTTTTTTTTATTTTAAAGATTACAAAAAGACCTAAGACAAAAGGCGATACTTTTTTTGAACGCAGCTAACGGTCTTTAATAATAATCTAAATACCACATTTTTTTGTTAGTTCCTGGATTTGCAAAAAATAATAATAATTAGCGAATAGGCTAAAAGCCACATATTTTTATCGTTTTTTTTTTATTTTGAAGATTACAAAAAGACGTAAGCCAAAAGGCGATACTTTTTTTGGACGCAGCTAACGGTCTTTAATAATAATCTAAATACCACATTTTTTTGTTAGTTCCTGGATTTGCAAAAAATAATAATAATTAGCGAATAGGCTAAAAGCCACATATTTTTTTGGGTTTTTTTATTTTAAAGATTACAAAAAGACCTAAGACAAAAGGCGATACTTTTTTTGAACGCAGCTAACGGTCTTTAATAATAATCTAAATACCACATTTTTTTGTTAGTTCCTGGATTTGCAAAAAATAATAATAATTAGCGAATAGGCTAAAAGCCACATATTTTTATCGGTTTTTTTTATTTTAAAGATTACAAAAAGACGTAAGACAAAAGGCGATACTTTTTTTGAACGCAGCTAACGGTCTTTAATAATAATCTAAATACCACATTTTTTTGTTAGTTCCTGGATTTGCAAAAAATAATAATAAGTAGCGAATAGGCTAAAAGCCACATATTTTTATCGGTTTTTTTTATTTTAAAGATTGCAAAAAGACGTAAGACAAAAGGCGATATTTTTTTGAACGCACCTAATGGTCTTTAATAATAATCTAAATACCACATTTTTTTGTTAGTTCCTGGATTTGCAAAAAATAATAATAATTAGCGAGTAGGCTAAAAGCCACATATTTTTATCGGTTTTTTTTTATTTTAAAGATTACAAAAAGACGTAAGACAAAAGGCGTTACTTTTTTTGAACGCAGCTAACGGCCTTTAATAATAATCTAAATACCACATTTTTTTGTTAGTTCCTGGATTTGCAAAAAATAATAATAGTTAGCGAATAGGCTAAAAGCCACATATTTTTATCGGTTTTTTTTATTTTAAAGATTACAAAAAGACGTAAGACAAAAGGCGATACATTTTTTGAACGCAGCTAACGGTCTTTAATAATAATCTAAATACCACATTTTTTTGTTAGTTCCTGGATTTGCAAAAAATAATAATAATTAGCGAATAAGTTAAAAGCCACATATTTTTATCGGTTTTTTTTATTTTAAAGATTACAAAAAGACGTAAGACAAAAGGCGATACTTTTTTTGAACGCAGCTAACGGTCTTTAATAATAATCTAAATACCACATTTTTTTGTTAGTTCCTGGATTTGCAAAAAATAATAATAATTAGCGAATAGGCTAAAAGCCACATATTTGTATCGGTTTTTTTTTTATTTTAAAGATTACAAAAAGACGTAAGACAAAAGGCGATACTTTTTTTGAACGCAGCTAACGGTCTTTAATAATAATCTAAATACCACATTTTTTTGTTAGTTCCTGGATTTGCAAAAAATAATAATAATTAGCGAATAGGCTGAAAGCCACATATTTTTATCGGTTTTTTTTGTTTTAAAGATTACAAAAAGACGTAAGACAAAAGGCGATACTTTTTTTGAACGCAGCTAACGGTCTTTAATAATAATCTAAATACCACATTTTTTTGTTAGGTCCTGGATTTGCAAAAAATAATAATAAGTAGCGAATAGGCTAAAAGCCACATATTTTTATCGGTTTTTTTTATTTTAAAGATTGCAAAAAGACGTAAGACAAAAGGCGATATTTTTTTGAACGCAGCTAATGGTCTTTAATAATAATCTAAATACCACATTTTTTTGTTAGTTCCTGGATTTGCAAAAAATAATAATAATTAGCGAATAGGCTAAAAGCCACATATTTTTATCGGTTTTTTTTTATTTTAAAGATTACAAAAAGACGTAAGACAAAAGGCGATACTTTTTTTGAACGCAGCTAACGGTCTTTAATAATAATCTAAATACCACATTTTTTTGTTAGTTCCTGGATTTGCAAAAAATAATAATAATTAGCGAATAGGCTGAAAGCCACATATTTTTATCGGTTTTTTTTATTTTAAAGATTACAAAAAGACGTAAGACAAAAGGCGATACATTTTTTGAACGCAGCTAACGGTCTTTAATAATAATCTAAATACCACATTTTTTGGTTAGTTCCTGGATTTGCAAAAAATAATAATAATTAGCGAATAGGTTAAAAGCCACATATTTTTATCGGTTTTTTTTATTTTAAAGATTACAAAAAGACGTAAGACAAAAGGCGATACTTTTTTTGAACGCAGCTAACGGTCTTTAATAATAATCTAAATACCACATTTTTTTGTTAGTTCCTGGATTTGCAAAAAATAATAATAATTAGCGAATAGGCTAAAAGCCACATATTTGTATCGGTTTTTTTTTTATTTTAAAGATTACAAAAAGACGTAAGACAAAAGGCGATACTTTTTTTGAACGCAGCTAACGGTCTTTAATAATAATCTAAATACCACATTTTTTTGTTAGTTCCTGGATTTGCAAAAAATAATAATAATTAGCGAATAGGCTGAAAGCCACATATTTTTATCGGTTTTTTTTTATTTTAAAGATTACAAAAAGACGTAAGACAAAAGGCGATACTTTTTTTGAACGCAGCTAACGGTCTTTAATAATAATCTAAATACCACATTTTTTTGTTAGTTCCTGGATTTGCAAAAAATAATAATAATTAGCGAATAGGCTAAAAGCCACATATTTTTATCGGTTTTTTTTGTTTTAAAGATTACAAAAAGACGTAAGACAAAAGGCGATACTTTTTTTGAACGCAGCTAACGGTCTTTAATAATAATCTAAATACCACATTTTTTTGTTAGTTCTTGGATTTGCAAAAAATAATAATAATTAGCGAATAGGCTAAAAGGCACATATTTTTATCGGTTTTTTTTATTTTAAAGATTACAAAAAGACGTAAGACAAAAGGCGATACTTTTTTTGAACGCAGCTAACGGTCTTTAATAATAATCTAAATACCACATTTTTTTGTTAGTTCCTGGATTTGCAAAAAATAATAATAATTAGCGAATAGGCTAAAAGCCACATATTTTTATCGGTTTTTTTTATTTTAAAGATTACAAAAAGACGTAAGACAAAAGGCGATACTTTTTTTGAACGCAGCTAACGGTCTTTAATAATAATCTAAATACCACATTTTTTTGTTAGTTCCTGGATTTGCAAAAAATAATAATAATTAGCGAATAGGCTAAAAGCCACATATTTTTATCGGTTTTTTTTATTTTAAAAATTACAAAAAGACGTAAGACAAAAGGCGATACTTTTTTTGAACGCAGCTAACGGTCTTTAATAATAATCTAAATACCACATTTTTTTGTTAGTTCCTGGATTTGCAAAAAATAATAATAATTAGCGAATAGGCTAAAAGCCACATATTTTTATCGGTTTTTTTTATTTTAAAATTACAAAAAGACGTAAGACAAAAAGCGATACTTTTTTTGAACGCAGCTAACGGTCTTTAATAATAATCTAAATACCACATTTTTTTGTTAGTTCCTGGATTTGCAAAAAATAATAATAATTAGCGAATAGGCTAAAAGCCACATATTTTTATCGGTTTTTTTTATTTTAAAGATTACAAAAAGACGTAAGACAAAAGGCGATACTTTTTTTGAACGCAGCTAACGGTCTTTAATAATAATCTAAATACCACATTTTTTTGTTAGTTCTTGGATTTGCAAAAAATAATAATAATTAGCGAATAGGCTAAAAGGCACATATTTTTATCGGTTTTTTTTATTTTAAAGATTACAAAAAGACGTAAGACAAAAGGCGATACTTTTTTTGAACGCAGCTAACGGTCTTTAATAATAATCTAAATACCACATTTTTTTGTTAGTTCCTGGATTTGCAAAAAATAATAATAATTAGCGAATAGGCTAAAAGCCACATATTTTTATCGGTTTTTTTATTTTAAAGATTACAAAAAGACGTAAGACAAAAGGCGATACTTTTTTTGAACGCAGCTAACGGTCTTTAATAATAATCTAAATACCACATTTTTTTGTTAGTTCCTGGATTTGCAAAAAATAATAATAGTTAGCGAATAGGCTAAAAGCCACATATTTTTATCGGTTTTTTTTATTTTAAAGATTACAAAAAGACGTAAGACAAAAGGCGATACTTTTTTTGAACGCAGCTAACGATCTTTAATAATAATCTAAATACCACATTTTTTTGTTAGTTCCTGGATTTGCAAAAAATAATAATAATTAGCGAATAGGCTAAAAGCCACATATTTTTATCGGTTTTTTTTATTTTAAAGATTACAAAAAGACGTAAGACAAAAGGCGATACTTTTTTTGAACGCAGCTAACGGTCTTTAATAATAATCTAAATACCACATTTTTTTGTTAGTTCCTGGATTTGCAAAAAATAATAATAATTAGCGAATAGGCTAAAAGCCACATATTTTTATCGGTTTTTTTTTATTTTAAAGATTACAAAAAGACGTAAGACAAAAGGCGATACTTTTTTTGAACGCAGCTAACGGTCTTTAATAATAATCTAAATACCACATTTTTTTGTTAGTTCCTGGATTTGCAAAAAATAATAATAATTAGCGAATAGGCTAAAAGCCACATATTTTTATCGCTTTTTTTTTATTTTAAAGATTACAAAAAGACGTAACACAAAAGGCGATACTTTTTTTGAACGCAGCTAACGGTCTTTAATAATAATCCAAATACCACATTTTTTTGTTAGTTCTTGGATTTGCAAAAAATAATAATAATTAGCGAATAGGCTAAAAGCCACATATTTTTATCGGTTTTTTTTTATTTTAAAGATTACAAAAAGACGTAAGACAAAAGGCGATACTTTTTTTGAACGCAGCTAACGGTCTTTAATAATAATCTAAATACCACATTTTTTTGTTAGTTCCTGGATTTGCAAAAAATAATAATAATTAGCGAATAGGCTAAAAGCCACATATTTTTATCGGTTTTTTTTTATTTTAAAGATTACAAAAAGACGTAAGCCAAAAGGCGATACTTTTTTTGGACGCAGCTAACGGTCTTTAATAATAATCTAAATACCACATTTTTTTGTTAGTTCCTGGATTTGCAAAAAATAATAATAATTAGCGAATAGGCTAACAGCCACATATTTTTATCGGTTTTTTTTATTTTAAAGATTACAAAAAGACCTAAGACAAAAGGCGATACTTTTTTTGAACGCAGCTAACGGTCTTTAATAATAATCTAAATACCACATTTTTTTGTTAGTTCCTGGATTTGCAAAAAATAATAATAATTAGCGAATAGGCTAAAAGCCACGTATTTTTATCGGTTTTTTTTTATTTAAAAGATTACAAAAAGACGTAAGACAAAAGGCGATACTTTTTTTGAACGCAGCTAACGGTCTTTAATAATAATCTAAATACCACATTTTTTTGTTAGTTCCTGGATTTGCAAAAAATAATAATAAGTAGCGAATAGGCTAAAAGCCACATATTTTTATCGGTTTTTTTTATTTTAAAGATTGCAAAAAGACGTAAGACAAAAGGCGATATTTTTTTGAACGCAGCTAATGGTCTTTAATAATAATCTAAATACCACATTTTTTTGTTAGTTCCTGGATTTGCAAAAAATAATAATAATTAGCGAATAGGCTAAAAGCCACATATTTTTATCGGTTTTTTTTTATTTTGAAGATTACAAAAAGACGTAAGACAAAAGGCGTTACTTTTTTTGAACGCAGCTAACGGTCTTTAATAATAATCTAAATACCACATTTTTTTGTTAGTTCCTGGATTTGCAAAAAATAATAATAGTTAGCGAATAGGCTGAAAGCCACATATTTTTATCGGTTTTTTTTATTTTAAAGATTACAAAAAGACGTAAGACAAAAGGCGATACATTTTTTGAACGCAGCTAACGGTCTTTAATAATAATCTAAATACCACATTTTTTTGTTAGTTCCTGGATTTGCAAAAAATAATAATAATTAGCGAATAGGTTAAAAGCCACATATTTTTATCGGTTTTTTTTATTTTAAAGATTACAAAAAGACGTAAGACAAAAGGCGATACTTTTTTTGAACGCAGCTAACGGTCTTTAATAATAATCTAAATACCACATTTTTTTGTTAGTTCCTGGATTTGCAAAAAATAATAATAATTAGCGAATAGGCTAAAAGCCACATATTTGTATCGGTTTTTTTTTATTTTAAAGATTACAAAAAGACGTAAGACAAAAGGCGATACTTTTTTTGAACGCAGCTAACGGTCTTTAATAATAATCTAAATACCACATTTTTTTGTTAGTTCCTGGATTTGCAAAAAATAATAATAATTAGCGAATAGGCTGAAAGCCACATATTTTTATCGGTTTTTTTTATTTTAAAGATTACAAAAAGACGTAAGACAAAAGGCGATACTTTTTTTGAACGCAGCTAACGGTCTTTAATATTAATCTAAATACCACATTTTTTTGTTAGTTCCTGGATTTGCAAAAAATAATAATAATTAGCGAATAGGCTAAAAGCCACATATTTTTATCGTTTTTTTTTGTTTTAAAGATTACAAAAAGACGTAAGACAAAAGGCGATACTTTTTTTGAACGCAGCTAACGGTCTTTAATAATAATCTAAATACCACATTTTTTTGTTAGTTCCTGGATTTGCAAAAAATAATAATAAGTAGCGAATAGGCTAAAAGCCACATATTTTTATCGGTTTTTTTTATTTTAAAGATTGCAAAAAGACGTAAAACAAAAGGCGATATTTTTTTGAACGCAGCTAATGGTCTTTAATAATAATCTAAATACCACATTTTTTTGTTAGTTCCTGGATTTGCAAAAAATAATAATAATTAGCGAATAGGCTAAAAGCCACATATTTTTATCGTTTTTTTTTTATTTTAAAGATTACAAAAAGACGTAAGACAAAAGGCGATACTTTTTTTGAACGCAGCTAACGGTCTTTAATAATAATCTAAATACCACATTTTTTTGTTAGTTCCTGGATTTGCAAAAAATAATAATAATTAGCGAATAGGCTGAAAGCCACATATTTTTATCGGTTTTTTTTATTTTAAAGATTACAAAAAGACGTAAGACAAAAGGCGATACATTTTTTGAACGCAGCTAACGGTCTTTAATAATAATCTAAATACCACATTTTTTGGTTAGTTCCTGGATTTGCAAAAAATAATAATAATTAGCGAATAGGTTAAAAGCCACATATTTTTATCGGTTTTTTTTATTTTAAAGATTACAAAAAGACGTAAGACAAAAGGCGATACTTTTTTTGAACGCAGCTAACGGTCTTTAATAATAATCTAAATACCACATTTTTTTGTTAGTTCCTGGATTTGCAAAAAATAATAATAATTAGCGAATAGGCTGAAAGCCACATATTTTTATCGGTTTTTTTTTATTTTAAAGATTACAAAAAGACGTAAGACAAAAGACGATACTTTTTTTGAACGCAGCTAACGGTCTTTAATAATAATCTAAATACCACATTTTTTTGTTAGTTCCTGGATTTGCAAAAAATAATAATAATTAGCGAATAGGCTAAAAGCCACATATTTTTATCGGTTTTTTTTATTTTAAAGATTACAAAAAGACGTAAACAAAAGGCGATACTTTTTTTGAACGCAGCTAACGGTCTGTAATAATAATCTAAATACCACATTTTTTTGTTAGTTCCTGGATTTGCAAAAAATAATAATAATTAGCGAATAGGCTAAAAGCCACATATTTTTATCGGTTTTTTTTATTTTAAAGATTACAAAAAGACGTAAGACAAAAGGCGATACTTTTTTTGAACGCAGCTAACGGTCTTTAATAATAATCTAAATACCACATTTTTTTGTTAGTTCCTGGATTTGCAAAAAATAATAATAATTAGCGAATAGGCTAAAAGCCACATATTTTTATCGGTTTTTTTTTTATTTTAAATATTACAAAAAGACGTAAGACAAAAGGCGATACTTTTTTGGACGCAGCTAACGGTCTTTAATAATAATCTAAATACCACATTTTTTTGTTAGTTCCTGGATTTGCAAAAAATAATAATAATTAGCGAATAGGCTAAAAGCCACATATTTTTATCGGTTTTTTTTATTTTAAAGATTACAAAAAGACGTAAGACAAAAGGCGATACTTTTTTTGAACGCATCTAACGGTCTTTAATAATAATCTAAATACCACATTTTTTTGTTAGTTCCTGGATTTGCAAAAAATAATAATAATTAGCGAATAGGCTAAAAGCCACATATTTTTATCGGTTTTTTTTATTTTAAAGATTACAAAAAGACGTAAGACAAAAGGCGATACTTTTTTTGAACGCAGCTAACGGTCTTTAATAATAATCTAAATAGCACATTTTTTTGTTAGTTCCTGGATTTGCAAAAAATAATAATAATTAGCGAATAGGCTAAAAGCCACATATTTTTATCGGTTTTTTTTATTTTAAAGATTACAAAAAGACGTAAGACAAAAGGCGATACTTTTTTTGAACGCAGCTAACGGTCTTTAATAATAATCTAAATACCACATTTTTTTGTTAGTTCCTGGATTTGCAAAAAATAATAATTAGCGAATAGGCTAAAAGCCACATATTTTTATCGGTTTTTTTTATTTTAAAGATTACAAAAAGACGTAAGACAAAAGGCGATACTTTTTTTGAACGCAGCTAACGGTCTTTAATAATAATCTAAATACCACATTTTTTTGTTAGTTCCTGGATTTGCAAAAAATAATAATAATTAGCGAATAGGCTAAAAGCCACATATTTTTATCGTTTTTTTTTTATTTTAAAGATTACAAAAAGACGTAAGACAAAAGGCGATACTTTTTTTGAACGCAGCTAACGGTCTTTAATTATAATCTAAATACCACATTTTTTTGTTAGTTCCTGGATTTGCAAAAAATAATAATAATTAGCGAATAGGCTAAAAGCCACATATTTTTATCGGTTTTTTTTATTTTAAAGATTACAAAAAGACGTAAGACAAAAGGCGATACTTTTTTTGAACGCAGCTAACGGTCTTTAATAATAATCTAAATACCACATTTTTTTGTTAGTTCCTGGATTTGCAAAAAATAATAATAATTAGCGAATAGGCTAAAAGCCACATATTTTTATCGGTTTTTTTTATTTTAAAGATTGCAAAAAGACGTAAGACAAAAGGCGATACTTTTTTTGAACGCAGCTAACGGTCTTTAATAATAATCTAAATACCACATTTTTTTGTTAGTTCCTGGATTTGCAAAAAATAATAATAATTAGCGAATAGGCTAAAAGCCACATATTTTTATCGGTTTTTTTTATTTTAAAGATTACAAAAAGACGTAAGACAAAAGGCGATACTTTTTTTGAACGCAGCTAACGGTCTTTAATAATAATCTAAATACCACATTTTTTTGTTAGTTCCTGGATTTGCAAAAAATAATAATAATTAGCGAATAGGCTAAAAGCCACATATTTTTATCGGTTTTTTTTATTTTAAAAATTAGAAAAAGACGTAAGACAAAAGGCGATACTTTTTTTGAACGCAGCTAACGGTCTTTAATAATAATCTAAATACCACATTTTTTTGTTAGTTCCTGGATTTGCAAAAAATAATAATAATTAGCGAATAGGCTAAAAGCCACATATTTTTATCGGTTTTTTTTATTTTAAAATTACAAAAAGACGTAAGACAAAAAGCGATACTTTTTTTGAACGCAGCTAACGGTCTTTAATAATAATCTAAATACCACATTTTTTTGTTAGTTCCTGGATTTGCAAAAAATAATAATAATTAGCGAATAGGCTAAAAGCCACATATTTTTATCGGTTTTTTTTATTTTAAAGATTACAAAAAGACGTAAGACAAAAGGCGATACTTTTTTTGAACGCAGCTAACGGTCTTTAATAATAATCTAAATACCACATTTTTTTGTTAATTCCTGGATTTGCAAAAAATAATAATAGTTAGCGAATAGGCTAAAAGCCACATATTTTTATCGGTTTTTTTTATTTTAAAGATTACAAAAAGACGTAAGACAAAAGGCGATACTTTTTTTGAACGCAGCTAACGGTCTTTAATAATAATCTAAATACCACATTTTTTTGTTAGTTCCTGGATTTGCAAAAAATAATAATAATTAGCGAATAGGCTAAAAGCCACATATTTTTATCGGTTTTTTTTATTTTAAAGATTACAAAAAGACGTAAGACAAAAGGCGATACTTTTTTTGAACGCAGCTAACGGTCTTTAATAATAATCTAAATAGCACATTTTTTTGTTAGTTCCTGGATTTGCAAAAAATAATAATAATTAGCGAATAGGCTAAAAGCCACATATTTTTATCGGTTTTTTTTATTTTAAAGATTACAAAAAGACGTAAGACAAAAGGCGATACTTTTTTTGAACGCAGCTAACGGTCTTTAATAATAATCTAAATACCACATTTTTTTGTTAGTTCCTGGATTTGCAAAAAATAATAATAATTAGCGAATAGGCTAAAAGCCACATATTTTTATTGGTTTTTTTTATTTTAAAGATTACAAAAAGACGTAAGACAAAAGGCGATACTTTTTTTGAACGCAGCTAACGGTCTTTAATAATAATCTAAATACCACATTTTTTTGTTAGTTCCTGGATTTGCAAAAAATAATAATAATTAGCGAATAGGCTAAAAGCCACATATTTTTATCGGTTTTTTTTTATTTTAAAGATTACAAAAAGACGTAAGACAAAAGGCGATACTTTTTTTGAACGCAGCTAACGGTCTTTAATAATAATCTAAATACCACATTTTTTTGTTAGTTCCTGGATTTGCAAAAAATAATAATAATTAGCGAATAGGCTAAAAGCCACATATTTTTATCGGTTTTTTTTATTTTAAAGATTACAAAAAGACGTAAGACAAAAGGCGATACTTTTTTTGAACGCAGCTAACGGTCTTTAATAATAATCTAAATACCACATTTTTTGGTTAGTTCCTGGATTTGCAAAAAATAATAATAATTAGCGAATAGGTTAAAAGCCACATATTTTTATCGGTTTTTTTTTATTTTAAAGATTACAAAAAGACGTAAGACAAAAGGCGATACTTTTTTTGAACGCAGCTAACGGTCTTTAATAATAATCTAAATACCACATTTTTTTGTTAGTTCTTGGATTTGCAAAAAATAATAATAATTAGCGAATAGGCTAAAAGCCACATATTTTTATCGGTTTTTTTTTTTATTTTAAAGATTACAAAAAGACGTAAGACAAAAGGCGATACTTTTTTTGAACGCAGCTAACGGTCTTTAATAATAATCTAAATACCACATTTTTTTGTTAGTTTCTGGATTTGCAAAAAATAATAATAATTAGCGAATAGGCTGAAAGCCACATATTTTTATCGGTTTTTTTTATTTTAAAGATTACAAAAAGACGTAAGACAAAAGGCGATACTTTTTTTGAACGCAGCTAACGGTCTTTAATAATAATCTAAATACCACATTTTTTTGTTAGTTCCTGGATTTGCAAAAATAATAATAATTAGCGAATAGGATAAAAGCCACATATTTTTATCGGTTTTTTTTTGTTTTAAAGATTACAAAAAGACGTAAGACAAAAGGCGATACTTTTTTTGAACGCAGCTAACGGTCTTTAATAATAATCTAAATACCACATTTTTTTGTTAGTTCCTGGATTTGCAAAAAATAATAATAATTAGCGAATAGGCTAAAAGGCACATATTTTTATCGGTTTTTTTTATTTTAAAGATTACAAAAAGACGTAAGACAAAAGGCGATACTTTTTTTGAACGCAGCTAACGGTCTTTAATAATAATCTAAATACCACATTTTTTTGTTAGTTCCTGGATTTGCAAAAAATAATAATAATTAGCGAATAGGCTAAAAGCCACATATTTTTATCGGTTTTTTTTATTTTAAAGATTACAAAAAGACGTAAGACAAAAGGCGATACTTTTTTTGAACGCAGCTAACGGTCTTTAATAATAATCTAAATACCACATTTTTTTGTTAGTTCCTGGATTTGCAAAAAATAATAATAATTAGCGAATAGGCTAAAAGCCACATATTTTTATCGGTTTTTTTTTTATTTTAAAGATTACAAAAAGACGTAAGACAAAAGGCGATACTTTTTTTGAACGCAGCTAACGGTCTTTAATAATAATCTAAATACCACATTTTTTTGTTAGTTCCTGGATTTGCAAAAAATAATAATAATTAGCGAATAGGCTGAAAGCCACATATTTTTATCGGTTTTTTTTTATTTTAAAGATTACAAAAAGACGTAAGACAAAAGACGATACTTTTTTTGAACGCAGCTAACGGTCTTTAATAATAATCTAAATACCACATTTTTTTGTTAGTTCCTGGATTTGCAAAAAATAATAATAATTAGCGAATAGGCTAAAAGCCACATATTTTTATCGGTTTTTTTTATTTTAAAGATTACAAAAAGACGTAAGACAAAAGGCGATACTTTTTTTGAACGCAGCTAACGGTCTTTAATAATAATCTAAATACCACATTTTTTTGTTAGTTCCTGGATTTGCAAAAAATAATAATAATTAGCGAATAGGCTAAAAGCCACATATTTTTATCGGTTTTTTTTATTTTAAAGATTACAAAAAGACGTAAGACAAAAGGCGATACTTTTTTTGAACGCAGCTAACGGTCTTTAATAATAATCTAAATACCACATTTTTTTGTTAGTTCCTGGATTTGCAAAAAATAATAATAATTAGCGAATAGGCTAAAAGCCACATATTTTTATCGGTTTTTTTTTTATTTTAAAGATTACAAAAAGACGTAAGACAAAAGGCGATACTTTTTTGGACGCAGCTAACGGTCTTTAATAATAATCTAAATACCACATTTTTTTGTTAGTTCCTGGATTTGCAAAAAATAATAATAATTAGCGAATAGGCTAAAAGCCACATATTTTTATCGGTTTTTTTTATTTTAAAGATTACAAAAAGACGTAAGACAAAAGGCGATACTTTTTTTGAACGCATCTAACGGTCTTTAATAATAATCTAAATACCACATTTTTTTGTTAGTTCCTGGATTTGCAAAAAATAATAATAATTAGCGAATAGGCTAAAAGCCACATATTTTTATCGGTTTTTTTTATTTTAAAGATTACAAAAAGACGTAAGACAAAAGGCGATACTTTTTTTGAACGCAGCTAACGGTCTTTAATAATAATCTAAATAGCACATTTTTTTGTTAGTTCCTGGATTTGCAAAAAATAATAATAATTAGCGAATAGGCTAAAAGCCACATATTTTTATCGGTTTTTTTTATTTTAAAGATTACAAAAAGACGTAAGACAAAAGGCGATACTTTTTTTGAACGCAGCTAACGGTCTTTAATAATAATCTAAATACCACATTTTTTTGTTAGTTCCTGGATTTGCAAAAAATAATAATTAGCGAATAGGCTAAAAGCCACATATTTTTATCGGTTTTTTTTATTTTAAAGATTACAAAAAGACGTAAGACAAAAGGCGATACTTTTTTTGAACGCAGCTAACGGTCTTTAATAATAATCTAAATACCACATTTTTTTGTTAGTTCCTGGATTTGCAAAAAATAATAATAATTAGCGAATAGGCTAAAAGCCACATATTTTTATCGTTTTTTTTTTATTTTAAAGATTACAAAAAGACGTAAGACAAAAGGCGATACTTTTTTTGAACGCAGCTAACGGTCTTTAATTATAATCTAAATACCACATTTTTTTGTTAGTTCCTGGATTTGCAAAAAATAATAATAATTAGCGAATAGGCTAAAAGCCACATATTTTTATCGGTTTTTTTTATTTTAAAGATTACAAAAAGACGTAAGACAAAAGGCGATACTTTTTTTGAACGCAGCTAACGGTCTTTAATAATAATCTAAATACCACATTTTTTTGTTAGTTCCTGGATTTGCAAAAAATAATAATAATTAGCGAATAGGCTAAAAGCCACATATTTTTATCGGTTTTTTTTTATTTTAAAGATTGCAAAAAGACGTAAGACAAAAGGCGATACTTTTTTTGAACGCAGCTAACGGTCTTTAATAATAATCTAAATACCACATTTTTTTGTTAGTTCCTGGATTTGCAAAAAATAATAATAATTAGCGAATAGGCTAAAAGCCACATATTTTTATCGGTTTTTTTTTATTTTAAAGATTACAAAAAGACGTAAGACAAAAGGCGATACTTTTTTTGAACGCAGCTAACGGTCTTTAATAATAATCTAAATACCACATTTTTTTGTTAGTTCCTGGATTTGCAAAAAATAATAATAATTAGCGAATAGGCTAAAAGCCACATATTTTTATCGGTTTTTTTTATTTTAAAAATTAGAAAAAGACGTAAGACAAAAGGCGATACTTTTTTTGAACGCAGCTAACGGTCTTTAATAATAATCTAAATACCACATTTTTTTGTTAGTTCCTGGATTTGCAAAAAATAATAATAATTAGCGAATAGGCTAAAAGCCACATATTTTTATCGGTTTTTTTTATTTTAAAATTACAAAAAGACGTAAGACAAAAAGCGATACTTTTTTTGAACGCAGCTAACGGTCTTTAATAATAATCTAAATACCACATTTTTTTGTTAGTTCCTGGATTTGCAAAAAATAATAATAATTAGCGAATAGGCTAAAAGCCACATATTTTTATCGGTTTTTTTTATTTTAAAGATTACAAAAAGACGTAAGACAAAAGGCGATACTTTTTTTGAACGCAGCTAACGGTCTTTAATAATAATCTAAATACCACATTTTTTTGTTAATTCCTGGATTTGCAAAAAATAATAATAGTTAGCGAATAGGCTAAAAGCCACATATTTTTATCGGTTTTTTTTATTTTAAAGATTACAAAAAGACGTAAGACAAAAGGCGATACTTTTTTTGAACGCAGCTAACGGTCTTTAATAATAATCTAAATACCACATTTTTTTGTTAGTTCCTGGATTTGCAAAAAATAATAATAATTAGCGAATAGGCTAAAAGCCACATATTTTTATCGGTTTTTTTTATTTTAAAGATTACAAAAAGACGTAAGACAAAAGGCGATACTTTTTTTGAACGCAGCTAACGGTCTTTAATAATAATCTAAATAGCACATTTTTTTGTTAGTTCCTGGATTTGCAAAAAATAATAATAATTAGCGAATAGGCTAAAAGCCACATATTTTTATCGGTTTTTTTTATTTTAAAGATTACAAAAAGACGTAAGACAAAAGGCGATACTTTTTTTGAACGCAGCTAACGGTCTTTAATAATAATCTAAATACCACATTTTTTTGTTAGTTCCTGGATTTGCAAAAAATAATAATAATTAGCGAATAGGCTAAAAGCCACATATTTTTATTGGTTTTTTTTATTTTAAAGATTACAAAAAGACGTAAGACAAAAGGCGATACTTTTTTTGAACGCAGCTAACGGTCTTTAATAATAATCTAAATACCACATTTTTTTGTTAGTTCCTGGATTTGCAAAAAATAATAATAATTAGCGAATAGGCTAAAAGCCACATATTTTTATCGGTTTTTTTTTATTTTAAAGATTACAAAAAGACGTAAGACAAAAGGCGATACTTTTTTTGAACGCAGCTAACGGTCTTTAATAATAATCTAAATACCACATTTTTTTGTTAGTTCCTGGATTTGCAAAAAATAATAATAATTAGCGAATAGGCTAAAAGCCACATATTTTTATCGGTTTTTTTTATTTTAAAGATTACAAAAAGACGTAAGACAAAAGGCGATACTTTTTTTGAACGCAGCTAACGGTCTTTAATAATAATCTAAATACCACATTTTTTGGTTAGTTCCTGGATTTGCAAAAAATAATAATAATTAGCGAATAGGTTAAAAGCCACATATTTTTATCGGTTTTTTTTTATTTTAAAGATTACAAAAAGACGTAAGACAAAAGGCGATACTTTTTTTGAACGCAGCTAACGGTCTTTAATAATAATCTAAATACCACATTTTTTTGTTAGTTCTTGGATTTGCAAAAAATAATAATAATTAGCGAATAGGCTAAAAGCCACATATTTGTATCGGTTTTTTTTTTATTTTAAAGATTACAAAAAGACGTAAGACAAAAGGCGATACTTTTTTTGAACGCAGCTAACGGTCTTTAATAATAATCTAAATACCACATTTTTTTGTTAGTTTCTGGATTTGCAAAAAATAATAATAATTAGCGAATAGGCTGAAAGCCACATATTTTTATCGGTTTTTTTTATTTTAAAGATTACAAAAAGACGTAAGACAAAAGGCGATACTTTTTTTGAACGCAGCTAACGGTCTTTAATAATAATCTAAATACCACATTTTTTTGTTAGTTCCTGGATTTGCAAAAATAATAATAATTAGCGAATAGGATAAAAGCCACATATTTTTATCGGTTTTTTTTTGTTTTAAAGATTACAAAAAGACGTAAGACAAAAGGCGATACTTTTTTTGAACGCAGCTAACGGTCTTTAATAATAATCTAAATACCACATTTTTTTGTTAGTTCCTGGATTTGCAAAAAATAATAATAATTAGCGAATAGGCTAAAAGGCACATATTTTTATCGGTTTTTTTTATTTTAAAGATTACAAAAAGACGTAAGACAAAAGGCGATACTTTTTTTGAACGCAGCTAACGGTCTTTAATAATAATCTAAATACCACATTTTTTTGTTAGTTCCTGGATTTGCAAAAAATAATAATAATTAGCGAATAGGCTAAAAGCCACATATTTTTATCGGTTTTTTTTATTTTAAAGATTACAAAAAGACGTAAGACAAAAGGCGATACTTTTTTTGAACGCAGCTAACGGTCTTTAATAATAATCTAAATACCACATTTTTTTGTTAGTTCCTGGATTTGCAAAAAATAATAATAATTAGCGAATAGGCTAAAAGCCACATATTTTTATCGGTTTTTTTTATTTTAAAATTACAAAAAGACGTAAGACAAAAGGCGATACTTTTTTTGAACGCAGCTAACGGTCTTTAATAATAATCTAAATACCACATTTTTTTGTTAGTTCCTGGATTTGCAAAAAATAATAATAATTAGCGAATAGGCTAAAAGCCACATATTTTTATCGGTTTTTTTTATTTTAAAGATTACAAAAAGACGTAAGACAAAAGGCGATACTTTTTTTGAACGCAGCTAACGGTCTTTAATAATAATCTAAATACCACATTTTTTTGTTAGTTCCTGGATTTGCAAAAAATAATAATAATTAGCAAATAGGCTAAAAGCCACATATTTTTATCGTTTTTTTTTTATTTTAAAGATTACAAAAAGACGTAAGACAAAAGGCGATACTTTTTTTGAACGCAGCTAACGGTCTTTAATAATAATCTAAATACCACATTTTTTTGTTAGTTCCTGGATTTGCAAAAAATAATAATAATTAGCGAATAGGCTAAAAGCCACATATTTTTATCGGTTTTTTTTTTATTTTAAAGATTACAAAAAGACGTAAGACAAAAGGCGATACTTTTTTTGAACGCAGCTAACGGTCTTTAATAATAATCCAAATTTTTTTGTTAGTTCTTGGATTTGCAAAAAATAATAATAATTAGCGAATAGGCTAAAAGCCACATATTTTTATCGGTTTTTTTTATTTTAAAGATTACAAAAAGACGTAAGACAAAAGGCGATACTTTTTTTGAACGCAGCTAACGGTCTTTAATAATAATCTAAATACCACATCTTTTTGTTAGTTCCTGGATTTGCAAAAAATAATAATAATTAGCGAATAGGCTAAAAGCCACATATTTTTATCGGTTTTTTTTATTTTAAAGATTACAAAAAGACGTAAGACAAAAGGCGATACTTTTTTTGAACGCAGCTAACGGTCTTTAATAATAATCTAAATACCACATTTTTTTGTTAGTTCCTGGATTTGCAAAAAATAATAATAATTAGCGAATAGGCTAAAAGCCACATATTTTTATCGGTTTTTTTTTATTTTAAAGATTACAAAAAGACGTAAGACAAAAGGCGATACTTTTTTGGACGCAGCTAACGGTCTTTAATAATAATCTAAATACCACATTTTTTTGTTAGTTCCTGGATTTGCAAAAAATAATAATAATTAGCGAATAGGCTAAAAGCCACATATTTTTATCGGTTTTTTTTATTTTAAAGATTACAAAAAGACGTAAGACAAAAAGCGATACTTTTTTTGAACGCAGCTAACGGTCTTTAATAATAATCTAAATACCACATTTTTTTGTTAGTTCCTGGATTTGCAAAAAATAATAATAATTAGCGAATAGGCTAAAAGCCACATATTTTTATCGGTTTTTTTTTATTTTAAAGATTACAAAAAGACGTAAGACAAAAGGCGATACTTTTTTGGACGCAGCTAACGGTCTTTAATAATAATCTAAATACCACATTTTTTTGTTAGTTCCTGGATTTGCAAAAAATAATAATAATTAGCGAATAGGCTAAAAGCCACATATTTTTATCGGTTTTTTTTATTTTAAAGATTACAAAAAGACGTAAGACAAAAGGCGATACTTTTTTTGAACGCAGCTAACGGTCTTTAATAATAATCTAAATACAACATTTTTTTGTTAGTTCCTGGATTTGCAAAAAATAATAATAATTAGCGAATAGGCTAAAAGCCACATATTTTTATCGGTTTTTTTTTATTTTAAAGATTACAAAAAGACGTAAGACAAAAGGCGATACTTTTTTTGAACGCAGCTAACGGTCTTTAATAATAATCTAAATACCACATTTTTTTGTTAGTTCCTGGATTTGCAAAAAATAATAATTAGCGAATAGGCTAAAAGCCACATATTTTTATCGGTTTTTTTTATTTTAAAGATTACAAAAAGACGTAAGACAAAAGGCGATACTTTTTTTGAACGCAGCTAACGGTCTTTAATAATAATCTAAATACCACATTTTTTTGTTAGTTCCTGGATTTGCAAAAAATAATAATAATTAGCGAATAGGCTAAAAGCCACATATTTTTATCGGTTTTTTTTATTTTAAAGATTACAAAAAGACGTAAGACAAAAGGCGATACTTTTTTTGAACGCAGCTAACGGTCTTTAATAATAATCTAAATACCACATTTTTTTGTTAGTTCCTGGATTTGCAAAAAATAATAATAATTAGCGAATAGGCTAAAAGCCACATATTTTTATCGGTTTTTTTTATTTTAAAGATTGCAAAAAGACGTAAGACAAAAGGCGATACTTTTTTTGAACGCAGCTAACGGTCTTTAATAATAATCTAAATACCACATTTTTTTGTTAGTTCCTGGATTTGCAAAAAATAATAATAATTAGCGAATAGGCTAAAAGCCACATATTTTTATCGGTTTTTTTTATTTTAAAGATTACAAAAAGACGTAAGACAAAAGGCGATACTTTTTTTGAACGCAGCTAACGGTCTTTAATAATAATCTAAATACCACATTTTTTTGTTAGTTCCTGGATTTGCAAAAAATAATAATAATTAGCGAATAGGCTAAAAGCCACATATTTTTATCGGTTTTTTTTATTTTAAAAATTACAAAAAGACGTAAGACAAAAGGCGATACTTTTTTTGAACGCAGCTAACGGTCTTTAATAATAATCTAAATACCACATTTTTTTGTTAGTTCCTGGATTTGCAAAAAATAATAATAATTAGCGAATAGGCTAAAAGCCACATATTTTTATCGGTTTTTTTTATTTTAAAATTACAAAAAGACGTAAGACAAAAAGGCGATACTTTTTTTGAACGCAGCTAACGGTCTTTAATAATAATCTAAATACCACATTTTTTTGTTAGTTCCTGGATTTGCAAAAAATAATAATAATTAGCGAATAGGCTAAAAGCCACATATTTTTATCGGTTTTTTTTATTTTAAAGATTACAAAAAGACGTAAGACAAAAGGCGATACTTTTTTTGAACGCAGCTAACGGTCTTTAATAATAATCTAAATACCACATTTTTTTGTTAGTTCCTGGATTTGCAAAAAATAATAATAGTTAGCGAATAGGCTAAAAGCCACATATTTTTATCGGTTTTTTTTATTTTAAAGATTACAAAAAGACGTAAGACAAAAGGCGATACTTTTTTTGAACGCAGCTAACGGTCTTTAATAATAATCTAAATACCACATTTTTTTGTTAGTTCCTGGATTTGCAAAAAATAATAATAATTAGCGAATAGGCTAAAAGCCACATATTTTTATCGGTTTTTTTTATTTTAAAGATTACAAAAAGACGTAAGACAAAAGGCGATACTTTTTTTGAACGCAGCTAACGGTCTTTAATAATAATCTAAATACCACATTTTTTTGTTAGTTCCTGGATTTGCAAAAAATAATAATAATTAGCGAATAGGCTAAAAGCCACATATTTTTATCGGTTTTTTTTATTTTAAAGATTACAAAAAGACGTAAGACAAAAGGCGATACTTTTTTTGAACGCAGCTAACGGTCTTTAATAATAATCTAAATACCACATTTTTTTGTTAGTTCCTGGATTTGCAAAAAATAATAATAATTAGCGAATAGGCTAAAAGCCACATATTTTTATCGGTTTTTTTTATTTTAAAGATTACAAAAAGACGTAAGACAAAAGGCGATACTTTTTTTGAACGCAGCTAACGGTCTTTAATAATAATCTAAATACCACATTTTTTTGTTAGTTCCTGGATTTGCAAAAAATAATAATAATTAGCGAATAGGCTAAAAGCCACATATTTTTATCGGTTTTTTTTATTTTAAAGATTACAAAAAGACGTAAGACAAAAGGCGATACTTTTTTTGAACGCAGCTAACGGTCTTTAATAATAATCTAAATACCACATTTTTTTGTTAGTTCCTGGATTTGCAAAAAATAATAATAATTAGCGAATAGGCTAAAAGCCACATATTTTTATCGGTTTTTTTTATTTTAAAGATTACAAAAAGACGTAAGACAAAAGGCGATACTTTTTTTGAACGCAGCTAACGGTCTTTAATAATAATCTAAATACCACATTTTTTTGTTAGTTCCTGGATTTGCAAAAAATAATAATAATTAGCGAATAGGCTAAAAGCCACATATTTTTATCGGTTTTTTTTATTTTAAAGATTACAAAAAGACGTAAGACAAAAGGCGATACTTTTTTTGAACGCAGCTAACGGTCTTTAATAATAATCTAAATACCACATTTTTTTGTTAGTTCCTGGATTTGCAAAAAATAATAATAATTAGCGAATAGGCTAAAAGCCACATATTTTTATCGGTTTTTTTTATTTTAAAAATTACAAAAAGACGTAAGACAAAAGGCGATACTTTTTTTGAACGCAGCTAACGGTCTTTAATAATAATCTAAATACCACATTTTTTTGTTAGTTCCTGGATTTGCAAAAAATAATAATAATTAGCGAATAGGCTAAAAGCCACATATTTTTATCGGTTTTTTTTATTTTAAAGATTACAAAAAGACGTAAGACAAAAGCGATACTTTTTTGAACGCAGCTAACGGTCTTTAATAATAATCTAAATACCACATTTTTTTGTTAGTTCCTGGATTTGCAAATAATAATAATAATTAGCGAATAGGCTAAAAGCCACATATTTTTATCGGTTTTTTTATTTTAAAGATTACAAAAAGACGTAAGACAAAAGGCGATACTTTTTTTGAACGCAGCTAACGGTCTTTAATAATAATCTAAATACCACATTTTTTGTTATTTCCTGGATTTGCAAAAAATAATAATAGTTAGCGAATAGGCTAAAAGCCACATATTTTTATCGGTTTTTTTTATTTTAAAGATTACAAAAAGACGTAAAAGACGTAAGACAAAAGGCGATACTTTTTTTGAACGCAGCTAACGGTCTTTAATAATAATCTAAATACCACATTTTTTTGTTAGTTCCTGGATTTGCAAAAAATAATAATAATTAGCGAATAGGCTAAAAGGCACATATTTTTATCGGTTTTTTTTATTTTAAAGATTACAAAAAGACGTAAGACAAAAGTCGATACTTTTTTTGAACGCAGCTAACGGTCTTTAATAATAATCTAAATACCACATTTTTTTGTTAGTTCCTGGATTTGCAAAAAATAATAATAATTAGCGAATAGGCTAAAAGCCACATATTTTTATCGGTTTTTTTTATTTTAAAGATTACAAAAAGACGTAAGACAAAAGGCGATACTTTTTTTGAACGCAGCTAACGGTCTTTAATAATAATCTAAATACCACATTTTTTTGTTAGTTCCTGGATTTGCAAAAAATAATAATAATTAGCGAATAGGCTAAAAGCCACATATTTTTATCGGTTTTTTTTGTTTTAAAGATTACAAAAAGACGTAAGACAAAAGGCGATACTTTTTTTGAACGCAGCTAACGGTCTTTAATAATAATCTAAATACCACATTTTTTTGTTAGTTCCTGGATTTGCAAAAAATAATAATAAGTAGCGAATAGGCTAAAAGCCACATATTTTTATCGGTTTTTTTTATTTTAAAGATTGCAAAAAGACGTAAGACAAAAGGCGATATTTTTTTGAACGCAGCTAATGGTCTTTAATAATAATCTAAATACCACATTTTTTTGTTAGTTCCTGGATTTGCAAAAAATAATAATAATTAGCGAATAGGCTAAAAGCCACATATTTTTATCGGTTTTTTTTTATTTTAAAGATTACAAAAAGACCTAAGACAAAAGGCGATACTTTTTTTGAACGTAGCTAACGGTCTTTAATAATAATCTAAATACCACATTTTTTTGTTAGTTCCTGGATTTGCAAAAAATAATAATAATTAGCGAATAGGCTAAAAGCCACATATTTTTATCGGTTTTTTTTATTTTAAAGATTACAAAAAGACGTAAGACAAAAGGCGATACTTTTTTTGAACGCAGCTAACGGTCTTTAATAATAATCTAAATACCACATTTTTTTGTTAGTTCCTGGATTTGCAAAAAATAATAATAAGTAGCGAATAGGCTAAAAGCCACATATTTTTATCGGTTTTTTTTATTTTAAAGATTGCAAAAAGACGTAAGACAAAAGGCGATATTTTTTTGAACGCAGCTAATGGTCTTTAATAATAATCTAAATACCACATTTTTTTGTTAGTTCCTGGATTTGCAAAAAATAATAATAGTTAGCGAATAGGCTGAAAGCCACATATTTTTATCGGTTTTTTTTATTTTAAAGATTACAAAAAGACGTAAGACAAAAGGCGATACATTTTTTGAACGCAGCTAACGGTCTTTAATAATAATCTAAATGCCACGTTTTTTTGTTAGTTCCTGGATTTGCAAAAAATAATAATAATTAGCGAATAGGTTAAAAGCCACATATTTTTATCTGTTTTTTTTTTATTTAAAGATTACAAAAAGACGTAAGACAAAAGGCGATACTTTTTTTGAACGCAGCTAACGGTCTTTAATAATAATCTAAATACCACATTTTTTTGTTAGTTCCTGGATTTGCAAAAAATAATAATAATTAGCGAATAGGCTAAAAGCCACATATTTGTATCGGTTTTTTTTTATTTTAAAGATTACAAAAAGACGTAAGACAAAAGGCGATACTTTTTTTGAACGCAGCTAACGGTCTTTAATAATAATCTAAATACCACATTTTTTTGTTAGTTCCTGGATTTGCAAAAAATAATAATAATTAGCGAATAGGCTGAAAGCCACATATTTTTATCGGTTTTTTTTATTTTAAAGATTACAAAAAGACGTAAGACAAAAGGCGATACTTTTTTTGAACGCAGCTAACGGTCTTTAATATTAATCTAAATACCACATTTTTTTGTTAGTTCCTGGATTTGCAAAAAATAATAATAATTAGCGAATAGGCTAAAAGCCACATATTTTTATCGGTTTTTTTTGTTTTAAAGATTACAAAAAGACGTAAGACAAAAGGCGATACTTTTTTTGAACGCAGCTAACGGTCTTTAATAATAATCTAAATACCACAATTTTTTGTTAGTTCCTGGATTTGCAAAAAATAATAATAAGTAGCGAATAGGCTAAAAGCCACATATTTTTATCGGTTTTTTTTATTTTAAAGATTGCAAAAAGACGTAAGACAAAAGGCGATATTTTTTTGAACGCAGCTAATGGTCTTTAATAATAATCTAAATACCACATTTTTTTGTTAGTTCCTGGATTTGCAAAAAATAATAATAATTAGCGAATAGGCTAAAAGCCACATATTTTTATCGGTTTTTTTTTATTTTAAAGATTACAAAAAGACGTAAGACAAAAGGCGATACTTTTTTTGAACGCAGCTAACGGTCTTTAATAATAATCTAAATACCACATTTTTTTGTTAGTTCCTGGATTTGCAAAAAATAATAATAATTAGCGAATAGGCTGAAAGCCACATATTTTTATCGTTTTTTTTTATTTTAAAGATTACAAAAAGACGTAAGACAAAAGTCGATACATTTTTTGAACGCAGCTAACGGTCTTTAATAATAATCTAAATACCACATTTTTTGGTTAGTTCCTGGATTTGCAAAAAATAATAATAATTAGCGAATAGGTTAAAAGCCACATATTTTTATCGGTTTTTTTTTATTTTAAAGATTACAAAAAGACGTAAGACAAAAGGCGATACTTTTTTTGAACGCAGCTAACGGTCTTTAATAATAATCTAAATACCACATTTTTTTGTTAGTTCCTGGATTTGCAAAAAATAATAATAATTAGCGAATAGGCTAAAAGCCACATATTTGTATCGGTTTTTTTTTTATTTTAAAGATTACAAAAAGACGTAAGACAAAAGGCGATACTTTTTTTGAACGCAGCTAACGGTCTTTAATAATAATCTAAATACCACATTTTTTTGTTAGTTCCTGGATTTGCAAAAAATAATAATAATTGGCGAATAGGCTGAAAGCCACATATTTTTATCGGTTTTTTTTTATTTTAAAGATTACAAAAAGACGTAAGACAAAAGGCGATACTTTTTTTGAACGCAGCTAACGGTCTTTAATAATAATCTAAATACCACATTTTTTTGTTAGTTCCTGAATTTGCAAAAAATAATAATAATTAGCGAATAGGCTAAAAGCCACATATTTTTATCGGTTTTTTTTTGTTTTAAAGATTACAAAAAGACGTAAGACAAAAGGCGATACTTTTTTTGAACGCAGCTAACGGTCTTTATTAATAATCTAAATACCACATTTTTTTGTTAGTTCCTGGATTTGCAAAAAATAATAATAATTAGCGAATAGGCTAAAAGGCACATATTTTTATCGGTTTTTTTTATTTTAAAGATTACAAAAAGACGTAAGACAAAAGGCGATACTTTTTTTGAACGCAGCTAACGGTCTTTAATAATAATCTAAATACCACATTTTTTTGTTAGTTCCTGGATTTGCAAAAAATAATAATAATTAGCGAATAGGCTAAAAGCCACATATTTTTATCGGTTTTTTTTATTTTAAAGATTACAAAAAGACGTAAGACAAAAGGCGATACTTTTTTTGAACGCAGCTAACGGTCTTTAATAATAATCTAAATACCACATTTTTTTGTTAGTTCCTGGATTTGCAAAAAATAATAATAATTAGCGAATAGGCTAAAAGCCACATATTTTTATCGGTTTTTTTTTTATTTTAAAGATTACAAAAAGACGTAAGACAAAAGGCGATACTTTTTTGGACGCAGCTAACGGTCTTTAATAATAATCTAAATACCACATTTTTTTGTTAGTTCCTGGATTTGCAAAAAATAATAATAATTAGCGAATAGGCTAAAAGCCACATATTTTTATCGGTTTTTTTTATTTTAAAGATTACAAAAAGACGTAAGACAAAAGGCGATACTTTTTTTGAACGCAGCTAACGGTCTTTAATAATAATCTAAATACCACATTTTTTTGTTAGTTCCTGGATTTGCAAAAAATAATAATAATTAGCGAATAGGCTAAAAGCCACATATTTTTATCGGTTTTTTTTATTTTAAAGATTACAAAAAGACGTAAGACAAAAGGCGATACTTTTTTTGAACGCAGCTAACGGTCTTTAATAATAATCTAAATAGCACATTTTTTTGTTAGTTCCTGGATTTGCAAAAAATAATAATAATTAGCGAATAGGCTAAAAGCCACATATTTTTATCGGTTTTTTTTATTTTAAAGATTACAAAAAGACGTAAGACAAAAGGCGATACTTTTTTTGAACGCAGCTAACGGTCTTTAATAATAATCTAAATACCACATTTTTTTGTTAGTTCCTGGATTTGCAAAAAATAATAATTAGCGAATAGGCTAAAAGCCACATATTTTTATCGGTTTTTTTTATTTTAAAGATTACAAAAAGACGTAAGACAAAAGGCGATACTTTTTTTGAACGCAGCTAACGGTCTTTAATATTAATCTAAATACCACATTTTTTTGTTAGTTCCTGGATTTGCAAAAAATAATAATAATTAGCGAATAGGCTAAAAGCCACATATTTTTATCGGTTTTTTTTTGTTTTAAAGATTACAAAAAGACGTAAGACAAAAGGCGATACTTTTTTTGAACGCAGCTAACGATCTTTAATAATAATCTAAATACCACATTTTTTTGTTAGTTCCTGGATTTGCAAAAAATAATAATAAGTAGCGAATAGGCTAAAAGCCACATATTTTTATCGGTTTTTTTTATTTTAAAGATTGCAAAAAGACGTAAGACAAAAGGCGATATTTTTTTGAACGCAGCTAATGGTCTTTAATAATAATCTAAATACCACATTTTTTGGTTAGTTCCTGGATTTGCAAAAAATAATAATAATTAGCGAATAGGTTAAAAGCCACATATTTTTATCGGTTTTTTTTATTTTAAAGATTACAAAAAGACGTAAGACAAAAGGCGATACTTTTTTTGAACGCAGCTAACGGTCTTTAATAATAATCTAAATACCACATTTTTTTGTTAGTTCCTGGATTTGCAAAAAATAATAATAATTAGCGAATAGGCTAAAAGCCACATATTTGTATCGGTTTTTTTTTTATTTTAAAGATTACAAAAAGACGTAAGACAAAAGGCGATACTTTTTTTGAACGCAGCTAACGGTCTTTAATAATAATCTAAATACCACATTTTTTTGTTAGTTCCTGGATTTGCAAAAAATAATAATAATTAGCGAATAGGCTAAAAGCCACATATTTTTATCGTTTTTTTTTTGTTTTAAAGATTACAAAAAGACGTAAGACAAAAGGCGATACTTTTTTTGAACGCAGCTAACGGTCTTTAATAATAATCTAAATACCACATTTTTTTGTTAGTTCCTGGATTTGCAAAAAATAATAATAATTAGCGAATAGGCTAAAAGGCACATATTTTTATCGGTTTTTTTTATTTTAAAGATTACAAAAAGACGTAAGACAAAAGTCGATACTTTTTCTGAACGCAGCTAACGGTCTTTAATAATAATCTAAATACCACATTTTTTTGTTAGTTCCTGGATTTGCAAAAAATAATAATAATTAGCGAATAGGCTAAAAGCCACATATTTTTATCGGTTTTTTTTATTTTAAAGATTACAAAAAGACGTAAGACAAAAGGCGATACTTTTTTTGAACGCAGCTAACGGTCTTTAATAATAATCTAAATACCACATTTTTTTGTTAGTTCCTGGATTTGCAAAAAATAATAATAATTAGCGAATAGGCTAAAAGCCACATATTTTTATCGGTTTTTTTTGTTTTAAAGATTACAAAAAGACGTAAGACAAAAGGCGATACTTTTTTTGAACGCAGCTAACGGTCTTTAATAATAATCTAAATACCACATTTTTTTGTTAGTTCCTGGATTTGCAAAAAATAATAATAAGTAGCGTATAGGCTAAAAGCCACATATTTTTATCGGTTTTTTTTATTTTAAAGATTGCAAAAAGACGTAAGACAAAAGGCGATATTTTTTTGAACGCAGCTAATGGTCTTTAATAATAATCTAAATACCACATTTTTTTGTTAGTTCCTGGATTTGCAAAAAATAATAATAATTAGCGAATAGGCTAAAAGCCACATATTTTTATCGGTTTTTTTTTATTTTAAAGATTACAAAAAGACCTAAGACAAAAGGCGATACTTTTTTTGAACGTAGCTAACGGTCTTTAATAATAATCTAAATACCACATTTTTTTGTTAGTTCCTGGATTTGCAAAAAATAATAATAATTAGCGAATAGGCTAAAAGCCACATATTTTTATCGGTTTTTTTTATTTTAAAGATTACAAAAAGACGTAAGACAAAAGGCGATACTTTTTTTGAACGCAGCTAACGGTCTTTAATAATAATCTAAATACCACATTTTTTTGTTAGTTCCTGGATTTGCAAAAAATAATAATAAGTAGCGAATAGGCTAAAAGCCACATATTTTTATCGGTTTTTTTTATTTTAAAGATTGCAAAAAGACGTAAGACAAAAGGCGATATTTTTTTGAACGCAGCTAATGGTCTTTAATAATAATCTAAATACCACATTTTTTTGTTAGTTCCTGGATTTGCAAAAAATAATAATAGTTAGCGAATAGGCTGAAAGCCACATATTTTTATCGGTTTTTTTTATTTTAAAGATTACAAAAAGACGTAAGACAAAAGGCGATACATTTTTTGAACGCAGCTAACGGTCTTTAATAATAATCTAAATGCCACGTTTTTTTGTTAGTTCCTGGATTTGCAAAAAATAATAATAATTAGCGAATAGGTTAAAAGCCACATATTTTTATCTGTTTTTTTTTTATTTAAAGATTACAAAAAGACGTAAGACAAAAGGCGATACTTTTTTTGAACGCAGCTAACGGTCTTTAATAATAATCTAAATACCACATTTTTTTGTTAGTTCCTGGATTTGCAAAAAATAATAATAATTAGCGAATAGGCTAAAAGCCACATATTTGTATCGGTTTTTTTTTATTTTAAAGATTACAAAAAGACGTAAGACAAAAGGCGATACTTTTTTTGAACGCAGCTAACGGTCTTTAATAATAATCTAAATACCACATTTTTTTGTTAGTTCCTGGATTTGCAAAAAATAATAATAATTAGCGAATAGGCTGAAAGCCACATATTTTTATCGGTTTTTTTTATTTTAAAGATTACAAAAAGACGTAAGACAAAAGGCGATACTTTTTTTGAACGCAGCTAACGGTCTTTAATATTAATCTAAATACCACATTTTTTTGTTAGTTCCTGGATTTGCAAAAAATAATAATAATTAGCGAATAGGCTAAAAGCCACATATTTTTATCGGTTTTTTTTGTTTTAAAGATTACAAAAAGACGTAAGACAAAAGGCGATACTTTTTTTGAACGCAGCTAACGGTCTTTAATAATAATCTAAATACCACAATTTTTTGTTAGTTCCTGGATTTGCAAAAAATAATAATAAGTAGCGAATAGGCTAAAAGCCACATATTTTTATCGGTTTTTTTTATTTTAAAGATTGCAAAGAGACGTAAGACAAAAGGCGATATTTTTTTGAACGCAGCTAATGGTCTTTAATAATAATCTAAATACCACATTTTTTTGTTAGTTCCTGGATTTGCAAAAAATAATAATAATTAGCGAATAGGCTAAAAGCCACATATTTTTATCGGTTTTTTTTTTATTTTAAAGATTACAAAAAGACGTAAGACAAAAGGCGATACTTTTTTTGAACGCAGCTAACGGTCTTTAATAATAATCTAAATACCACATTTTTTTGTTAGTTCCTGGATTTGCAAAAAATAATAATAATTAGCGAATAGGCTGAAAGCCACATATTTTTATCGGTTTTTTTTATTTTAAAGATTACAAAAAGACGTAAGACAAAAGTCGATACATTTTTTGAACGCAGCTAACGGTCTTTAATAATAATCTAAATACCACATTTTTTGGTTAGTTCCTGGATTTGCAAAAAATAATAATAATTAGCGAATAGGTTAAAAGCCACATATTTTTATCGGTTTTTTTTTATTTTAAAGATTACAAAAAGACGTAAGACAAAAGGCGATACTTTTTTTGAACGCAGCTAACGGTCTTTAATAATAATCTAAATACCACATTTTTTTGTTAGTTCCTGGATTTGCAAAAAATAATAATAATTAGCGAATAGGCTAAAAGCCACATATTTGTATCGGTTTTTTTTTTTATTTTAAAGATTACAAAAAGACGTAAGACAAAAGGCGATACTTTTTTTGAACGCAGCTAACGGTCTTTAATAATAATCTAAATACCACATTTTTTTGTTAGTTCCTGGATTTGCAAAAAATAATAATAATTGGCGAATAGGCTGAAAGCCACATATTTTTATCGGTTTTTTTTTATTTTAAAGATTACAAAAAGACGTAAGACAAAAGGCGATACTTTTTTTGAACGCAGCTAACGGTCTTTAATAATAATCTAAATACCACATTTTTTTGTTAGTTCCTGAATTTGCAAAAAATAATAATAATTAGCGAATAGGCTAAAAGCCACATATTTTTATCGGTTTTTTTTTGTTTTAAAGATTACAAAAAGACGTAAGACAAAAGGCGATACTTTTTTTGAACGCAGCTAACGGTCTTTATTAATAATCTAAATACCACATTTTTTTGTTAGTTCCTGGATTTGAAAAAAATAATAATAATTAGCGAATAGGCTAAAAGGCACATATTTTTATCGGTTTTTTTTATTTTAAAGATTACAAAAAGACGTAAGACAAAAGGCGATACTTTTTTTGAACGCAGCTAACGGTCTTTAATAATAATCTAAATACCACATTTTTTTGTTAGTTCCTGGATTTGCAAAAAATAATAATAGTTAGCGAATAGGCTAAAAGCCACATATTTTTATCGGTTTTTTTTATTTTAAAGATTACAAAAAGACGTAAGACAAAGGGCGATACTTTTTTTGAACGCAGCTAACGGTCTTTAATAATAATCTAAATACCACATTTTTTTGTTAGTTCCTGGATTTGCAAAAAATAATAATAATTAGCGAATAGGCTAAAAGCCACATATTTTTATCGGTTTTTTTTATTTTAAAGATTACAAAAAGACGTAAGACAAAAGGCGATACTTTTTTTGAACGCAGCTAACGGTCTTTAAAAATAATCTAAATACCACATTTTTTTGTTAGTTCCTGGATTTGCAAAAAATAATAATAATTAGCGAATAGGCTAAAAGCCACATATTTTTATCGGTTTTTTTTTTATTTTAAAGATTACAAAAAGACGTAAGACAAAAGGCGATACTTTTTTTGAACGCAGCTAACGGTATTTAATAATAATCTAAATACCACATTTTTTTGTTAGTTCCTGGATTTGCAAAAAATAATAATAATTAGCGAATAGGCTAAAAGCCACATATTTTTATCGGTTTTTTTTTTATTTTAAAGATTACAAAAAGACGTAAGACAAAAGGCGATACTTTTTTTGAACGCAGCTAACGGTCTTTAATAATAATCCAAATACCACATTTTTTTGTTAGTTCTTGGATTTGCAAAAAATAATAATAATTAGCGAATAGGCTAAAAGCCACATATTTTTATCGGTTTTTTTTTTATTTTAAAGATTACAAAAAGACGTAAGACAAAAGGCGATACTTTTTTTGAACGCAGCTAACGGTCTTTAATAATAATCTAAATACCACATTTTTTTGTTAGTTCCTGGATTTGCAAAAAATAATAATAATTAGCGAATAGGCTAAAAGCCACATATTTTTATCGGTTTTTTTTATTTTAAAGATTACAAAAAGACGTAAGACAAAAGGCGATACTTTTTTTGAACGCAGCTAACGGTCTTTAATAATAATCTAAATACCACATTTTTTTGTTAGTTCCTGGATTTGCAAAAAATAATAATAATTAGCGAATAGGCTAAAAGCCACATATTTTTATCGGTTTTTTTTTTATTTTAAAGATTACAAAAAGACGTAAGACAAAAGGCGATACTTTTTTGGACGCAGCTAACGGTCTTTAATAATAATCTAAATACCACATTTTTTTGTTAGTTCCTGGATTTGCAAAAAATAATAATAATTAGCGAATAGGCTAAAAGCCACATATTTTTATCGGTTTTTTTTATTTTAAAGATTACAAAAAGACGTAAGACAAAAGGCGATACTTTTTTTGAACGCAGCTAACGGTCTTTAATAATAATCTAAATACCACATTTTTTTGTTAGTTCCTGGATTTGCAAAAAATAATAATAATTAGCGAATAGGCTAAAAGCCACATATTTTTATCGGTTTTTTTTTATTTTAAAGATTACAAAAAGACGTAAGACAAAAGGCGATACTTTTTTTGAACGCAGCTAACGGTCTTTAATAATAATCTAAATAGCACATTTTTTTGTTAGTTCCTGGATTTGCAAAAAATAATAATAATTAGCGAATAGGCTAAAAGCCACATATTTTTATCGGTTTTTTTTATTTTAAAGATTACAAAAAGACGTAAGACAAAAGGCGATACTTTTTTTGAACGCAGCTAACGGTCTTTAATAATAATCTAAATACCACATTTTTTTGTTAGTTCCTGGATTTGCAAAAAATAATAATTAGCGAATAGGCTAAAAGCCACATATTTTTATCGGTTTTTTTTATTTTAAAGATTACAAAAAGACGTAAGACAAAAGGCGATACTTTTTTTGAACGCAGCTAACGGTCTTTAATAATAATCTAAATACCACATTTTTTTGTTAGTTCCTGGATTTGCAAAAAATAATAATAATTAGCGAATAGGCTAAAAGCCACATATTTTTATCGGTTTTTTTTATTTTAAAGATTGCAAAAAGACGTAAGACAAAAGGCGATACTTTTTTTGAACGCAGCTAACGGTCTTTAATAATAATCTAAATACCACATTTTTTTGTTAGTTCCTGGATTTGCAAAAAATAATAATAATTAGCGAATAGGCTAAAAGCCACATATTTTTATCGGTTTTTTTTATTTTAAAATTACAAAAAGACGTAAGACAAAAAGCGATACTTTTTTTGAACGCAGCTAACGGTCTTTAATAATAATCTAAATACCACATTTTTTTGTTAGTTCCTGGATTTGCAAAAAATAATAATAATTAGCGAATAGGCTAAAAGCCACATATTTTTATCGGTTTTTTTTATTTTAAAGATTACAAAAAGACGTAAGACAAAAGGCGATACTTTTTTTGAACGCAGCTAACGGTCTTTAATAATAATCTAAATACCACATTTTTTTGTTAATTCCTGGATTTGCAAAAAATAATAATAGTTAGCGAATAGGCTAAAAGCCACATATTTTTATCGGTTTTTTTTATTTTAAAGATTACAAAAAGACGTAAGACAAAAGGCGATACTTTTTTTGAACGCAGCTAACGTTCTTTAATAATAATCTAAACACCACATTTTTTTGTTAGTTCCTGGATTTGCAAAAAATAATAATAATTAGCGAATAGGCTAAAAGCCACATATTTTTATCGGTTTTTTTTTATTTTAAAGATTACAAAAAGACGTAAGACAAAAGGCGATACTTTTTTTGAACGCAGCTAACGGTCTTTAATAATAATCCAAATACCACATTTTTTTGTTAGTTCTTGGATTTGCAAGAAATAATAATAATTAGCGAATAGGCTAAAAGCCACATATTTTTATCGGTTTTTTTTATTTTAAAGATTACAAAAAGACGTAAGACAAAAGGCGATACTTTTTTTGAACGCAGCTAACGGTCTTTAATAATAATCTAAATACCACATTTTTTTGTTAGTTCCTGGATTTGCAAAAAATAATAATAATTAGCGAATAGGTTAAAAGCCACATATTTTTATCGGTTTTTTTTATTTTAAAGATTACAAAAAGACGTAAGACAAAAGGCGATACTTTTTTTGAACGCAGCTAACGGTCTTTAATAATAATCTAAATACCACATTTTTTTGTTAGTTCCTGGATTTGCAAAAAATAATAATAATTAGCGAATAGGCTAAAAGCCACATATTTTTATCGGTTTTTTTTATTTTAAAATTACAAAAAGACGTAAGACAAAAAGCGATACTTTTTTTGAACGCAGCTAACGGTCTTTAATAATAATCTAAATACCACATTTTTTTGTTAGTTCCTGGATTTGCAAAAAATAATAATAATTAGCGAATAGGCTAAAAGCCACATATTTTTATCGGTTTTTTTTATTTTAAAGATTACAAAAAGACGTAAGACAAAAGGCGATACTTTTTTTGAACGCAGCTAACGGTCTTTAATAATAATCTAAATACCACATTTTTTTGTTAGTTCCTGGATTTGCAAAAAATAATAATAATTAGCGAATAGGCTAAAAGCCACATATTTTTATCGGTTTTTTTTATTTTAAAATTACAAAAAGACGTAAGACAAAAAGCGATACTTTTTTTGAACGCAGCTAACGGTCTTTAATAATAATCTAAATACCACATTTTTTTGTTAGTTCCTGGATTTGCAAAAAATAATAATAATTAGCGAATAGGCTAAAAGCCACATGTTTTTATCGGTTTTTTTTATTTTAAAGATTACAAAAAGACGTAAGACAAAAGGCGATACTTTTTTTGAACGCAGCTAACGGTCTTTAATAATAATCTAAATACCACATTTTTTTGTTAGTTCCTGGATTTGCAAAAAATAACAATAGTTAGCGAATAGACTAAAAGCCACATATTTTTATCGGTTTTTCTTATTTTAAAGATTACAAAAAGACGTAAGACAAAAGGCGATACTTTTTTTGAACGCAGCTAACGGTCTTTAATAATAATCCAAATACCACATTTTTTTGTTAGTTCTTGGATTTGCAAAAAATAATAATAATTAGCGAATAGGCTAAAAGCCACATATTTTTATCGGTTTTTTTTATTTTAAAGATTACAAAAAGACGTAAGACAAAGGGCGATACTTTTTTTGAACGCAGCTAACGGTCTTTAATAATAATCTAAATACCACATTTTTTTGTTAGTTCCTGGATTTGCAAAAAATAATAATAATTAGCGAATAGGCTAAAAGGCACATATTTTTATCGGATTTTTTTATTTTAAAGATTACAAAAAGACGTAAGAGAAAAGGCGATACTTTTTTTGAACGCAGCTAACGGTCTTTAATAATAATCTAAATACCACATTTTTTTGTTAGTTCCTGGATTTGCAAAAAATAATAATAATTAGCGAATAGGCTAAAAGCCACATATTTTGATCGGTTTTTTTTTATTTTAAAGATTACAAAAAGACGTAAGACAAAAGGCGATACTTTTTTGGACGCAGCTAACGGTCTTTAATAATAATCTAAATACCACATTTTTTTGTTAGTTCCTGGATTTGCAAAAAATAATAATAATTAGCGAATAGGCTAAAAGCCACATATTTTTATCGGTTTTTTTTATTTTAAAGATTACAAAAAGACGTAAGACAAAAGGCGATACTTTTTTTGAACGCATCTAACGGTCTTTAATAATAATCTAAATACCACATTTTTTTGTTAGTTCCTGGATTTGCAAAAAATAATAATAATTAGCGAATAGGCTAAAAGCCACATATTTTTATCGGTTTTTTTTGTTTTAAAGATTACAAAAAGACGTAAGACAAAAGGCGATACTTTTTTTGAACGCAGCTAACGGTCTTTAATAATAATCTAAATACCACAATTTTTTGTTAGTTCCTGGATTTGCAAAAAATAATAATAAGTAGCGAATAGGCTAAAAGCCACATATTTTTATCGGTTTTTTTTATTTTAAAGATTGCAAAGAGACGTAAGACAAAAGGCGATATTTTTTTGAACGCAGCTAATGGTCTTTAATAATAATCTAAATACCACATTTTTTTGTTAGTTCCTGGATTTGCAAAAAATAATAATAATTAGCGAATAGGCTAAAAGCCACATATTTTTATCGGTTTTTTTTTATTTTAAAGATTACAAAAAGACGTAAGACAAAAGGCGATACTTTTTTTGAACGCAGCTAACGGTCTTTAATAATAATCTAAATACCACATTTTTTTGTTAGTTCCTGGATTTGCAAAAAATAATAATAATTAGCGAATAGGCTGAAAGCCACATATTTTTATCGGTTTTTTTTATTTTAAAGATTACAAAAAGACGTAAGACAAAAGTCGATACATTTTTTGAACGCAGCTAACGGTCTTTAATAATAATCTAAATACCACATTTTTTGGTTAGTTCCTGGATTTGCAAAAAATAATAATAATTAGCGAATAGGTTAAAAGCCACATATTTTTATCGGTTTTTTTTTATTTTAAAGATTACAAAAAGACGTAAGACAAAAGGCGATACTTTTTTTGAACGCAGCTAACGGTCTTTAATAATAATCTAAATACCACATTTTTTTGTTAGTTCCTGGATTTGCAAAAAATAATAATAATTAGCGAATAGGCTAAAAGCCACATATTTGTATCGGTTTTTTTTTTTATTTTAAAGATTACAAAAAGACGTAAGACAAAAGGCGATACTTTTTTTGAACGCAGCTAACGGTCTTTAATAATAATCTAAATACCACATTTTTTTGTTAGTTCCTGGATTTGCAAAAAATAATAATAATTGGCGAATAGGCTGAAAGCCACATATTTTTATCGGTTTTTTTTTATTTTAAAGATTACAAAAAGACGTAAGACAAAAGGCGATACTTTTTTTGAACGCAGCTAACGGTCTTTAATAATAATCTAAATACCACATTTTTTTGTTAGTTCCTGAATTTGCAAAAAATAATAATAATTAGCGAATAGGCTAAAAGCCACATATTTTTATCGGTTTTTTTTTGTTTTAAAGATTACAAAAAGACGTAAGACAAAAGGCGATACTTTTTTTGAACGCAGCTAACGGTCTTTATTAATAATCTAAATACCACATTTTTTTGTTAGTTCCTGGATTTGCAAAAAATAATAATAATTAGCGAATAGGCTAAAAGGCACATATTTTTATCGGTTTTTTTTATTTTAAAGATTACAAAAAGACGTAAGACAAAAGGCGATACTTTTTTTGAACGCAGCTAACGGTCTTTAATAATAATCTAAATACCACATTTTTTTGTTAGTTCCTGGATTTGCAAAAAATAATAATAGTTAGCGAATAGGCTAAAAGCCACATATTTTTATCGGTTTTTTTTATTTTAAAGATTACAAAAAGACGTAAGACAAAGGGCGATACTTTTTTTGAACGCAGCTAACGGTCTTTAATAATAATCTAAATACCACATTTTTTTGTTAGTTCCTGGATTTGCAAAAAATAATAATAATTAGCGAATAGGCTAAAAGCCACATATTTTTATCGGTTTTTTTTATTTTAAAGATTACAAAAAGACGTAAGACAAAAGGCGATACTTTTTTTGAACGCAGCTAACGGTCTTTAAAAATAATCTAAATACCACATTTTTTTGTTAGTTCCTGGATTTGCAAAAAATAATAATAATTAGCGAATAGGCTAAAAGCCACATATTTTTATCGGTTTTTTTTTTATTTTAAAGATTACAAAAAGACGTAAGACAAAAGGCGATACTTTTTTTGAACGCAGCTAACGGTATTTAATAATAATCTAAATACCACATTTTTTTGTTAGTTCCTGGATTTGCAAAAAATAATAATAATTAGCGAATAGGCTAAAAGCCACATATTTTTATCGGTTTTTTTTTTATTTTAAAGATTACAAAAAGACGTAAGACAAAAGGCGATACTTTTTTTGAACGCAGCTAACGGTCTTTAATAATAATCCAAATACCACATTTTTTTGTTAGTTCTTGGATTTGCAAAAAATAATAATAATTAGCGAATAGGCTAAAAGCCACATATTTTTATCGGTTTTTTTTTTATTTTAAAGATTACAAAAAGACGTAAGACAAAAGGCGATACTTTTTTTGAACGCAGCTAACGGTCTTTAATAATAATCTAAATACCACATTTTTTTGTTAGTTCCTGGATTTGCAAAAAATAATAATAATTAGCGAATAGGCTAAAAGCCACATATTTTTATCGGTTTTTTTTATTTTAAAGATTACAAAAAGACGTAAGACAAAAGGCGATACTTTTTTTGAACGCAGCTAACGGTCTTTAATAATAATCTAAATACCACATTTTTTTGTTAGTTCCTGGATTTGCAAAAAATAATAATAATTAGCGAATAGGCTAAAAGCCACATATTTTTATCGGTTTTTTTTTTATTTTAAAGATTACAAAAAGACGTAAGACAAAAGGCGATACTTTTTTGGACGCAGCTAACGGTCTTTAATAATAATCTAAATACCACATTTTTTTGTTAGTTCCTGGATTTGCAAAAAATAATAATAATTAGCGAATAGGCTAAAAGCCACATATTTTTATCGGTTTTTTTTATTTTAAAGATTACAAAAAGACGTAAGACAAAAGGCGATACTTTTTTTGAACGCAGCTAACGGTCTTTAATAATAATCTAAATACCACATTTTTTTGTTAGTTCCTGGATTTGCAAAAAATAATAATAATTAGCGAATAGGCTAAAAGCCACATATTTTTATCGGTTTTTTTTTATTTTAAAGATTACAAAAAGACGTAAGACAAAAGGCGATACTTTTTTTGAACGCAGCTAACGGTCTTTAATAATAATCTAAATAGCACATTTTTTTGTTAGTTCCTGGATTTGCAAAAAATAATAATAATTAGCGAATAGGCTAAAAGCCACATATTTTTATCGGTTTTTTTTATTTTAAAGATTACAAAAAGACGTAAGACAAAAGGCGATACTTTTTTTGAACGCAGCTAACGGTCTTTAATAATAATCTAAATACCACATTTTTTTGTTAGTTCCTGGATTTGCAAAAAATAATAATTAGCGAATAGGCTAAAAGCCACATATTTTTATCGGTTTTTTTTATTTTAAAGATTACAAAAAGACGTAAGACAAAAGGCGATACTTTTTTTGAACGCAGCTAACGGTCTTTAATAATAATCTAAATACCACATTTTTTTGTTAGTTCCTGGATTTGCAAAAAATAATAATAATTAGCGAATAGGCTAAAAGCCACATATTTTTATCGGTTTTTTTTATTTTAAAGATTGCAAAAAGACGTAAGACAAAAGGCGATACTTTTTTTGAACGCAGCTAACGGTCTTTAATAATAATCTAAATACCACATTTTTTTGTTAGTTCCTGGATTTGCAAAAAATAATAATAATTAGCGAATAGGCTAAAAGCCACATATTTTTATCGGTTTTTTTTATTTTAAAATTACAAAAAGACGTAAGACAAAAAGCGATACTTTTTTTGAACGCAGCTAACGGTCTTTAATAATAATCTAAATACCACATTTTTTTGTTAGTTCCTGGATTTGCAAAAAATAATAATAATTAGCGAATAGGCTAAAAGCCACATATTTTTATCGGTTTTTTTTATTTTAAAGATTACAAAAAGACGTAAGACAAAAGGCGATACTTTTTTTGAACGCAGCTAACGGTCTTTAATAATAATCTAAATACCACATTTTTTTGTTAATTCCTGGATTTGCAAAAAATAATAATAGTTAGCGAATAGGCTAAAAGCCACATATTTTTATCGGTTTTTTTTATTTTAAAGATTACAAAAAGACGTAAGACAAAAGGCGATACTTTTTTTGAACGCAGCTAACGTTCTTTAATAATAATCTAAACACCACATTTTTTTGTTAGTTCCTGGATTTGCAAAAAATAATAATAATTAGCGAATAGGCTAAAAGCCACATATTTTTATCGGTTTTTTTTTATTTTAAAGATTACAAAAAGACGTAAGACAAAAGGCGATACTTTTTTTGAACGCAGCTAACGGTCTTTAATAATAATCCAAATACCACATTTTTTTGTTAGTTCTTGGATTTGCAAGAAATAATAATAATTAGCGAATAGGCTAAAAGCCACATATTTTTATCGGTTTTTTTTATTTTAAAGATTACAAAAAGACGTAAGACAAAAGGCGATACTTTTTTTGAACGCAGCTAACGGTCTTTAATAATAATCTAAATACCACATTTTTTTGTTAGTTCCTGGATTTGCAAAAAATAATAATAATTAGCGAATAGGTTAAAAGCCACATATTTTTATCGGTTTTTTTTATTTTAAAGATTACAAAAAGACGTAAGACAAAAGGCGATACTTTTTTTGAACGCAGCTAACGGTCTTTAATAATAATCTAAATACCACATTTTTTTGTTAGTTCCTGGATTTGCAAAAAATAATAATAATTAGCGAATAGGCTAAAAGCCACATATTTTTATCGGTTTTTTTTATTTTAAAATTACAAAAAGACGTAAGACAAAAAGCGATACTTTTTTTGAACGCAGCTAACGGTCTTTAATAATAATCTAAATACCACATTTTTTTGTTAGTTCCTGGATTTGCAAAAAATAATAATAATTAGCGAATAGGCTAAAAGCCACATATTTTTATCGGTTTTTTTTATTTTAAAGATTACAAAAAGACGTAAGACAAAAGGCGATACTTTTTTTGAACGCAGCTAACGGTCTTTAATAATAATCTAAATACCACATTTTTTTGTTAGTTCCTGGATTTGCAAAAAATAATAATAATTAGCGAATAGGCTAAAAGCCACATATTTTTATCGGTTTTTTTTATTTTAAAATTACAAAAAGACGTAAGACAAAAAGCGATACTTTTTTTGAACGCAGCTAACGGTCTTTAATAATAATCTAAATACCACATTTTTTTGTTAGTTCCTGGATTTGCAAAAAATAATAATAATTAGCGAATAGGCTAAAAGCCACATGTTTTTATCGGTTTTTTTATTTTAAAGATTACAAAAAGACGTAAGACAAAAGGCGATACTTTTTTTGAACGCAGCTAACGGTCTTTAATAATAATCTAAATACCACATTTTTTTGTTAGTTCCTGGATTTGCAAAAAATAAAAATAGTTAGCGAATAGACTAAAAGCACATATTTTTATCGGTTTTTCTTATTTTAAGATTACAAAAAGACGTAAGACAAAAGGCGATAATTTTTTTGAACGCAGCTAACGTCTTTAATAATAATCCAAATACCAAGCATTTTTTTGTTAGTTCTTGGATTTAATAATAATAATTAGCGAATAGGCTAAAAGCCACATATTTTTATCGGTTTTTTTTATTTTAAAAATTACAAAAAGACGTAAGACAAAAGGCGATACTTTTTTTGAACGCAGCTAACGGTCTTTAATAATAATCTAAATACCACATTTTTTTGTTAGTTCCTGGATTTGCAAAAAATAATAATAATTAGCGAATAGGCTAAAAGCCACATATTTTTATAGGTTTTTTTTTATTTTAAAGATTACAAAAAGACGTAAGACAAAAGGCGATACTTTTTTTGAACGCAGCTAACGGTCTTTAATAATAATCTAAATACCACATTTTTTTGTTAGTTCCTGGATTTGCAAAAAATAATAATAATTAGCGAATAGGCTAAAAGCCACATATTTTTATCGGTTTTTTTTATTTTAAAGATTACAAAAAGACGTAAGACAAAAGGCGATACTTTTTTTGAACGCAGCTAACGGTCTTTAATAATAATCTAAATACCACATTTTTTTGTTAGTTCCTGGATTTGCAAAAAATAATAATAATTAGCGAATAGGCTAAAAGCCACATATTTTTATCGGTTTTTTTTTATTTTAAAGATTACAAAAAGACGTAAGACAAAAGGCAATACTTTTTTTGAACGCAGCTAACGGTCTTTAATAATAATCTAAATACCACATTTTTTTGTTAGTTCCTGGATTTGCAAAAAATAATAATAATTAGCGAATAGGCTAAAAGCCACATATTTTTATCGGTTTTTTTTTATTTTAAAGATTACAAAAAGACGTAAGACAAAAGGCGATACTTTTTTTGAACGCAGCTAACGGTCTTTAATAATAATCCAAATACCACATTTTTTTGTTAGTTCTTGGATTTGCAAAAAATAATAATAATTAGCGAATAGGCTAAAAGCCACATATTTTTATCGGTTTTTTTTATTTTAAAGATTACAAAAAGACGTAAGACAAAAGGCGATACTTTTTTTGAACGCAGCTAACGGTCTTTAATAATAATCTAAATACCACATTTTTTTGTTAGTTCCTGGATTTGCAAAAAATAATAATTAGCGAATAGGCTAAAAGCCACATATTTTTATCGGTTTTTTTTATTTTAAAGATTACAAAAAGACGTAAGACAAAAGGCGATACTTTTTTTGAACGCAGCTAACGGTCTTTAATAATAATCTATATACCACATTTTTTTGTTAGTTCCTGGATTTGCAAAAAATAATAATAATTAGCGAATAGGCTAAAAGCCACATATTTTTATCGGTTTTTTTTATTTTAAAGATTACAAAAAGACGTAAGACAAAAGGCGATACTTTTTTTGAACGCAGCTAACGGTCTTTAATAATAATCTAAATACCACATTTTTTTGTTAGTTCCTGGATTTGCAAAAAATAATAATAATTAGCGAATAGGCTAAAAGCCACATATTTTTATCGGTTTTTTTTATTTTAAAGATTGCAAAAAGACGTAAGACAAAAGGCGATACTTTTTTTGAACGCAGCTAACGGTCTTTAATAATAATCTAAATACCACATTTTTTTGTTAGTTCCTGGATTTGCAAAAAATAATAATAATTAGCGAATAGGCTAAAAGCCACATATTTTTATCGGTTTTTTTTATTTTAAAGATTACAAAAAGACGTAAGACAAAAGGCGATACTTTTTTTGAACGCAGCTAACGGTCTTTAATAATAATCTAAATACCACATTTTTTTGTTAGTTCCTGGATTTGCAAAAAATAATAATAATTAGCGAATAGGCTAAAAGCCACATATTTTTATCGGTTTTTTTATTTTAAAAATTACAAAAAGACGTAAGACAAAAGGCGATACTTTTTTTGAACGCAGCTAACGGTCTTTAATAATAATCCAAATACCACATTTTTTTGTTAGTTCTTGGATTTGCAAAAAATAATAATAATTAGCGAATAGGCTAAAAGCCACATATTTTTATCGGTTTTTTTTATTTTAAAGATTACAAAAAGACGTAAGACAAAAGGCGATACTTTTTTTGAACGCAGCTAACGGTCTTTAATAATAATCTAAATACCACATTTTTTTGTTAGTTCCTGGATTTGCAAAAAATAATAATAATTAGCGAATAGGCTAAAAGCCACATATTTTTATCGGTTTTTTTTATTTTAAAGATTACAAAAAGACGTAAACAAAAGGCGATACTTTTTTTGAACGCAGCTAACGGTCTTTAATAATAATCTAAATACCACATTTTTTTGTTAGTTCCTGGATTTGCAAAAAATAATAATAATTAGCGAATAGGCTAAAAGCCACATATTTTTATCGGTTTTTTTTATTTTAAAGATTACAAAAAGACGTAAGACAAAAGGCGATACTTTTTTTGAACGCAGCTAACGGTCTTTAATAATAATCTAAATACCACATTTTTTTGTTAGTTCCTGGATTTGCAAAAAATAATAATAATTAGCGAATAGGCTAAAAGCCACATATTTTTATCGGTTTTTTTTATTTTAAAAATTACAAAAAGACGTAAGACAAAAGGCGATACTTTTTTTGAACGCAGCTAACGGTCTTTAATAATAATCCAAATACCACATTTTGCAAAAAATAATAATAATTAGCGAATAGGCTAAAAGCCACATATTTTTATCGGTTTTTTTTATTTTAAAAATTACAAAAAGACGTAAGACAAAAGGCGATACTTTTTTTGAACGCAGCTAACGGTCTTTAATAATAATCCAAATACCACATTTTTTTGTTAGTTCTTGGATTTGCAAAAAATAATAATAATTAGCGAATAGGCTAAAAGCCACATATTTTTATCGGTTTTTTTTTATTTTAAAGATTACAAAAAGACGTAAGACAAAAGGCGATACTTTTTTGGACGCAGCTAACGGTCTTTAATAATAATCTAAATACCACATTTTTTTGTTAGTTCCTGGATTTGCAAAAAATAATAATAATTAGCGAATAGGCTAAAAGCCACATATTTTTATCGGTTTTTTTTATTTTAAAGATTACAAAAAGACGTAAGACAAAAGGCGATACTTTTTTTGAACGCAGCTAACGGTCTTTAATAATAATCTAAATACCACATTTTTTTGTTAGTTCCTGGATTTGCAAAAAATAATAATAATTAGCGAATAGGCTAAAAGCCACATATTTTTATCGGTTTTTTTTATTTTAAAGATTACAAAAAGACGTAAGACAAAAGGCGATACTTTTTTTGAACGCAGCTAACGGTCTTTAATAATAATCTAAATAGCACATTTTTTTTTTAGTTCCTGGATTTGCAAAAAATAATAATAATTAGCGAATAGGCTAAAAGCCACATATTTTTATCGGTTTTTTTTATTTTAAAGATTACAAAAAGACGTAAGACAAAAGGCGATACTTTTTTTGAACGCAGCTAACGGTCTTTAATAATAATCTAAATACCACATTTTTTTGTTAGTTCCTGGATTTGCAAAAAATAATAATTAGCGAATAGGCTAAAAGCCACATATTTTTATCGGTTTTTTTTATTTTAAAGATTACAAAAAGACGTAAGACAAAAGGCGATACTTTTTTTGAACGCAGCTAACGGTCTTTAATAATAATCTAAATACCACATTTTTTTGTTAGTTCCTGGATTTGCAAAAAATAATAATAATTAGCGAATAGGCTAAAAGCCACATATTTTTATCGGTTTTTTTTATTTTAAAGATTACAAAAAGACGTAAGACAAAAGGCGATACTTTTTTTGAACGCAGCTAACGGTCTTTAATAATAATCTAAATACCACATTTTTTTGTTAGTTCCTGGATTTGCAAAAAATAATAATAATTAGCGAATAGGCTAAAAGCCACATATTTTTATCGGTTTTTTTTATTTTAAAGATTGCAAAAAGACGTAAGACAAAAGGCGATACTTTTTTTGAACGCAGCTAACGGTCTTTAATAATAATCTAAATACCACATTTTTTTGTTAGTTCCTGGATTTGCAAAAAATAATAATAATTAGCGAATAGGCTAAAAGCCACATATTTTTATCGGTTTTTTTTATTTTAAAGATTACAAAAAGACGTAAGACAAAAGGCGATACTTTTTTTGAACGCAGCTAACGGTCTTTAATAATAATCTAAATACCACATTTTTTTGTTAGTTCCTGGATTTGCAAAAAATAATAATAATTAGCGAATAGGCTAAAAGCCACATATTTTTATCGGTTTTTTTTATTTTAAAAATTACAAAAAGACGTAAGACAAAAGGCGATACTTTTTTTGAACGCAGCTAACGGTCTTTAATAATAATCCAAATACCACATTTTTTTGTTAGTTCTTGGATTTGCAAAAAATAATAATAATTAGCGAATAGGCTAAAAGCCACATATTTTTATCGGTTTTTTTTATTTTAAAGATTACAAAAAGACGTAAGACAAAAGGCGATACTTTTTTTGAACGCAGCTAACGGTCTTTAATAATAATCTAAATACCACATTTTTTTGTTAGTTCCTGGATTTGCAAAAAATAATAATAATTAGCGAATAGGCTAAAAGCCACATATTTTTATCGGTTTTTTTTATTTTAAAGATTACAAAAAGACGTAAACAAAAGGCGATACTTTTTTTGAACGCAGCTAACGGTCTTTAATAATAATCTAAATACCACATTTTTTTGTTAGTTCCTGGATTTGCAAAAAATAATAATAATTAGCGAATAGGCTAAAAGCCACATATTTTTATCGGTTTTTTTTATTTTAAAGATTACAAAAAGACGTAAGACAAAAGGCGATACTTTTTTTGAACGCAGCTAACGGTCTTTAATAATAATCTAAATACCACATTTTTTTGTTAGTTCCTGGATTTGCAAAAAATAATAATAATTAGCGAATAGGCTAAAAGCCACATATTTTTATCGGTTTTTTTTATTTTAAAAATTACAAAAAGACGTAAGACAAAAGGCGATACTTTTTTTGAACGCAGCTAACGGTCTTTAATAATAATCCAAATACCACATTTTTTTGTTAGTTCTTGGATTTGCAAAAAATAATAATAATTAGCGAATAGGCTAAAAGCCACATATTTTTATCGGTTTTTTTTATTTTAAAGATTACAAAAAGACGTAAGACAAAAGGCGATACTTTTTTGGACGCAGCTAACGGTCTTTAATAATAATCTAAATACCACATTTTTTTGTTAGTTCCTGGATTTGCAAAAAATAATAATAATTAGCGAATAGGCTAAAAGCCACATATTTTTATCGGTTTTTTTTATTTTAAAGATTACAAAAAGACGTAAGACAAAAGGCGATACTTTTTTTGAACGCAGCTAACGGTCTTTAATAATAATCTAAATAGCACATTTTTTTGTTAGTTCCTGGATTTGCAAAAAATAATAATAATTAGCGAATAGGCTAAAAGCCACATATTTTTATCGGTTTTTTTTATTTTAAAGATTACAAAAAGACGTAAGACAAAAGGCGATACTTTTTTTGAACGCAGCTAACGGTCTTTAATAATAATCTAAATACCACATTTTTTTGTTAGTTCCTGGATTTGCAAAAAATAATAATAATTAGCGAATAGGCTAAAAGCCACATATTTTTATCGGTTTTTTTTATTTTAAAGATTACAAAAAGACCTAAGACAAAAGGCGATACTTTTTTTGAACGCAGCTAACGGTCTTTAATAATAATCTAAATACCACATTTTTTTGTTAGTTCCTGGATTTGCAAAAAATAATAATAATTAGCGAATAGGCTAAAAGCCACATATTTTTATCGGTTTTTTTTATTTTAAAGATTACAAAAAGACGTAAGACAAAAGGCGATACTTTTTTTGAACGCAGCTAACGGTCTTTAATAATAATCTAAATACCACATTCTTTTGTTAGTTCCTGGATTTGCAAAAAATAATAATAAGTAGCGAATAGGCTAAAAGCCACATATTTTTATCGTTTTTTTTTATTTTAAAGATTGCAAAAAGACGTAAGACAAAAGGCGATATTTTTTTGAACGCAGCTAATGGTCTTTAATAATAATCTAAATACCACATTTTTTTGTTAGTTCCTGGATTTGCAAAAAATAATAATAATTAGCGAATAGGCTAAAAGCCACATATTTTTATCGGTTTTTTTTATTTTAAAGATTACAAAAAGACGTAAGACAAAAGGCGATACTTTTTTTGAACGCAGCTAACGGTCTTTAATAATAATCTAAATACCACATTTTTTTGTTAGTTCCTGGATTTGCAAAAAATAATAATAAGTAGCGAATAGGCTAAAAGCTACATATTTTTATCGGTTTTTTTTTTATTTTAAAGATTGCAAAAAGACGTAAGACAAAAGGCGATATTTTTTTGAACGCAGCTAATGGTCTTTAATAATAATCTAAATACCACATTTTTTTGTTAGTTCCTGGATTTGCAAAAAATAATAATAATTAGCGAATAGGCTAAAAGCCACATATTTTTATCGGTTTTTTTTATTTTAAAAATTACAAAAAGACGTAAGACAAAAGGCGATACTTTTTTTGAACGCAGCTAACGGTCTTTAATAATAATCCAAATACCACATTTTTTTGTTAGTTCTTGGATTTGCAAAAAATAATAATAATTAGCGAATAGGCTAAAAGCCACATATTTTTATCGGTTTTTTTTATTTTAAAGATTACAAAAAGACGTAAGACAAAAGGCGATACTTTTTTTGAACGCAGCTAACGGTCTTTAATAATAATCTAAATACCACATTTTTTTGTTAGTTCCTGGATTTGCAAAAAATAATAATAATTAGCGAATAGGCTAAAAGCCACATATTTTTATCGGTTTTTTTTATTTTAAAGATTACAAAAAGACGTAAACAAAAGGCGATACTTTTTTTGAACGCAGCTAACGGTCTTTAATAATAATCTAAATACCACATTTTTTTGTTAGTTCCTGGATTTGCAAAAAATAATAATAATTAGCGAATAGGCTAAAAGCCACATATTTTTATCGGTTTTTTTTATTTTAAAGATTACAAAAAGACGTAAGACAAAAGGCGATACTTTTTTTGAACGCAGCTAACGGTCTTTAATAATAATCTAAATACCACATTTTTTTGTTAGTTCCTGGATTTGCAAAAAATAATAATAATTAGCGAATAGGCTAAAAGCCACATATTTTTATCGGTTTTTTTTTATTTTAAAGATTACAAAAAGACGTAAGACAAAAGGCGATACTTTTTTGGACGCAGCTAACGGTCTTTAATAATAATCTAAATACCACATTTTTTTGTTAGTTCCTGGATTTGCAAAAAATAATAATAATTAGCGAATAGGCTAAAAGCCACATATTTTTATCGGTTTTTTTTATTTTAAAGATTACAAAAAGACGTAAGACAAAAGGCGATACTTTTTTTGAACGCAGCTAACGGTCTTTAATAATAATCTAAATACCACATTTTTTTGTTAGTTCCTGGATTTGCAAAAAATAATAATAATTAGCGAATAGGCTAAAAGCCACATATTTTTATCGGTTTTTTTTTATTTTAAAGATTACAAAAAGACGTAAGACAAAAGGCGATACTTTTTTGGACGCAGCTAACGGTCTTTAATAATAATCTAAATACCACATTTTTTTGTTAGTTCCTGGATTTGCAAAAAATAATAATAATTAGCGAATAGGCTAAAAGCCACATATTTTTATCGGTTTTTTTTATTTTAAAGATTACAAAAAGACGTAAGACAAAAGGCGATACTTTTTTTGAACGCAGCTAACGGTCTTTAATAATAATCTAAATACCACATTTTTTTGTTAGTTCCTGGATTTGCAAAAAATAATAATAATTAGCGAATAGGCTAAAAGCCACATATTTTTATCGGTTTTTTTTATTTTAAAGATTACAAAAAGACGTAAGACAAAAGGCGATACTTTTTTTGAACGCAGCTAACGGTCTTTAATAATAATCTAAATAGCACATTTTTTTTTTAGTTCCTGGATTTGCAAAAAATAATAATAATTAGCGAATAGGCTAAAAGCCACATATTTTTATCGGTTTTTTTTATTTTAAAGATTACAAAAAGACGTAAGACAAAAGGCGATACTTTTTTTGAACGCAGCTAACGGTCTTTAATAATAATCTAAATACCACATTTTTTTGTTAGTTCCTGGATTTGCAAAAAATAATAATTAGCGAATAGGCTAAAAGCCACATATTTTTATCGGTTTTTTTTATTTTAAAGATTACAAAAAGACGTAAGACAAAAGGCGATACTTTTTTTGAACGCAGCTAACGGTCTTTAATAATAATCTAAATACCACATTTTTTTGTTAGTTCCTGGATTTGCAAAAAATAATAATAATTAGCGAATAGGCTAAAAGCCACATATTTTTATCGGTTTTTTTTATTTTAAAGATTGCAAAAAGACGTAAGACAAAAGGCGATACTTTTTTTGAACGCAGCTAACGGTCTTTAATAATAATCTAAATACCACATTTTTTTGTTAGTTCCTGGATTTGCAAAAAATAATAATAATTAGCGAATAGGCTAAAAGCCACATATTTTTATCGGTTTTTTTTATTTTAAAGATTACAAAAAGACGTAAGACAAAAGGCGATACTTTTTTTGAACGCAGCTAACGGTCTTTAATAATAATCTAAATACCACATTTTTTTGTTAGTTCCTGGATTTGCAAAAAATAATAATAATTAGCGAATACTATGTTGGGAATTTAATAATAATTAATTTAATATAAGAAATAAAAATAAATTGGACTTTGACCTATACAGAAAAGGCACGGCCACCAACAGGTATATTCCAAATGACTCTTTTCATTGCTTACAACATAAGCTTGCAAGTTTGCACTTTTTAACATATAGATTAGTAAATTTCCCCTTAAACAAAGAAAGATTTGAAGCAGAAAAGAATAGGATTAGGAATATAGCTGGCGAAAACGGTTACGACGAAGGCTTAATAAATAAGCTGATAAATAGACATTCTTTTCAAAAGACCTTTCGGAATTCTACCTTTTTCAGACAAAAAGATACCTGCGACTCAAAATTTGTATCAATTCCGTATAATCCTAATTATACGAAAGGATTACAGAAAGTATTTAATAACACCGGTCTTAAATTAGTATATCAATCCGGTAACACAATAAGAAGCTTACTAGGAAATCCCAAGGATAAAACTACAGTTCTAGAAAAAAGTGGAATTTACGAAATTAGTTGCATGGATTGTGATAAAAAATATGTTGGCCAAACGAGACGCTCTATTCAAACACGTTTTAAAGAACACTTAGCACACTTAAAATACGGAAGAACAGAAAAGTCAAGTGTGGCCGAGCATGCTTTTGAAAACAATCATAGATTCACATTAGATAACCTAAAACTTCTAAAAAGTGTACCAAACAAAAGACTTTTGAATGCATATGAAAGTATGGAAATCATTAAATCCAGAAATAGTTTAAATAAAGATAGAGGACCTATCCCGTTTAGTACACTTTATTCTTTGGTTGAGGGGAGGTAGGATTAAAAATCGTGATCAATCACAATTTATTAGTCTTATCTCTGCCCACTAAAGGATTGTATATAAGATAGAGCGTAGATTTATTTAGTTCATTGTTTATCGTCTCCTGATGATGCTAACGTTGTTAGCGAAACGCGCGTCGAGTGCAAAAAAGTGTAGTTTTGGTTTGTGGAAAACAATCATAATTTTGTTTTTGAATTAGCGAATAGGCTAAAAGCCACATATTTTTATCGGTTTTTTTTATTTTAAAAATTACAAAAAGACGTAAGACAAAAGGCGATACTTTTTTTGAACGCAGCTAACGGTCTTTAATAATAATCCAAATACCACATTTTTTTGTTAGTTCTTGGATTTGCAAAAAATAATAATAATTAGCGAATAGGCTAAAAGCCACATATTTTTATCGGTTTTTTTTATTTTAAAGATTACAAAAAGACGTAAGACAAAAGGCGATACTTTTTTTGAACGCAGCTAACGGTCTTTAATAATAATCTAAATAGCACATTTTTTTTTTAGTTCCTGGATTTGCAAAAAATAATAATAATTAGCGAATAGGCTAAAAGCCACATATTTTTATCGGTTTTTTTTATTTTAAAGATTACAAAAAGACGTAAACAAAAGGCGATACTTTTTTTGAACGCAGCTAACGGTCTTTAATAATAATCTAAATACCACATTTTTTTGTTAGTTCCTGGATTTGCAAAAAATAATAATAATTAGCGAATAGGCTAAAAGCCACATATTTTTATCGGTTTTTTTTATTTTAAAGATTACAAAAAGACGTAAGACAAAAGGCGATACTTTTTTTGAACGCAGCTAACGGTCTTTAATAATAATCTAAATACCACATTTTTTTGTTAGTTCCTGGATTTGCAAAAAATAATAATAATTAGCGAATAGGCTAAAAGCCACATATTTTTATCGGTTTTTTTTATTTTAAAAATTACAAAAAGACGTAAGACAAAAGGCGATACTTTTTTTGAACGCAGCTAACGGTCTTTAATAATAATCCAAATACCACATTTTTTTGTTAGTTCTTGGATTTGCAAAAAATAATAATAATTAGCGAATAGGCTAAAAGCCACATATTTTTATCGGTTTTTTTTATTTTAAAGATTACAAAAAGACGTAAGACAAAAGGCGATACTTTTTTGGACGCAGCTAACGGTCTTTAATAATAATCTAAATACCACATTTTTTTGTTAGTTCCTGGATTTGCAAAAAATAATAATAATTAGCGAATAGGCTAAAAGCCACATATTTTTATCGGTTTTTTTTATTTTAAAGATTACAAAAAGACGTAAGACAAAAGGCGATACTTTTTTTGAACGCAGCTAACGGTCTTTAATAATAATCTAAATAGCACATTTTTTTGTTAGTTCCTGGATTTGCAAAAAATAATAATAATTAGCGAATAGGCTAAAAGCCACATATTTTTATCGGTTTTTTTTATTTTAAAGATTACAAAAAGACGTAAGACAAAAGGCGATACTTTTTTTGAACGCAGCTAACGGTCTTTAATAATAATCTAAATACCACATTTTTTTGTTAGTTCCTGGATTTGCAAAAAATAATAATAATTAGCGAATAGGCTAAAAGCCACATATTTTTATCGGTTTTTTTTATTTTAAAGATTACAAAAAGACCTAAGACAAAAGGCGATACATTTTTGAACGCAGCTAACGGTCTTTAATAATAATCTAAATACCACATTTTTTTGTTAGTTCCTGGATTTGCAAAAAATAATAATAATTAGCGAATAGGCTAAAAGCCACATATTTTTATCGGTTTTTTTTATTTTAAAGATTACAAAAAGACGTAAGACAAAAGGCGATACTTTTTTTGAACGCAGCTAACGGTCTTTAATAATAATCTAAATACCACATTTTTTTGTTAGTTCCTGGATTTGCAAAAAATAATAATAAGTAGCGAATAGGCTAAAAGCCACATATTTTTATCGGTTTTTTTTTTATTTTAAAGATTGCAAAAAGACGTAAGACAAAAGGCGATATTTTTTTAAACGCAGCTAATGGTCTTTAATAATAATCTAAATACCACATTTTTTTGTTAGTTCCTGGATTTGCAAAAAATAATAATAATTAGCGAATAGGCTAAAAGCCACATATTTTTATCGGTTTTTTTTTTATTTTAAAGATTACAAAAAGACGTAAGACAAAAGGCGTTACTTTTTTTGAACGCAGCTAACGGTCTTTAATAATAATCTAAATACCACATTTTTTTGTTAGTTCCTGGATTTGCAAAAAATAATAATTAGCGAATAGGCTAAAAGCCACATATTTTTATCGGTTTTTTTTTTTATTTTAAAGATTACAAAAAGACGTAAGACAAAAGGCGATACTTTTTTTGAACGCAGCTAACGGTCTTTAATAATAATCTAAATACCACATTTTTTTGTTAGTTCCTGGATTTGCAAAAAATAATAATAATTAGCGAATAGGCTAAAAGCCACATATTTTTATCGTTTTTTTTTTATTTTAAAGATTACAAAAAGACGTAAGACAAAAGGCGATACTTTTTTTGAACGCAGCTAACGGTCTTTAATAATAATCTAAATACCACATTTTTTTGTTAGTTCCTGGATTTGCAAAAAATAATAATAATTAGCGAATAGGCTAAAAGCCACATATTTTTATCGGTTTTTTTTTATTTTAAAGATTACAAAAAGACGTAAGACAAAAGGCGATACTTTTTTTGAACGCAGCTAACGGTCTTTAATAATAATCTAAATACCACATTTTTTTGTTAGTTCCTGGATTTGCAAAAAATAATAATAATTAGCGAATAGGCTAAAAGCCACATATTTTTATCGTTTTTTTTTATTTTAAAGATTGCAAAAAGACGTAAGACAAAAGGCGATACTTTTTTTGAACGCAGCTAACGGTCTTTAATAATAATCTAAATACCACATTTTTTTGTTAGTTCCTGGATTTGCAAAAAATAATAATAATTAGCGAATAGGCTAAAAGCCACATATTTTTATCGGTTTTTTTTATTTTAAAATTACAAAAAGACGTAAGACAAAAGGCGATACTTTTTTTGAACGCAGCTAACGGTCTTTAATAATAATCTAAATACCACATTTTTTTGTTAATTCCTGGATTTGCAAAAAATAATAATAATTAGCGAATAGGCTAAAAGCCACATATTTTTATCGGTTTTTTTTATTTTAAAGATTACAAAAAGACGTAAGACAAAAGGCGATACTTTTTTTGAACGCAGCTAACGGTCTTTAATAATAATCTAAATACCACATTTTTTTGTTAGTTCCTGGATTTGCAAAAAATAATAATAATTAGCGAATAGGCTAAAAGCCACATATTTTTATCGTTTTTTTTATTTTAAAGATTACAAAAAGACATAAGACAAAAGGCGATACTTTTTTTGAACGCAGCTAACGGTCTTTAATAATAATCTAAATACCACATTTTTTTGTTAGTTCCTGGATTTGCAAAAAATAATAATAATTAGCGAATAGGCTAAAAGCCACATATTTTTATCGGTTTTTTTTATTTTAAAGATTACAAAAAGACGTAAGACAAAAGGCGATACTTTTTTTGAACGCAGCTAACGGTCTTTAATAATAATCTAAATACCACATTTTTTTGTTAGTTCCTGGATTTGCAAAAAATAATAATAATTAGCGAATAGGCTAAAAGCCACATATTTTTATCGGTTTTTTTTATTTTAAAGATTGCAAAAAGACGTAAGACAAAAGGCGATACTTTTTTTGAACGCAGCTAACGGTCTTTAATAATAATCTAAATACCACATTTTTTTGTTAGTTCCTGGATTTGCAAAAAATAATAATAATTAGCGAATAGGCTAAAAGCCACATATTTTTATCGGTTTTTTTTATTTTAAAGATTACAAAAAGACGTAAGACAAAAGGCGATACTTTTTTTGAACGCAGCTAACGGTCTTTAATAATAATCTAAATACCACATTTTTTTGTTAGTTCCTGGATTTGCAAAAAATAATAATAATTAGCGAATAGGCTAAAAGCCACATATTTTTATCGGTTTTTTTTATTTTAAAAATTACAAAAAGACGTAAGACAAAAGGCGATACTTTTTTTGAACGCAGCTAACGGTCTTTAATAATAATCCAAATACCACATTTTTTTGTTAGTTCTTGGATTTGCAAAAAATAATAATAATTAGCGAATAGGCTAAAAGCCACATATTTTTATCGGTTTTTTTTATTTTAAAGATTACAAAAAGACGTAAGACAAAAGGCGATACTTTTTTTGAACGCAGCTAACGGTCTTTAATAATAATCTAAATACCACATTTTTTTGTTAGTTCCTGGATTTGCAAAAAATAATAATAATTAGCGAATAGGCTAAAAGCCACATATTTTTATCGGTTTTTTTTATTTTAAAGATTACAAAAAGACGTAAACAAAAGGCGATACTTTTTTTGAACGCAGCTAACGGTCTTTAATAATAATCTAAATACCACATTTTTTTGTTAGTTCCTGGATTTGCAAAAAATAATAATAATTAGCGAATAGGCTAAAAGCCACATATTTTTATCGGTTTTTTTTATTTTAAAGATTACAAAAAGACGTAAGACAAAAGGCGATACTTTTTTTGAACGCAGCTAACGGTCTTTAATAATAATCTAAATACCACATTTTTTTGTTAGTTCCTGGATTTGCAAAAAATAATAATAATTAGCGAATAGGCTAAAAGCCACATATTTTTATCGGTTTTTTTTATTTTAAAAATTACAAAAAGACGTAAGACAAAAGGCGATACTTTTTTTGAACGCAGCTAACGGTCTTTAATAATAATCCAAATACCACATTTTTTTGTTAGTTCTTGGATTTGCAAAAAATAATAATAATTAGCGAATAGGGTAAAAGCCACATATTTTTATCGGTTTTTTTTATTTTAAAGATTACAAAAAGACGTAAGACAAAAGGCGATACTTTTTTGGACGCAGCTAACGGTCTTTAATAATAATCTAAATACCACATTTTTTTGTTAGTTCCTGGATTTGCAAAAAATAATAATAATTAGCGAATAGGCTAAAAGCCACATATTTTTATCGGTTTTTTTTATTTTAAAGATTACAAAAAGACGTAAGACAAAAGGCGATACTTTTTTTGAACGCAGCTAACGGTCTTTAATAATAATCTAAATAGCACATTTTTTTGTTAGTTCCTGGATTTGCAAAAAATAATAATAATTAGCGAATAGGCTAAAAGCCACATATTTTTATCGGTTTTTTTTATTTTAAAGATTACAAAAAGACGTAAGACAAAAGGCGATACTTTTTTTGAACGCAGCTAACGGTCTTTAATAATAATCTAAATACCACATTTTTTTGTTAGTTCCTGGATTTGCAAAAAATAATAATAATTAGCGAATAGGCTAAAAGCCACATATTTTTATCGGTTTTTTTTATTTTAAAGATTACAAAAAGACCTAAGACAAAAGGCGATACTTTTTTTGAACGCAGCTAACGGTCTTTAATAATAATCTAAATACCACATTTTTTTGTTAGTTCCTGGATTTGCAAAAAATAATAATAATTAGCGAATAGGCTAAAAGCCACATATTTTTATCGGTTTTTTTTATTTTAAAGATTACAAAAAGACGTAAGACAAAAGGCGATACTTTTTTTGAACGCAGCTAACGGTCTTTAATAATAATCTAAATACCACATTCTTTTGTTAGTTCCTGGATTTGCAAAAAATAATAATAAGTAGCGAATAGGCTAAAAGCCACATATTTTTATCGTTTTTTTTTATTTTAAAGATTGCAAAAAGACGTAAGACAAAAGGCGATATTTTTTTGAACGCAGCTAATGGTCTTTAATAATAATCTAAATACCACATTTTTTTGTTAGTTCCTGGATTTGCAAAAAATAATAATAATTAGCGAATAGGCTAAAAGCCACATATTTTTATCGGTTTTTTTTATTTTAAAGATTACAAAAAGACGTAAGACAAAAGGCGATACTTTTTTTGAACGCAGCTAACGGTCTTTAATAATAATCTAAATACCACATTTTTTTGTTAGTTCCTGGATTTGCAAAAAATAATAATAAGTAGCGAATAGGCTAAAAGCCACATATTTTTATCGGTTTTTTTTTTATTTTAAAGATTGAAAAAAGACGTAAGACAAAAGGCGATATTTTTTTGAACGCAGCTAATGGTCTTTAATAATAATCTAAATACCACATTTTTTTGTTAGTTCCTGGATTTGCAAAAAATAATAATAATTAGCGAATAGGCTAAAAGCCACATATTTTTATCGGTTTTTTTTATTTTAAAAATTACAAAAAGACGTAAGACAAAAGGCGATACTTTTTTTGAACGCAGCTAACGGTCTTTAATAATAATCCAAATACCACATTTTTTTGTTAGTTCTTGGATTTGCAAAAAATAATAATAATTAGCGAATAGGCTAAAAGCCACATATTTTTATCGGTTTTTTTTATTTTAAAGATTACAAAAAGACGTAAGACAAAAGGCGATACTTTTTTTGAACGCAGCTAACGGTCTTTAATAATAATCTAAATACCACATTTTTTTGTTAGTTCCTGGATTTGCAAAAAATAATAATAATTAGCGAATAGGCTAAAAGCCACATATTTTTATCGGTTTTTTTTATTTTAAAGATTACAAAAAGACGTAAACAAAAGGCGATACTTTTTTTGAACGCAGCTAACGGTCTTTAATAATAATCTAAATACCACATTTTTTTGTTAGTTCCTGGATTTGCAAAAAATAATAATAATTAGCGAATAGGCTAAAAGCCACATATTTTTATCGGTTTTTTTTATTTTAAAGATTACAAAAAGACGTAAGACAAAAGGCGATACTTTTTTTGAACGCAGCTAACGGTCTTTAATAATAATCTAAATACCACATTTTTTTGTTAGTTCCTGGATTTGCAAAAAATAATAATAATTAGCGAATAGGCTAAAAGCCACATATTTTTATCGGTTTTTTTTTATTTTAAAGATTACAAAAAGACGTAAGACAAAAGGCGATACTTTTTTGGACGCAGCTAACGGTCTTTAATAATAATCTAAATACCACATTTTTTTGTTAGTTCCTGGATTTGCAAAAAATAATAATAATTAGCGAATAGGCTAAAAGCCACATATTTTTATCGGTTTTTTTTATTTTAAAGATTACAAAAAGACGTAAGACAAAAGGCGATACTTTTTTTGAACGCAGCTAACGGTCTTTAATAATAATCTAAATACCACATTTTTTTGTTAGTTCCTGGATTTGCAAAAAATAATAATAATTAGCGAATAGGCTAAAAGCCACATATTTTAATCGGTTTTTTTTTATTTTAAAGATTACAAAAAGACGTAAGACAAAAGGCGATACTTTTTTGGACGCAGCTAACGGTCTTTAATAATAATCTAAATACCACATTTTTTTGTTAGTTCCTGGATTTGCAAAAAATAATAATAATTAGCGAATAGGCTAAAAGCCACATATTTTTATCGGTTTTTTTTATTTTAAAGATTACAAAAAGACGTAAGACAAAAGGCGATACTTTTTTTGAACGCAGCTAACGGTCTTTAATAATAATCTAAATACCACATTTTTTTGTTAGTTCCTGGATTTGCAAAAAATAATAATAATTAGCGAATAGGCTAAAAGCCACATATTTTTATCGGTTTTTTTTATTTTAAAGATTACAAAAAGACGTAAGACAAAAGGCGATACTTTTTTTGAACGCAGCTAACGGTCTTTAATAATAATCTAAATAGCACATTTTTTTTTTAGTTCCTGGATTTGCAAAAAATAATAATAATTAGCGAATAGGCTAAAAGCCACATATTTTTATCGGTTTTTTTTATTTTAAAGATTACAAAAAGACGTAAGACAAAAGGCGATACTTTTTTTGAACGCAGCTAACGGTCTTTAATAATAATCTAAATACCACATTTTTTTGTTAGTTCCTGGATTTGCAAAAAATAATAATTAGCGAATAGGCTAAAAGCCACATATTTTTATCGGTTTTTTTTATTTTAAAGATTACAAAAAGACGTAAGACAAAAGGCGATACTTTTTTTGAACGCAGCTAACGGTCTTTAATAATAATCTAAATACCACATTTTTTTGTTAGTTCCTGGATTTGCAAAAAATAATAATAATTAGCGAATAGGCTAAAAGCCACATATTTTTATCGGTTTTTTTTATTTTAAAGATTGCAAAAAGACGTAAGACAAAAGGCGATACTTTTTTTGAACGCAGCTAACGGTCTTTAATAATAATCTAAATACCACATTTTTTTGTTAGTTCCTGGATTTGCAAAAAATAATAATAATTAGCGAATAGGCTAAAAGCCACATATTTTTATCGGTTTTTTTTATTTTAAAGATTACAAAAAGACGTAAGACAAAAGGCGATACTTTTTTTGAACGCAGCTAACGGTCTTTAATAATAATCTAAATACCACATTTTTTTGTTAGTTCCTGGATTTGCAAAAAATAATAATAATTAGCGAATACTATGTTGGGAATTTAATAATAATTAATTTAATATAAGAAATAAAAATAAATTGGACTTTGACCTATACAGAAAAGGCACGGCCACCAACAGGTATATTCCAAATGACTCTTTTCATTGCTTACAACATAAGCTTGCAAGTTTGCACTTTTTAACATATAGATTAGTAAATTTCCCCTTAAACAAAGAAAGATTTGAAGCAGAAAAGAATAGGATTAGGAATATAGCTGGCGAAAACGGTTACGACGAAGGCTTAATAAATAAGCTGATAAATAGACATTCTTTTCAAAAGACCTTTCGGAATTCTACCTTTTTCAGACAAAAAGATACCTGCGACTCAAAATTTGTATCAATTCCGTATAATCCTAATTATACGAAAGGATTACAGAAAGTATTTAATAACACCGGTCTTAAATTAGTATATCAATCCGGTAACACAATAAGAAGCTTACTAGGAAATCCCAAGGATAAAACTACAGTTCTAGAAAAAAGTGGAATTTACGAAATTAGTTGCATGGATTGTGATAAAAAATATGTTGGCCAAACGAGACGCTCTATTCAAACACGTTTTAAAGAACACTTAGCACACTTAAAATACGGAAGAACAGAAAAGTCAAGTGTGGCCGAGCATGCTTTTGAAAACAATCATAGATTCACATTAGATAACCTAAAACTTCTAAAAAGTGTACCAAACAAAAGACTTTTGAATGCATATGAAAGTATGGAAATCATTAAATCCAGAAATAGTTTAAATAAAGATAGAGGACCTATCCCGTTTAGTACACTTTATTCTTTGGTTGAGGGGAGGTAGGATTAAAAATCGTGATCAATCACAATTTATTAGTCTTATCTCTGCCCACTAAAGGATTGTATATAAGATAGAGCGTAGATTTATTTAGTTCATTGTTTATCGTCTCCTGATGATGCTAACGTTGTTAGCGAAACGCGCGTCGAGTGCAAAAAAGTGTAGTTTTGGTTTGTAGAAAACAATCATAATTTTGTTTTTGAATTAGCGAATAGGCTAAACGCCACATATTTTTATCGGTTTTTTTTATTTTAAAAATTACAAAAAGACGTAAGACAAAAGGCGATACTTTTTTTGAACGCAGCTAACGGTCTTTAATAATAATCCAAATACCACATTTTTTTGTTAGTTCTTGGATTTGCAAAAAATAATAATAATTAGCGAATAGGCTAAAAGCCACATATTTTTATCGGTTTTTTTTATTTTAAAGATTACAAAAAGACGTAAGACAAAAGGCGATACTTTTTTTGAACGCAGCTAACGGTCTTTAATAATAATCTAAATAGCACATTTTTTTTTTAGTTCCTGGATTTGCAAAAAATAATAATAATTAGCGAATAGGCTAAAAGCCACATATTTTTATCGGTTTTTTTTATTTTAAAGATTACAAAAAGACGTAAACAAAAGGCGATACTTTTTTTGAACGCAGCTAACGGTCTTTAATAATAATCTAAATACCACATTTTTTTGTTAGTTCCTGGATTTGCAAAAAATAATAATAATTAGCGAATAGGCTAAAAGCCACATATTTTTATCGGTTTTTTTTATTTTAAAGATTACAAAAAGACGTAAGACAAAAGGCGATACTTTTTTTGAACGCAGCTAACGGTCTTTAATAATAATCTAAATACCACATTTTTTTGTTAGTTCCTGGATTTGCAAAAAATAATAATAATTAGCGAATAGGCTAAAAGCCACATATTTTTATCGGTTTTTTTTATTTTAAAAATTACAAAAAGACGTAAGACAAAAGGCGATACTTTTTTTGAACGCAGCTAACGGTCTTTAATAATAATCCAAATACCACATTTTTTTGTTAGTTCTTGGATTTGCAAAAAATAATAATAATTAGCGAATAGGCTAAAAGCCACATATTTTTATCGGTTTTTTTTATTTTAAAGATTACAAAAAGACGTAAGACAAAAGGCGATACTTTTTTGGACGCAGCTAACGGTCTTTAATAATAATCTAAATACCACATTTTTTTGTTAGTTCCTGGATTTGCAAAAAATAATAATAATTAGCGAATAGGCTAAAAGCCACATATTTTTATCGGTTTTTTTTATTTTAAAGATTACAAAAAGACGTAAGACAAAAGGCGATACTTTTTTTGAACGCAGCTAACGGTCTTTAATAATAATCTAAATAGCACATTTTTTTGTTAGTTCCTGGATTTGCAAAAAATAATAATAATTAGCGAATAGGCTAAAAGCCACATATTTTTATCGGTTTTTTTTATTTTAAAGATTACAAAAAGACGTAAGACAAAAGGCGATACTTTTTTTGAACGCAGCTAACGGTCTTTAATAATAATCTAAATACCACATTTTTTTGTTAGTTCCTGGATTTGCAAAAAATAATAATAATTAGCGAATAGGCTAAAAGCCACATATTTTTATCGGTTTTTTTTATTTTAAAGATTACAAAAAGACCTAAGACAAAAGGCGATACATTTTTGAACGCAGCTAACGGTCTTTAATAATAATCTAAATACCACATTTTTTTGTTAGTTCCTGGATTTGCAAAAAATAATAATAATTAGCGAATAGGCTAAAAGCCACATATTTTTATCGGTTTTTTTTATTTTAAAGATTACAAAAAGACGTAAGACAAAAGGCGATACTTTTTTTGAACGCAGCTAACGGTCTTTAATAATAATCTAAATACCACATTTTTTTGTTAGTTCCTGGATTTGCAAAAAATAATAATAAGTAGCGAATAGGCTAAAAGCCACATATTTTTATCGGTTTTTTTTTTATTTTAAAGATTGCAAAAAGACGTAAGACAAAAGGCGATATTTTTTTGAACGCAGCTAATGGTCTTTAATAATAATCTAAATACCACATTTTTTTGTTAGTTCCTGGATTTGCAAAAAATAATAATAATTAGCGAATAGGCTAAAAGCCACATATTTTTATCGGTTTTTTTTTATTTTAAAGATTACAAAAAGACGTAAGACAAAAGGCGTTACTTTTTTTGAACGCAGCTAACGGTCTTTAATAATAATCTAAATACCACATTTTTTTGTTAGTTCCTGGATTTGCAAAAAATAATAATTAGCGAATAGGCTAAAAGCCACATATTTTTATCGGTTTTTTTTTTATTTTAAAGATTACAAAAAGACGTAAGACAAAAGGCGATACTTTTTTTGAACGCAGCTAACGGTCTTTAATAATAATCTAAATACCACATTTTTTTGTTAGTTCCTGGATTTGCAAAAAATAATAATAATTAGCGAATAGGCTAAAAGCCACATATTTTTATCGTTTTTTTTTTTATTTTAAAGATTACAAAAAGACGTAAGACAAAAGGCGATACTTTTTTTGAACGCAGCTAACGGTCTTTAATAATAATCTAAATACCACATTTTTTTGTTAGTTCCTGGATTTGCAAAAAATAATAATAATTAGCGAATAGGCTAAAAGCCACATATTTTTATCGGTTTTTTTTTATTTTAAAGATTACAAAAAGACGTAAGACAAAAGGCGATACTTTTTTTGAACGCAGCTAACGGTCTTTAATAATAATCTAAATACCACATTTTTTTGTTAGTTCCTGGATTTGCAAAAAATAATAATAATTAGCGAATAGGCTAAAAGCCACATATTTTTATCGTTTTTTTTTATTTTAAAGATTGCAAAAAGACGTAAGACAAAAGGCGATACTTTTTTTGAACGCAGCTAACGGTCTTTAATAATAATCTAAATACCACATTTTTTTGTTAGTTCCTGGATTTGCAAAAAATAATAATAATTAGCGAATAGGCTAAAAGCCACATATTTTTATCGGTTTTTTTTATTTTAAAATTACAAAAAGACGTAAGACAAAAGGCGATACTTTTTTTGAACGCAGCTAACGGTCTTTAATAATAATCTAAATACCACATTTTTTTGTTAATTCCTGGATTTGCAAAAAATAATAATAATTAGCGAATAGGCTAAAAGCCACATATTTTTATCGGTTTTTTTTATTTTAAAGATTACAAAAAGACGTAAGACAAAAGGCGATACTTTTTTTGAACGCAGCTAACGGTCTTTAATAATAATCTAAATACCACATTTTTTTGTTAGTTCCTGGATTTGCAAAAAATAATAATAATTAGCGAATAGGCTAAAAGCCACATATTTTTATCGTTTTTTTTATTTTAAAGATTACAAAAAGACATAAGACAAAAGGCGATACTTTTTTTGAACGCAGCTAACGGTCTTTAATAATAATCTAAATACCACATTTTTTTGTTAGTTCCTGGATTTGCAAAAAATAATAATAATTAGCGAATAGGCTAAAAGCCACATATTTTTATCGGTTTTTTTTATTTTAAAGATTACAAAAAGACGTAAGGCAAAAGGCGATACTTTTTTTGAACGCAGCTAACGGTCTTTAATAATAATCTAAATACCACATTTTTTTGTTAGTTCCTGGATTTGCAAAAAATAATAATAATTAGCGAATAGGCTAAAAGCCACATATTTTTATCGTTTTTTTTTTATTTTAAAGATTACAAAAAGACGTAAGACAAAAGGCGATACTTTTTTTGAACGCAGCTAACGGTCTTTAATAATAATCTAAATACCACATTTTTTTGTTAGTTCCTGGATTTGCAAAAAATAATAATAATTAGCGAATAGGCTAAAAGCCACATATTTTTATCGGTTTTTTTTATTTTAAAGATTACAAAAAGACGTAAGACAAAAGGCGATACTTTTTTTGAACGCAGCTAACGGTCTTTAATAATAATCTAAATACCACATTTTTTTGTTAGTTCCTGGATTTGCAAAAAATAATAATAATTAGCGAATAGGCTAAAAGCCACATATTTTTATCGGTTTTTTTTTATTTTAAAGATTACAAAAAGACGTAAGACAAAAGGCGATACTTTTTTTGAACGCAGCTAACGGTCTTTAATAATAATCTAAATACCACATTTTTTTGTTAGTTCCTGGATTTGCAAAAAATAATAATAATTAGCGAATAGGCTAAAAGCCACATATTTTTATCGGTTTTTTTTATTTTAAAGATTACAAAAAGACGTAAGACAAAAGGCGATACTTTTTTTGACCGCAGCTAACGTTTTTTAATAATTATTTTGAATTTGCAAGAACTAATAATAAAAAATAAATAAACAGGCAAATACTTTTAAAAATCTCGAACGAAGAGAACTTCTCGCAACACACCATCTTTACACTATAAATCAAGGCGGCTGGTAAATGAAATAACAATCGTTTCCATAGCGATGTGTCTTTTTACACGGCGACGTTCATTATGGCGACATTTTAATCTTTGACAGTTTGAAATTTTGACGATTTTTCTAAATGATTTTTTCGTAAATACTTGGTGAAAACCGGCGGAAATGCCTTAATTTTTAGGCATAAATAATTAAATTTTTTTAATATTACCATATTCCGCTATTTCTCTTTAATTTTGGGTAAAAAACGAACAGAAATCTTTTTTTGCACCCGTGATCAAAAAGAAAGTTTTTTTGCATCGGTAACCAAAAATGCCATACTTTAGTTATCTGTAGACAGTTACTAAAATCATGTTTTTGATGAAGGTATAAAAAAAAGAATTTTTACAAATTAAAAACAGTTTTAACACTGTGTGACAGTTGTTTGTAATTAAAAAAAGGGAGGGTGCCCTATAAGTGCACAAAGAAATGCTTAAAAGAAGTGTTTTTTTGAGTGTTTGCCAAAAAAAAATTTATGAAAAAAGAGTTTTTACAAATTAAAAAGAGCTTTAAAAATTGTGTGACAGGTGTCGTACATTTTTTATAATAAAAGTGGGCCATACTTTACAACTTTGCATTGCTTTTCAAAGGAAAACTTTATTTAGATACTGAAAAGGAATTTTTTTATACTTTCATCAAAAACAAGATTTTAGTAATTGTCTGCAGATAACTAAAGCATGGCTTTTTTGGTTACCGATGCAAAAAAACTTTTTTCTTTTGATCACGGGTGCAAAAAAAGATTTTTTTCCGTTTTTTACTCAAAATTAAAGAGAAATAGCGGAAAATAGTAATATTGAAAAATTATAATTATTCTTGCCTAAAAATTAAGCCATTTCCGCCAGTTTTCACCAAGTATTTACGAAAACATGATTTAAAAACATCGTCAAAATATCAAACTGTAAAAGATTAAAATGTCGCAGCAATGAACGTCACCGAGTAAAAAGGCACATAGCTATGGCAACCATTGATATTTCATTTACCAGCCGCCTTGATTTATAGTGTAAAGATGGTGTGTTTTGCGAGAAGTGCTCTTCGTTCGAAAAATATTTTCCTGTTTTTTTTTTTTTGATAAAGGTATTAAAAAACATAGTGTTCATAACTTATGGTTAAACTGTGCTTTTTTTACTCGCGCTTTTAAATGCCTCGCTGCGCTCGTTATTTAAACCAACGCATGTAAAAAAAGCACTATTTTAGCCACTAGTTGTGAAAACTACTATTAAATAAACTTTTACAACCAGACGAGGCACTAAAACCAATTTTCGTTAAGTACACATTTATTTTTTTGCTTTTTACTATTTTTAATCATCATCAGACCGGTCTGCTGAGCAGGGGTGGGGGGAAACCCAGGGAAAATAAATGTTTTAAAAATTAAATAAATAAGAAAAATGTTAAAAACGGAGGACAACCTTATTTTTTGAACTTACATTTTTTGTCACATTTACTCAATTCGGTATAGTGGCGTACAAACCATTAAATATTGACTCCTAAAGATTAGATTTTTCCCAAAACTTAAGAGCAAAATGTTTATCAGAGACTATTCTGTTACTCAACCCCCCTTCTCCCCAAATAACTTTAGCCCTTGCCCATTTTTGTGCTTTGTTTCGTCGTTTTGACTTGATAATTTTTTAGGGGAGAAGCTGACGATAATTTTTGGGGAAAATTCAATCTTTTACAAGGGAGGGGGTTATAAGCCTTCCAGCCCCTGCCTTTACTCTTAAAAACTAACCCTCAGTAAAGTCCCTGTAAGAAAAAACGGTAGATACGCCCCTGTGCAGTATTCAAGATATGTTTGCCAGACGACATACGTTGTTTAATAGACAGACACTGCGGGCCAAATGTGTAAATAATGTAATGTTTAGTATCATTTTCTACAAATTGTCGCCTGTGGCGTATTAGAGACTAGATTCGATCCCAACCAAAGATGTATTTTAACCCAGCCTACTTTTTTAAAAATATTTCAACATCAATGTAAAGGAGGTCAATTTTTTCCTAATTTTCTGCTTAACATGACTTAACATTGACCTACGGATCATTGATTGTTACAATTTCAGATCAATTTTAAGGATTGTGTCTTAGGTCCTACCCTTCCATTGACGGCGGTAACCAGGCCGGATGGGATCGGATATCACGTGAAGGGGCACCTAGTTACACATTCCCTAAGTCGTTAGGCTACTGGAGTACAAAAAGACCTAGGTCTGGGGAAAGTAGTTGATGACCCGTCGGATTAGGTTAGTAGTGCCTACGGGACTCGAAAAAGTGAAATAATTCAGTGGCGCACCGAGAGGGGGGGTTTTGGGGTTAACCCCCCCCCCCCCCGAGAAGTTTAGTTATGGTCACATTTTTACTTAAAATTAAGCTTTTTTTTACTACGGTCATTTGGGGTAACTTTGAGCAACTTGAAAGATTATATGTTGGAACTTTTCATATGTCTAAACTGAATTTTGAAAGTGGCTCAAAGTTACCCATAATGGTTCAAAGTTACTCCGACCGACTATATTTATTCTCACCCCCCCCCCCTCCCCTGAAGTCAACTCCTGGGTGCGCTACTGAATAATTTGTAAGATGTGAAAAAAAAACATCTTAAAGGTGATATTTTGATATTTACGGTGCAGCCCGCCGCGTTGCTTTAATCCTTTAATTTTCTAGCACCTAAAAGCGGATTGTTGCCAAACTGTGTGTTTAACTTGAACGTCGTGAATCTCCGAAACCACTAAGTTTTTACGCCCATATTATATGAATTTTTTTTTGTTTTGCCCTCCCCCCCCCCCCTGTCACCCATTTAAATAATGACTCATATCGTTTACACCCTGTATTTATTTGATGTTCGGTTGGAATAAAAAATGCGAAAATGCGTGATTTAAACTTTAATTTAAATAATAATTGTATTTATGTACAAATTACACAATATTTTCTGATAACAGTATATTTACAATTTTTTTCATTTTACTTACATTGACAAATCTCTAGTTTTACACATGTTTAATCTCACATATTGCATTAAGTACTTTATACTATATATATGTATATATTTTACAAACAATTTAAACAAAATTAAAAAATAACTTTAGTTTTTGGATGCATTACTTATTATTTATAAGATATGCATCTCAAATCCTTTTTGGAGTCTATAATACAGAAAGGGTTCTGGTAGACCTTATTCGTTTACACTAAGTTTGGTTTTCAACTGTCTTTTGTTTGGTGCAGCTTTAACTGATATCCCCAAAACTGTGTAGATACAGGGTTATCCATGATAAATATACCCCCTCTTTCCTCTGCATTTTACAAAAACTAGTCTTAAACAAAAGTGGCATGACTTTTTAGACATCAACTTTCTTATTTTAAATTGAGCACTCTGTATATTTTTTAAAACTTCAATAGATCTTTTCTTCCTAATTCCAAAAACATACCATCAGTGGCGCACCGAGGGGGGGGGCGTTTGGGGTTAACCCCCCCCCCCCTCCCCCGCCTCGAGAAGCCTGGTTGTATACAATTGGCACAATCAAATAAAAGTCGAAATAAAATATATATATAGGCGTTGTATGATAAGCTGTTCATACAACGATATAGGGAGTAAAATACAAAGACTTTAATTTTTAACAAAAATCTAACAAACTAAGGGTAAACAAACATCTCAAATTGCCAAAACTCCATCAATATTTCCGATTTTAGTTTAATTTTAAGTGTTATTAGGGAGATTTTGGTCAGGTTTTTTGTCAGTCTGTTACCTTTATTTTGGGCAGGAGCGCTCTGTCAGGCTGTTACCTTTATTAAAGGTAACCACTGGCGCTAATTAGCGTCGAATAGCGACTACCTTTACCGTTAAAAAGACAACCAACCAAAATTGATGTGATTCTGTGGTGGAAGATTTTTCGGTTATAATAATTTGGTTTGTTTTACAAAAATTTTGTGTATTTGGATTTTATTTTTTATTAACTGTGTTTATAGTAGTGGTGGCAGTGGCGTAGCCAGAAATCGACTCTGGGAGGAGGGGTTCATCATTTATGGCAAATTTTTAAAAATTAGGTAGGTGCCTATTGCTTGAGATCTTGAACCGAAGGGACGGTAGTCGGGGAGGTGTTGAGTTAGTGTATATGAAACAAAATACTTATTTTTAAAAGAAAGTCTCGTCTAGTCTCATTTACAGATTTTGTTCAGAATTAACCCTTAAATGCGACGTAGGTCAAAATTTTAAAAAAATTATACTAAAATGCTATTTTTTACGCGTCTCAAATTATGTTGACAAAAAAAATTGCTTAAAATTGTAACAATATGTAATATTGGAATAGTGCCGCAGGCGAAATTTGACAAAAAGAAACAAAACAATCTTTTAAAATTTTGATCTCTTAGGTTCTCTTGTAAAAAATAGATTGGGTTACATGCCAAGAAGGAGTGAGTTGCGGTGGTATATATAGATTTTAAGAAATATTATACTAAGAATACCATTTGTTACACGTTTTGAATGCTGATGAAAATTCCTTAGAATTAAACTAAAATTGTAACAAATAAGGACGTCATAGCACGCCAGGCAAAATTTTTAAAATTTAAGACATCACACCAAACACACGTCACAAACTGGAGTAAAGGGTCAAAAAAGTGGAGACCTCTATCTCCCTGGGGCCCTTGATCATGATTAATTTATTGTAGATTGGGTTGGACCTTCTGGGGGGTGGCGGGGTTTTAAGCCCCAAAACTCCCCCCTGGCTACGCCACTGGTAGTAAGGTGCCTTTTTTATCGTTTTTTTTTGGTAAACAGGTGAGTAAGTACAAATAAGTTTGCAGAGGCTCGTTTTCTTCTATTACTCCACCAAAGATATCTTGCAAAATCATTTGCCTGACTACAATGAACCAAAAAAGGCACCGTTTCCTATAAAAAAAATACGTTGAGCCAATATATTTTGTAAATGATTTTTGCTCCGATGTAAAGTTTTATTAATATCATAATCAAGTTTACATAAGTTAAAACGAATGATTGAATTTATTGCTGCAAGACACAGTTTTAAAAAAAAATTGTGACTTTAAGAATGATTTTTGTGAAGGGTGTTATGAAATCAAGGATTAAGAGACATGTTTTCATAGCTTTTAGTTACACCTAAGAGTGAACTTAGTAAAAGACTATTACGTACATACATTTCGTAACCACGTTTATGTATTTTGTATGCCCGGTTCATAATTTTCATAAACTTGTACATTCATTCCATAACAACTTTTGAACGACAGTCAATGATCGTCATTTATTAAATTTATTTAAGGCATTGATTAAAATCGTCAACACGTTTTATTTATTTCATATGCTCTTTTATTACCTCCATAACCTGTACATACTATTAATAACAACTCTCTATAAAATTTCAAGAAACATTTTTCATTGATTTCGTAGCTTCCGTTTATTAATTTCATTACTTTATATGACAATTTTTATAACTTTCCTCCGATTTTTGTAACAGTTATTTTTGTACAGTTGATGTACAATTATCTATAAAAAATTAATAAACGCCTCTTATTAATACTATGTACGATATTTTTTTCAGTGTAAATTTATGTTGGGGTGTCCTATCCTATATATGGTTACAAAAGCAAATAACTTGAGAAAAAACCAACGAAAGTCAACAAAAAAGTAAAGTTATGTTTATCGCTAAATGATTGACGTTCAAAAGTACTATTTTTAACTTCTTGAAGTTACCTTTATTTACGGTAACGGTAACGAAATTTGCCGTTAAACTGCGTGATCAAAATCTCCCTATTTTCTCAAAAAATTTTATCTTTAGCGGTTCTTGAGTGAAATAAAAAATAATTTACCATGTGTTAGCCAAGGAAAAATAGTTTGTGTGGTGGTGGTTCTTTGTTCAACACATTGCTCTTATGGCAACGTTTTTCTAAATTTGTTCAATGAGAGTTCAAGAAAAAGGTAACATATGGTATATGTTTTTGGAATCACGAAGAAAAGAACTATCGAAGTTTTAAAAAATATACAGGTTGTTCAATTTGAAATAAGAAAGCTTGCTTATAGTTTACTTGAAGTTATGCAACTTTTGTTAAAGACTATTTTTTGTAAAATTCATAATACCAGAGAAAAAAGGTTACCCCCTTATAATGGATAACCCTGTACACGTGCATGCAGTTTGTTGTAATTTTAGTAATTTTTAGAAGATCGAGGAGGTTTTCTCTTAAAACCTGATGATGTATGGTCGTATTCATCGTATTTCTTCCTTGAACAGAGCCTGGAGGTTTTCTTCTCGAAAGCGGCCTTCGATGTTCTATTCCGTGACAGAAGGAGTCCTTAAAGCTCCTTCAAGGAGACCTTGGGAGACTATACCCCTTAAGGGTGCCTTGTTCCTTGAAACAAATACTATGGATACGGTTTTTAACGAACTTGTAAGGTTTTAAAAAATCCTCACGGGATGTGGCAAAAACATGTAAAAAACGGGAACCCACAAAAAAGCCGAAATAAAACGTCGGAAACGAAATATGAACGAAAGTGAAACACCTAGAAAATAATGGATACGAATATAATTTTATAGAATTTTAATTTACTCGATCTTTAAGAAACGAATATAATTTAACCGATTATAATTTTCGCGAACCTTAAAATATCAGAATTACAAAAGAATCAAAAATAATTTTTTAGAAACGAAAAAAACACAATTTTATAGAAAATAATATGCCCGATCCTTAAATGAACAGAACAACAGCCGAATCGATATTGCTCATGCGTCAAATTTAAATTTCTTGAGCGCTGTAGGCCCTGGATTGCGACATTGACAAGTTTCTTTATTTCTCCTCAAATTTGAAGTAAAAAAAGTACAACTGGCAACGCCTTGTTCTTTAATTTTTTAATATTTTGCCAGAGCACAGGGAAAACTAAACATCAGAATTATCTGAAATTTTGCAGGGGTGATCATTTTTAAATGCTTAACAAAAGTATCTGAAGGATTTTTCAAAATTCTCAATTATTTTTTCTTCAAAATAAAAGATCGGGTGTTCTCATGTATCCCCGAAGCCTCAAAATAATTGCGGTTTAGAATAAACCCAATTTACAAAAAAATAGAGAAATACTCACAATTTCCTCTGGATTACATTTTTCCTTTTTATATTTCCTTGATTTAGCCAAAATAAAAACTAAGTTTTCTTTTTTCTAAAAGCCTGTGCACTCCGGTAAAGAAAACCGATCAATCAATCATACTTCATTGAATTTGGGAGACACGCGCAGTTCAAGTGTTGACCGATAGACCGCAGAATTTATACGATTCCTTGGTAACTGCAGGTGTTTTTTCAAAAAACTTTAAATCGGGCCGCAGTGGGACAGAAGAGAATTTTTACGTTTCCTGAACAGAAAACCATTCGAGGTTATGTTTATCTTTCAAAAATGTGTTTTAAAAAACATTGTCCTAAAACAAATATGAAACCACTCTATGAAAAGGCCTAGCGCTGCGCGGGCATTCGGCGCCCATAACCCCACATAGTTTTGTTTTTATTTTGATTTAACCATTTTTTTTAAATTTAAATTATTGAGGCATAGTTATGTGGAATTGTACTGGTGAAGTCTTGGAGTTCAAAGGATAGATTTTAGAACCTCAGTTTTAAAAACACGCGGATACTTGAGTACTAACAAAACAGGTCAGTAAAGCTCCATTTAGAGGTTGGAAAGACTCTTGCTAGTCGTTGACGCTCCTGTTTCAAATAGAATAGATTAATTCGTCTAGCGCCAGTAGCTGATTTTTAAATACGCATGCTTTTCAGTTAACCTGTGGTCGGTATCAGCTAGCGGGAGTGTTTCCAATTCAATTATAAATGCACCTGTAAATGCAACCTTAAACATTACACCCAGTTACTTTAATACGTAGTTGGGTAGCGTTAAGCAGGTAATTCTGCAATAAATGGTTTTCTTTTATTTTAATACTTTACTTGGATTTTTAGCGGCGCCGAACTCGAAAATTCAAAATAGGTAACTTAACCCGAAATTTTTGACCCGGTGCTGAAAAATCTCTGGTGTCCCACTGTGGATAAACATAAGTAAAGTTTCCTCGTTGCCATGGCAAACAAATTCAATGACTTAAAATTTTGCAAAAAAATCAGGTCGACATAGTTTAATTGATTTTCCGTACAGTGTTAAACGATTTTATTTAACTTCACATTTCTGGCTGTCTAACTGTCTATCAAATCTTGCGATTCATTTTTGACACAATTCCCGTGGACCGATTATAATATTATGAAAAAATTTGGGGGTGGTTGAATTAATATAATATCACAACTTACTCCGACTCTTCCCTGCCGTAAGCCTGGCAACATAGCAATTGAATTCATGGCTATCGGTTCAAGTCATTTTCGGACATATTGGGGTTCTTGAGTGTTGTGGTTTGGCATTATTATGTTTGTATTAAATTATTTTCCTTAAAAATATTTTCTGACATTTTGTGGTTCTATAAAAATACGTTTCGTTTGAATTGATTTGACTTTCCCGTCATTTCATTTTCGAGACAATTTTTTTCGTACCTATTATTTTATTTTCTTTTAAATTCTGACAAATTATGTTTCTGCCAAATTTGATTTCGGGTTTTTTTTGTAGCGACCCAAAAAAACTCCTCAAATCTTCAGAAAATCGGTATGAGATTCTATCTATCTAGGATTTAAAGAGATTATTCTCGCAGAGCGAAATGATCTAAGACAAAAAAGAACAGAGTAAATATCAGTCAATCAGTAATGGATCAAGTAATTTTGAGCTCTGTTTCAAGCTATAGTGGCGCGCAGATATTTGAACGTCGTAAGTCAATTTTAAGTAGTCTTTAACTTTGCAAAAACTTGGCTAACACTGGGCATTTATCCTATAATGAATGGAAAGTCCCAGTATAAAAAAAAAAAAACAAAACAATATAACGTAAAAACGTTATTTTCTCAAAATTTTCAATAAAAAATTATTACTGGGCAAAAATGTTAAAATGAGAAAACTATATAGCGGCAAAACAGAAATTAGTCAAAATGTACTGGCCTAAAACCTTACAATACTAAAACGTTACAGGGGCAAAACCGTACAAACGTAAAATAGTGTAACATATTGCCGCTAGATGGCGCTGCGGTGTAACAGACATCGTTTGATTTGTTGCGCGCCTTCTGTATTTTAGGTACAGAGGACGCTGGCCTCGCCTACAGTCGGCCAATTGAAATTAGGTCGTACCTATCTAAGGGCCGTATTCGTATATAAACTGTTTGTGCGTACCTTATCTCAAAAGAAATATTTGATAAATTTTTTGTCTTCTAATCTTTCCTTTTTTCACAGATTTTTTTTATTCATTTTCAAAAACAACCAACACATAAAAGACCTTTTCTGAAAAATAAAAATAATTTTTCTCGTAGTTTTTAGCCTTTTTGGATTGCTTACAGTTTACTTAAAAAATAAAAATGCAAACGGTCCGCGGTCGCCAACAATTTCACCATTCAAACGACTTCGAGAAAGGACGCATCGTGGGCATGAAAGAGCCTATTTTTGGTTTACGGGAAATTGCAAAAAGCGTTAATGCCAATCCATCACCAGTGTTAAGAGTTTGGAGAAGGTGGTCCAATGATGAGACTTATGACGTCGTGCGGGTTCTGGACGCCCTAGATTATTACAAGGTCGTGATTTACGGCATCTCAGACTTCTTGCTCTCAGAAATCTACGGGACAGTATACGCCAAGTAAGAAATGTTCTAGTGGCAGCTACAGGACGAGTGTTTTCAAGGATGACAGTTAATCGAAGATTGCTTGGTATGGGACTGAGGACTTACCGTCCGCTTTTGGTGCTACCTTTGACCCCACAACATAAGGCTCACCCAATAACTTCTCTACCTTCGCCGCCATATTGACAGAAAACTAATGGATTTTCTGTCACTTTTGAGTGAAAATGGCGGCGAAGGTGGATTAAAGGGCACTAAATCGGTAGGAGTTGATCGGCCTGTATGGAGAGGGTACTGGCTCACCGCTTGAAGTGTTGCAAAGCTTGGCAAAACTGGAATGACGAATGGAATACCATAAGCGGACTTACCCTCATGCGGCCATGATGGACGCATGAGGGTTAGGCGATTGCGAGGTGAGAGACGAAATGAAGACTTTGCTGTTGAACGTGATAGGAAACAGAAGCCAGTTTTACATCCCTACCTACAAACTATCCCAAATGCGATCTTTCAACAAGATAATACCAGCCGCATATTGCTCGTGAAACAATGGACTTCTTACATGAACTTGGCATAGAGACTTTGGAATGGCCAGCAAGACTGCCTAACTTGTCGCCTATCGAACACGTATGGGATATGATAGGGCGCAATCTTAGTCGATTACCACATCCCCCTGGAAACTTGGATAAACTCTGGCATGCCGTAAGGAGGATTTGGATTAATGTTCCTCAATATGATATAGACCATCTTATTTTTTCAATGCCCAATAGAACAAACGGATGCATAAATAACCATGGAGGAGCGACTCGTTATTAATTTTTTGATGATTATCATGGAGAGAAATTAAAAATATTTATCCTCTCTGGTGTTGCATTTTTGTTGTTCTCCAGTATATTTCACAGGTTTCCCTGTCCAGCCGTTCTCGGCTGTATACTGTGTCGCCATCTAGCGGGAATATGTTACACTATTTTACGTTTGTACGGTTTTGCCCTTGTAACCATTTAGGACAGTCCATTATGATATTTCGATTTTGTGATACTACAGTTTTACGTATTTAAGCAAAGACAAAAAATAAACATGTAATAAGTCAAAAAGTAAGTTTGGATTAGTTGACAAAAAAGAGTTTTGGCCATTTTATTCTATGGCCTGTCTGAAAATGGCTGCGATTAGTGCGTCGAAATTTGGATGCGCAGTGGTTCCATGCCCATTCTAAGATTTTCAACATCGTCTAGTTAAAATGCGCTTCTGTCTATTTATTGTAGCTATTTGTTAAATTAATTTTGTAAACGCCACCCCCCTAGCTTAACCGTTACGATGAGGGGTCACCCCATAACTTCAATTCTGCTGAAGCTAGAAAGTTTAAATAAATATAAAGTTTTGTAGCTCGGCTTGTTCGAGGGGATCACGTATTAAAAGTTTTTAAAATATTCCTAAGGTTTTTTTTTATTAAAAATTTTATTTAACCGTAGCAAAATAGCTACAAAAAGCTAAAACCAATACCATTAAAAATAAAGCCCCACAAAAAGTTAAACACTGTGCAAAAACAAAAAAATCGATTTTTGTAAATTAAAAAAATCTAGGAATATTTTTAAGACTTTTAATATGTGATCCTTCCGAACAAGCCGAGCTACAAAATGTGGTGTTTATTTGAACTCTCTAGCTTTAGCAGCACTGAAGTGGTGGGGTGGCCCCTCACCTTAATGGCTAAGATAGGGGGGGGGGGTCGCGTTTTCTCGAAAACGGCTACAACGACAAAATTAATTTAACCGTAACAAAATAGCTACAAAAGGGTGCGCATAATTTATCAAAAAGTACTTTACAAAAAAGTACTACATAAAAACAATAAATAGGCAAAACTATACTATCACAAAATCGAAATAGATCATAACGGACTGACCTAAAACGTTACAAGGGCAAAAGTGTACAAAAGCAAAATAGTGTAACATATTCCCGCTAGATGGCGCCACAGTACACAGTCGGCCGAAAACAGCTGGACAGCAAAACCTGTGTAATATATTGCCGTTAGATGGCCGTACATAGCCGACAAATAAGAAATGCCATTGGCTATAGGGGTCAGGTGTTCGACCAATATGCATCAGCTGTCGTTTCGTTTTTTTGAATTTCATCGAAATGAAACTAGGAAATTGCATTGGTGCTAGCAAGCTAAGAATTCCCTCATTGTTTTAAGCTTCTTTAATTGTCTTAAAATAGCATATTTCCGAGAAAATTTAAAAAAAGGGTTTGAGTTGGCACACCTGTTTGCTTGCTTGCTTAATTGTAAATCGGGCTTAACAAATCAAACGGTGTCCATCACACCGCAGCGCCATCTAGTGGCAATATTTTACACTATTTTAGGTTTGTATGGATTTGCCCTTGTAACCTTTTAGTATTGTAAGGTTTTAGGCCAGTACGTTCTAACCAATTACTGTTTTGCCGCCACACAGTTTTGTCATTTTAAAATTTTTGCTCAGTACCGATTTGTTGTTGTAAATTTTGGGAAAGTATGTTTTTACATTCTATTGTTTTGCTAAATTGTAGGCATTCCTACAAAAGGGCTACAAAATGTAAAATTTGCCCCCCCCCCAAGTTTACCGACGTAATTTTCTTGCAGACCCTTTCTTGCTGTGGGGATCGTTCCTTTACCAACAAGTAAAAATAGAAGCCAACCAACAAAGGGTTGTTTTACGGCTTCTAAATATCTGCGCGTCGCTATGTTTACATTTCATTTTGCCCAAATCAATTTACGACTTTTTAAAAAAGATTCCATTTGATTTTATTTTAATTGGAACCTTTTTTATAAGTGGCGGGCGCATTTTTTTTTTCTGTAAAAATTTTCGTACAACGAACTATTACAACAGAAGTTTTAACAACAGTGATTTAAAAATGCCAGTGGAAAAAAGCACAGTTTAAAACAAAAAAATTTAAAAACATACAAAAAAAACTGACACGAAAACAAAAACAACTGACACAAACAAAAAACCACTGACAGTGGGTACATCATTTTTTATTTGCTCATTCTAGCCAGCGCCTTCACCTCCGGGAAGATGGTCGCAGTTTGGTAAAATTTCCCAACGAAACTCATCGCAATCGTATGGTGGTCGTATGGTAGTGATTGGTACCCCATCCAGAACGTTAGGTACCCTTTGGTTTTTTCCAAAATTAATATTCTCTTTTCCGTGGGAAGTTGGCCGCAGTTTGAACAAAATTTAATAAAAAACAAAGCTTTCTGGATCAGAAATATGGTCTGGAGGTTTGGTATCCAGTTTTTTTCGTTTGGTTGGCCCCCTATTTTCCAGAATAAAAAAAAATACGCCATTCAAACACCCTCAATAAAAAGCGATACCCACATAACAAAAACAAGCTTTCAGTGGTGACTGAAAATTTTTTGGTAAGGTAGCTTTCACAAAAGAGAACAGCGTTTTTGTATTGTTTGAATTTTAAACAAGACTTGTTTATATCAATTATATCCTCTTTTTTACCCATCTTTTTTTGACATATTAGGCATTCCCATAAAAAAAAACAGTCAAGAGTGTACAAGTATTCTCATTAGTGAAAAACCCCTTACTTTCTATGTTTAACAAAACTGCAAAAAATTGGACACAGTTTGAAGGCTTTGCCTTTGCCCTATAGTTATCAAAAAAAGAAAAATCCAATAAAATCTTTCCATTTAGCAGTAGTTGTCTTATTGTATGGTACACTATTAAAATCATGAACATTTGCATGAGTTTTTAAGAGTGTGTCAAACAAGGTGTCAAAAGTGGACTATGCTGGGTTTATACAGAAAATAAAATAAGAAATAAGAACACCCAATAAAACACCATTATTGAATGTTATCACCTAAGTTAGGTGATCAGGTGACCATGCACCTCCCCCACAAAAAGCGACATCCGCATAGTAAAAACACGCTTTTCGTGGAGAGGATATTTTTTTAAATTCTGGAAAATAGGGGGCCACCAAACAAAAAAAAAATGGATACCAAACCGGTCAGAGCATATTTCTGATCCAGGAAGCTTTTTTTTAAATTTTGTTCAAACTGCTTCCAACTTCCCACGGAAAAAACTTTGTGGATGGGGTACCAATTGCTTCAATACAACCACCAAAGGATTGCGATGAGTGTCGTTCGCAATTTTAAGATAACACACTTTGTTGCCGGGTGGGCCATAAAAAACCAGACAAAATGTTTTTCGTTGTGCCCCGCAGAACGAGGTGCGAATCATTAAAATCGGTTAAATGGTTCCCAAAAAAAATAAAAAAAATTCAATCAGTGTTTTACGGATTATGCGATTGCCGTCTCAATTCTGTCTGCATACATTTTCTCATAAATTCATTATTTTCATTCTTCTTTAACCACTGCTATTGAAATTTGCCACCATCTTGAAATCCAAGATGGCGGACAGAATCAAACTTGACCCTTCAAAGAGGCTCGTTTATTCATATTTTCTGAAAACTTTTTAATTTTTGTTTGTTCGTAAAAAAGTTCTGCTTTCGCCACACACAACGAGGTATAAATCATTAAAACCGGTTTAGTGGTTCTTAAAAAATTAATTTTTGTTTCCATCGTTGTTTTCTAGATTATACGATTGCCTTCTCAATTACGTCTGCATTAATTTCCTCATAAATTCGTAAATACTGAACCGATTTTAATTTAATAAAAAGCATTATGACAAAGATCCATTGAACTTTAAAGACCACTATTGAAATTTGTCATAATTTGTAAACCCAACATTGCGGACAAAAGCAAATTTGACCCTTCAAAGACGCTCGATTATTCTTATGTTTCGAGAACCTTTTCGACTTTTTTTTAAATTCGTAAAAAAGCTCTTTCTCCGCCGCGTAAACCGTAACCGGTTTAGTGGTTATGAAAAAATTAATATAAATTTTAAAAAGGGTAAAAAAGTTACTCGCAACAAAAAAAAAGAGCGGCTTTTTTAAATGGTGGCAAATTTTAATGGCGATCGTTAAAAAGAAATCGATTCTTACCATGTTTTTTATTTTATTAAACTCAGTTCAGTAATAATGAGTTTATGAGGAAACAATGGTTAAAACAAAAATTATTTTTTTGAGGGCCACTAAACCGATTTTAATGATTCGTACCTAGCTATGCGCCTTGGAGAAAGGGCATTTTTAGGTTCTTGAAAGCTTCTTTGAAGAGATAAATTTATTATTGTCCGCCATCTTGGATTTCAAAATGGCGGCAAATTTCATAGCAGTGGTTAAAGAAGAATGAAAATAATGAATTTATGAGAAAATGTATGCAGACAGAATTGAGACGGCAATCGCATAATCCGTAAAACACTGAATGAATTTTTTTTTTTTGGGAACCACTTAACCGATTCGCACCTCGTTCTGCGTGGCAGAACCAGAGCTTTCTACGAATTCATAAAAAAAATCCAAAAATGTTCCGTAACATAAGAATAAACGTGGCTCTTTGAAGGGTAAAGTTTGTTTCTTTCTGCCACCTTAGATTTTAAGATGGCGGACAAAAAAAAATATTTTTACTCAAAGTCTTGCTCAATTCCCTGCAAAGAACAGTTTGTTGATAACGTTGATAAGCAGAAAGTTATAACGGAAAAATTTTGTCTGGTTTTTTATTGCCCACCCGGTATTTAAGGACACTGATTTTTTTACGAGAGGGACAGAGAATGTCATACGCCAGATCCAAGATTTATTCCTCCCAACAGGGCATTTTGCTGTGCCATCAGATTCCAACAGGCTCGCCATAGGGCGACCTGGGGCTCCATCGTACCGAACCAGGGCGCCGCCTCGGAGCCGCCCCAGTCGTACGACGGCGCCGGAGAGCTACGCAAAGGGCGGCTTAAATCTTGAACGTCGGGTCGACCCGCGTCTCTGACGCCCTCTCGCGGGGATTCATCGAACGTTTCTCCGTGGGCGGCGATCGGTTCGAGGGTCAATATCGAAGGAGGTCGGTGGGCGACCAACGGCTCTTGAAGGGCGTCCTGCGGCTCGACGTAGGGTCGCTTGAAAGGCGGCAAATGGCCCTTACGGCGGGACTTGCGCTAGCCGTGTTAGGGACTGGAAGGCAGGCTTTCGTCGCTAGCGTCTAAATACGTTACGTAACCGTCCGTGCTGTCGGGGTGGCTCATGTCCGAGGGTGGCGGGGGTCCGCCGGGCCCCAGGAGACCGGGATGAGGCCCCCCGGGACCCCCCGGAATGGGGCCGCCCATCGAGGGGTGAGGTAGGTCGTAGCCGTGCATCTGGAAAAGAGAAGCATTAAGTTAACGCAGGTTGTCGATTTAAAAACTTACAATGGGTATAAATTTTATTTCGAATGTCGATTTAGATTTTCAGGGTAGCCACAATCCTTGAAAACCGGGGAATTCGGTGGGGTCGGGAAATATCCGGGAAAAAGTCGGAAAGTTTGCTAAGAATGGTTGAATTTTTCAGATATTTTTGACCTGGTTGGGATTCCCTTGTACCTATATATAGAATTTATATATAACTTTTTTTTCCGGCCGCCGCGCCGTAGCGTATTTGCCTGGTGAGCGGATATTTTGTGTTTGTTTTTAACTCATGTAGCGCTACCTTTCGATTTATAATAGAAAATATAGATTTATAAATCTTTGACCCCTCCGCCCCTGCAACACTTTATACAATTTTTTGCAACTCCTTCCCCCTCCGTTTTAGCACTTAATAATACTTTTATCTAACCCTCCAACCCCTCTTGTCGCGTTTATGTAAGCGAAGGATGGCCCGTTACCCAAAAGGACTCGACTATCGGTACCCGACGAAATGTCAGTCTGTCAGATACTTTCGCCAATTTTCATGCCGATAGACCGGTTGATTATGTAGCGCACTTCACAAGCTTTAATTTGATAGAATGAAGGAGTTTTGTGACTATGTGGGATTGATAGCTCTTTAGTCACACAATCGAGTGTTACCGGGTGTTTTGTTTGCGTCCGTGTCGAATGGGTTGATTGACGTCATCTTTCAATATGGCGGCCAAAAATCATAAAAGATACAACTTTCGCAACCGGGGCATGATTATACTCGATTCCATATAATTGGAGAACGAGGATTCCAAAAAAATTAACTTTCAAGGTCATAGGACTTTAAATGACCTTGAAAATCGCAAGAAACAAAAAAATCTTAATAATTCGAGATTTTGTCAGTCCAACTTCAAATCAAACCTCAAACTATTAGGCATGTATGCCAAATTTGATTCTTAGAGTTTGATGCAGTTTTAAGCTTCATGACCTTGAAAAATACCCCAGTAAAATTAACATATTGCAAAAATGACATACTAAAGGCAGCTATTCATCAACTATTAAAGCGAAGAGGACCAAATTGAGTAAGAAAGATAAGAAGGTCAAGACCAACAATACTGTTGTATTCAATATGACGACCTATAACCACATTTTATTTTATCCAATTTCGTAAAAAAGCGAAAACGACAAGGTGGCCATTAATTCTTGTTAACTTACTGGCGCTTACTATGAAAGAAAAGTTTAATTGATGCATGACCTTGAATGACCTTGAAAATAACTTACAAATGAAAAACCAGCTTTTTGTGATGTTTTTTCCAATTTACCACTACGCAATAACTTTAAGTGCCGGAGATGAAATTAACATCTTAGCCATAAATAAACACTTCATTTTAAACCTGTTTATGCTGCACCCCGGTAAAAATGACCTATATGCATGTCGTTTTTATAAGTTTCGGAACTGTGTATTTTATGTTCTACTCATTTGTCTATTTATTTATTTATTAAGTAATCAACAGAACATACAGTTCCAATAACAGATTACAATTTTAACAAAGTTAACATAATATTTAACCGATATATAAATTCCTGTTAAACAAAAATAAATATTTTCCTAAAGTAACTACTCCTGAGACTTAAAAATACAAAAACTAAATTCTAGGAGCAAAATAAAATACCAATCTTAAACGCAACAATTTCATCTTAAATTACAGAGATGTAGATCTCTTTCTATTATTTTTTTAAGTGTCTTTCTGGAATATTTACGATTTTTAGCGAATTCACCAAAGTGAGCATTTTATATAATGGAGAGTTTAAGCCTACATTAGTACGAGGTGGTTTATTGTAGAAAGTGTTTGAATATCTTTTACTAAAATATGGTCCACAGTTCAAGTTAATTGTTCAACAAAGTCATTTAAATAACCTACAAGAGAGTTAGCAGAAGTTAGATATATATTGCCATATACTGGACCAGTGGTTTTAGATGCTATTTTCCAAAATCGCGGGCGAAAAAGCATAAAACATTCTAATTATGCCAATAGGGCATGACTACACTTGTTTATTAACGTTCATAATAAAATTGAAGGATGAGGATTTAACAGCTATTTAGTCAAACATTCATGTGCCACCGTGCCTGTAGAAGTTCAGAAACTTAATAAAAACGACGGGCATATAGGTAATGTTTACCGGGGTATAGCCTAAACATCTGGGACGCCATATAAAAAAAAATGGTAGGGAGGTTTTAAATGAAGTGTTTGTTTATGGCTAAGATGTTAATTTCATCTACGACGCTAAAGTTTTTACGTAGTGGTAAATTGGAAAACCATCACAAAAAGCTGGTGTACATGGTATTTTCAAAGTCAATCAAGGTCATACATCAACCCAATTTTTTTTTCATAGTAAGCGGCAACAATTCAACAAGAATTGATGGCCACCTTGTCATTTTTGCTTTTTTACGAAATTGGAAAAAATAAAATGTGGTTACGGGTCGCCATTTTGATATACCAGATGCCATATTGAAACGCGTCATAGCTGAACCAATTTTTGTTTAACAATATTGTTGGACTTGGCCTTCTTTTCCGTCTTCCCAAATTTGGTTCTCTTCGTTTAAATAATTGATACATAGCGCCCTTTAGTATGTCATTTTGCCAATGTGTTAATTTTACTGGGGTATTTTCAAGGTCATGAAGCTTCAAACTGTATCAAACGGACATTTGAAGTTGGACTGACAAAACCTCGAATTATTAAGATTTTTTGAAGAAAAAGTGCCAAAAATCTTATTTTTTTTGCGATTTTCAAGGTCATTTAAGGTCAGACGACCTTGAAACTGAATTTTTTTAAATCCCCGTTCTCGAATTATATGGAATCGAGTATAATCATGCCCCGGTTGCGAAAGTTGTATCTTTTATGATTTTTGGGCGCCATTTTTAAAGATGACGTCATATCAACTTCTTCTTTTTACTGAAGAGCTATCAATCCCACATAGTCACAAAACTCCTTCATTCAAAATCACACGGGATAAAAATTATCGACATATGCCCCTACACTAACCTCATTTGTACTGTTCTTACTATAAATAATAATATATAATCCACAACACGCGACTTCATGCATGCCCAGAAAGCGGTTCTCAAAGAATTTTACCAACTTTCAGTAAACAATATAGGTACATATCTTTATAGGATTTTTCCGAGATCTGCAACTTTTTCATTTAAAGTTTGGTCAAAATACGTTAAAACTGATTTTTTGTAAGTTGGACGCCCTCTATCTTTTTGGAAACTAACTACAGAAAGTTGAGCACTTGAACAACAATTTTGTAATTTTTTTTCCGAATATTTTTGTTTTCAGACGTTTTCTCCTCCGACCAATAGAAATGGAGAAAAGTCAATAACATTTTTTTTTAATGGCGGATGGTTCCCGAGGAGTGGGGAAAACGCAAACTTGAGGATCTTACTTTTAGACCCTCCCCAACAACATTTTTAGCCTCCCAGGATTTTTTTCGAGGTACCCCTTCGGGTACCCCCCTTATTTATGACAATTTTACTGTACTAATACGGAGTAAGATAAGCTTACCTGATTAACTAAATGCTGAAAAGCGGGCTGGTGCGGCTGGTCCAAATCCGAGTGCAGCGCGAAGTCGCTAAGCGCTTTCCACGGCGGTTGGTAGGCCTGCACTTCCAACGGGTGCACTCCCAGGGGCGAGTCGTGCCTCACGGGCGACGAGGCGACCATCGGAATGCCTTGCATGCCTCCGTACCCCAGCTTGCGGCCGTCCTGTGAAGCGTAATACTATGACAGTTTAGTTATGGTGAAAATCGATCAAGTTTTTGTTTTATTTTTCCTCTTGATGCACGGCTGTGCACTGAGGGCAAGTGCTTCTGTTAAGACACGGCTGTAAAATTTATGCATGTGATTTTAGGTGCTAAAAATTGATGCATTTTTCTAAATTTTTAGTAAAAAAATACAAATTTCAAATGAAAGCAAAATAAAAATTCGGGTAAAATGGCAAATACCGACAAATGACAGATGACGCATATTTAATACACATGCATGTGCGAAAGTTGTCTGCTGACTCCACCAATAGGTACTAATCTTATTTTAACTTTATTTCCTGTATAAACTACCAAGTTCTTATTTTTAATTTAATGTTATTTTTCCTGTATAAACCCATTAAATCCACGGCATAAACCGTTAAATCGGATTTAACGGCTTTCTGGGGCTAAGTTCAGATAAAGTAGTGACAGCTAGCAAAAACAAAACCATCAAAAATGGCTCTAGATTAAGAACCGCTGAAAACGATACCGTTTCGTCATTATTAGGGACTCATCAGCCAGGTGTACCACAATGACAGAGAATTTCGGTCGTTCTTATGTGCCAAAGATTACGGCTCAATCGGAAGAAATCCTATCAATGACGCAGGGTGGCCACTGGGAAATAAACTTTTTTTTTTAATGATTTTATGACAATTTTTGAAAAATTTAGGGTTTATATATTATTATTTATTATTTTATGCACTTTAAGGCGCATTTACACAGACAAACTTTCCTTTGATGTGGAAATGCCGACAAACATTTACACGAGCCTCTTGAGCAAAATGCTCAAAGAAATGTTCGAGCAAAATCTCGTACAAAAAACACAAGTAAATTTTGGAGAGAATGTTGAGCAAAATTTATTTGAAGAATTGGGGGTATAAAAATTTCTTTACAAATTTAAATTTTATAGTTTTATGGGAATTCATTGAACTTAACTGAAAATAGAAAGAGTAAGTTTTAAAACAAGGTATTTTAATTAAGTGCTTTCCGACGGAAAAACGATACGATGTCGAAATTCACGTTTTACCTCATAAGCAACTTCGATTGATTTGATTTTTATAAGGGAAATATGCCATTATACCATAATTGGCACTTATTTGTTGCTGATGCTGGGTTAGGAGAAGGTAAAAACCGTAGACTAGTGAGAGGGGGTTTTGGTCAAATGAACATTGACACACAAAATTACATGACAACAAACAAGGGTCAACGCAGTTTTTTTATGAAAGTTTTAGAACAAATCTTTCCATAAAGAAAGGGCTCTCCGACTCAAAACAAAGAAATTCATTTCATTTTATTGACGCGTAGAACTTGCGTTTCCGATTTTTTAAATATTGAAATTTTTGGCGATTTTTACAAGCTTTTATTTATGTATGTTTGTATGTTCGGCTCAAATCTTGCAACTCAAATTTGGTATTCAATTTCAGTTTTCGGTGTGTATTTATAGTTGCGGCGACAATACAATAATATGGTATTATTAGGCACCCCCTCCCGCTCATGAGAGAAGTGGAGGAAGAAAAAGATTTATTTTGTTCGATTTCAATCAAAATTGGCATACAGGGGTTTTTAGGGAAGAGAATTATCGAAAGGATGGATTTATGACCCTTGTCTAAAAAATATAATTTAGCAGTAATAGACTAGACTTTTGAATCGGAATGTTGCCCCTTTGCATATTGTTTGTTCAGTGTCAGTAATCGACCTTGATTATTGCATTAAATTGACAGTAAATATCTATCTTCAGCATTTTCATAAACCTTTTGCTTTTTTAAGCAACCCTTGGGGCCTTAAACTAAGTAGGTAAATCTGGTGTGAGGAATTAAAAAAAACAATCAAAGCTAAGGTTAAAGTTAAGTTACAAAAATATGTTTTAAAAATATCCTCTCCCCACCACTCTTCATAGTCGTGAGGCGCGGATTACCGCTTAAAAGTGCATTTTTTGAGTTTTTTGCCGATATTTGAAAAATTCAAAAATTTTTTGGAAAAGAAAAATTTTCCTGCATTGTTTTTCGAATTTAGGAAAAAAACCCTTGGAAATAAAAAAACTCGCAAGAAAGTCCCAAAAAAACCCCCGGGCAAAAAAATCCGAGAAAAACCCTAAGAAAAAAATATTATAAGTAACCCTAATCCATGTGACAAAACTTTAAAATAAAAGTTGGTGTTCCATTTTTTTAAAGAATTGAGATCACTGATCACTGATGTGAAATTTTATTTATTCTCATCTTTAAAAATATGTTTCCAAAACAGATAGCAATAATTTGCTCAAAAATTTACCCGAACAAAATGTTCAAAGAAAAGCTCACAAAAATGTTCGCGCAAAAAATTTTAAATTTTAACACCTAAAAATAAAAATATAATGTCTAGGTGGTTTTTACGCAAGTAGGAGAAATTTTCTACCTGAAAAGTGTCTTTTTGCGGCCTTGACGGCTTGCCCGAACTCCGCTCCGCGTCGTTCGTACAACTGCCGTCGCGTGCGGAAAAGTATAACTTTCCGCACTTGTTAGGTAAATAACTATTTCCTATGAGCAAGCGGAAAGTATTACTTCTACACAGCGTGCATGAAAAAATAAATAAAAAAGCTTTTTCACGCAATTTTTTTAAATTTTCCTCACGCTCGTAAGAAAAATGTTGTACCTAACGCGTCTTTTCCAATTTACGGCTTGCCCGAACTTCGCTGGAGCGTCGTTCAGGCAAACGTCGGGCGTGCGGAAAAGTATCATTTTCCGCACTTGTTAGGTAAATAATTCTTACCAACCATTCAGGAAGTGGATGTAAATCGATATTAAAATGAAAAATGTATTTTAAATATTAAATTCCAAGTAGTTACTTGTAATTGTGTGAAATAATAAATCCACCTTATTTTGTCATTTGTTCATTTATTATTAAAATTAAAACTTTTACTAATACAAATATATAAAAACTTTAAACAGTAAGAGGGTTTTTCCAGTTTCATGTGTTTTTCGGAAGCTGCGTAGATATATATATATATATATATATATATATATATATATTCTGAATATTTTCTTACAAAGTTTGCAGCAAGCAAAAAAACAGTCTTTAATTTCCTCAAGTAGCCAAGAATACTGTTTGCATGATGCATTAAATTTGGTTTAATAAACAAAACAAAACCTATTTCAAGGGGTTATTTTCTCACAACACAAGTACGCACACAACTTTTTGGTGCAGTAAAAAAGGCAACCAAAATCGAGCATATCTATTGGTTAATATTAAAAAGCGCGGAAAAGCTCTTGTTACATGCCGTTTGAATAATGAGTTTCCTATATATTTCTGCGCTAATTTATCAGTTGTGATCGAAAATTTGACGTGCGGTTTGTATAAGCAGTTCAGTGGCGGCTCGTGACTTTACAAATAGGTGACGCAGCATCGCCGAACCCCCTCCCCATCTTTACTTTCGATTTGTATTCTGTATGTGTACGTTTATTAAGGGGGAGGGCTTTTCAGAGTCTAAGAAGACTTTTTTGTCATCTTCATTCGACCTCGAAAACGATTTTTCCATGAAAACACAAACTCCATCATATACACAGGAAACATTGTCAAAAAAAAATAATAAAAACGAATACCGCAACTGAAGAGAAACAATAGCAATATCGATATTAAGGCGCAATTACACAGACGAACATGCTCAAATAAAACCTCGTGCAAAATATATAAAAAATTTTGCGTGAACATTTTTGTGAGCTTTTCTTTGAACATTTTGTTCGGGTAAATTTTTGAGCAAATTATTGCTATCTATTTTGGAAACATATTTTTAAAGATAAGAATAAATAAAATTTCACATCAGTGATCAGTGATCTCAATTCTTTAAAAAAATGGAACACCAACTTTTATTTAAAATTTTTGTGAAAAAAAGCCGACGGCAAGCGAAACATTATTATTGGCTCTACTATCAGTTTTGTCACATGGATTAGGTTTACTTATAATATTTTTTTCTTAGGGTTTTTCCCGGATTTTTGCCCGGGGTTTTTTTGGGATTTTCTTGCGAGTTTTTTTTATAAAAAAAAACCCAGGAAAATTTTTCTTTTCCAAAAAAATTTTGAGTTTTTCAAATATCAGCAAAAAACTCAAAAATTGCACTTTTGAGCGGTAATCCGCGCCTCACGACTATGGGGAGTGATGGGAAGGGCGATTTTTTTTAAACATATTTTTGTAACTTTACTTTACCTTTAGCTTTTATTGTTGTTTTTTAATTCCTCACACCAGATTTACCTAGTTAGTTTAAGGTCCCAAGGGTTGCTTAAAAAAGCAAAAGGTTCATGAAAATGCTGAAGATATAGATATTTACTGTCAATTTAATGTAATAATCAAGGTCGTTTACTGACACTGAACCAACAATATGCAAAGGGCAACATTGCGATTCATAAAGTTGGCCGGCCTACGTAGGGTTGTAAAAGTGGGTAATAAATGAGTATTATTTAAACCGAACGTGCTTTTGTTCATATATTTGAGATTTAATAAAATGTATATAGGTTTTTTAATTTGACTTAATTATTATTGTAAAAGACTAAACTAGGAAGTAAAATAAGAGATATTCTTTTAAACGTAAATTTTTATCATTATATTTTACAGGCAACAACAATAAATAAGTGCCAATTATTATTTTTTTTATTCGTTTTTTTTTACAACCCCAAAAAAGTTACAAGTATACTGGCATATCCCCTATAAAAAACAGATCAATTGAAGTTGCTTATGAGGTTAAATGTGAATTTCGACATCAAATCGTTTTTCCGTCGGAAAGCACTTGATTAAAAATACCTTATTTCAAAAGTTTGTTTTTCTATTTTCAGTTAAGTTCAATGAATTCCGATAACAATATAAATTTTGAATTTGTAAAGAAATTTTTATACCCCCAATTCTTCAAACAAATTTTGCTCAACATTCTCTCCAAAATTTACGTGTGTTTTTTGGTACGAGATTTTGCTCGAACATTTCTTTGAACATTTTGCTCAAGAGGCTCGTGTAAATGTTTGTCGGCATTTCAACATCAAAGGAAAGTTTGTCTGTGTAAATGCGCCTTTACAGTCACAAAATTATAATAGAGCCAGCTTAAAAATTTGCATCACATGCAAACACGTCCAAACCTCGGCCGAAACGATACGCGCGTGCCGTCCTCATGGCAACCGATTTATTTCGGGAATTTACACTGAACGCAGCCTGAAAGACACGAGGAAGCTGTTTCGCAGAATGCCTTGCCGTTTGTTTTGGCTCGTGGAGAGTTTTCGCATAGGTACTTACAAAATTTGGAAACGTTATTTTATGGAAGCGGAAGGTTTAATTTTTTCAGAAATAACGCTCAATGACGCAGCTGAAGCGCTCTTACTGTTTAAAGTTTCATAATAGAGTTTTATATATTTGTATTAGTAAAAGTTTTAATTTTAATAATAAATGAACAAATGAAAAAATAAGGTGGATTTATTATTTCACACAATTACAAGTAACTACTTGGAATTTAATATTTAAAATACATTTATCATTTTAATATCGATTTACATCCACTTCCTGAATGGTTGGTAAGAATTAGTTACCTAACAAGTGCGGAAAATGATACTTTTCCGCACGCCCGACGTTTGCCTGAACGACGCTCCAGCGAAGTTCGGGCAAGCCGTAAATTGGAAAAGACGCGTTGGGTACAACATTTTTCCTACGAGCGTGAGGAAAATTTAAAAAAATTGCGTGAAAAGGCTTTTTTATTTATTTTTTCATGCACGCTCTGTAGTTATTTACCTAACAAGTGCGGAAAGTGATACTTTCCCGCACGCGACGGCAGTTGTACGAACGACGCGGAGCGGAGTTCGGGCAAGCCGTCAAGGGCGCAAAAAGACACTTTTCAGGTAGAAAATTTCTCCTACTTGCGTAAAAACCAAGCGCTGGTTCACCTGCGTCATTGAGCGAGCCGCCACTGAAGCAGTTGCCTAACTATTCCATGAGAAAATGTACAGGTTGAATATTTGTGCAAATTCTATGAATTTTATGACAATTTTGAAATTTTATGACATTTTGGGCATATTTTATGACAATATTGAAATTTTATGAATTCATAAAATCTTATGACAAGTGGCAACCCTGATGACGCCATCTGCGTGAACAATCGAAACCAAGAAAATACCGACTGTAGTTAGCATCGTTCCTGCCATCTGCATGCAGGTTTCGTCTACAAGCAAGCCATTGTAAATCGCAAAACAACCGAAAGATGCCGTACTGCACGATTTAAAAAACAAACGAAAGATGGCCGTGGCACTGTAAATCTAACGAGAAAACACAGCCGTTTGTTTTTTACTTAGTTATACTCCGGTCATTTAAAGTTAACACACTCTGCATTGTAGTTTGTTACCTAGACAAAAACATTATTTATTTCAAACAAACCGCAGTTGCTTTCCTTTTACCTTTAACAAGGTTAGATACCCATTCGTTGGTTTGTTGTAATAAAACACGCAGACACCGTAAAAAGCATGAATAAAACAAAAAAAAATAAATCTTGCTTTACAACTTGTTAACAATGTTTGATTCGCTTCTTAGAGTCTCCATAGCGTCGTCTTTTTTTAGTAACTCGGAGTGGAAAGAGGAAATCGTTGGGATTATAATAATATACCGACCAGACAACAAACGCTCGCGCGATCATCGCCGATCTCGACGTGCCAATCGGATTGCTCATCAAGCGTCTGGCGGAACAATCGATGCGAAACATTCGACAGCTGATTGGTGCGCCTGGGACCTGGGGGGAGGGGCGACGAAGCAGCTGACGGCCCGCCCCGAGAGATTTACGATCGGGCAGACGTGGAAGGGGAACGCGGCTGTCAGGTTTACGCACGGGCCGAGAGGCGAGGGGAAATCGAATAGGTTTTCGAGAGGTGCGTATTCTAGGTAAAAATGGATTGTAGGGGATGACGTGAAGGGTGAAACCGGCTTTGGGGAAATGGGGAGCGTCGGGGGGAACGAGTAATCGATAAGCGGCGGCGATTATGAGGGGAATATACGCCGAATGACGAGGGTTGGGGAATATATATATCGATGCTGATCCCCAGGGTTTCTGGGTGCGAGGACATAAAAGCGCGAATGCGTGTTTTATTTTATTAATATTTTGTGCCGCCCTGGAGCGGTGTTTATGAAATTTCTGTTTTGAAAATGGCAAATTGTTGTTTGTTATTGTTGCAATAATTTTAATTAACTTTATATTCGGTATTGATTTTTAGATTTTAATCTGCATATCAAGTTTTATTTGAATATTGGTTTAATATTATTATTGGAGCTATTGCAATTATCGGAATTTAAATATTTTAATACTTAATATCTATCTAGAAAGAATAAGAGAAGACCGTCAGTATTTTATTTTATTGTTGGGTTTTATAACTGTTGCAATGCCGCTAAAGCCTCTGCTTTTGGGGGGGTTTCATCATTTAATAAAAGTCAACTACCTATACCTATGGCAAATTTTTAAAAATTGGGTAGGTGCCCATTGCGTGAGATCTTGACCTGAAGGTAGGGGAGAGGGGTGATTTTTTTCAAAATTAACCCTTAAATGCCGCGCAGGAAAAAATTTTGAGAAAATTGCCCTAAAATGCCATTTTTTACGCGTTTCAAATGTTTTTGACAAAAAAATTGCTTAAAAGTAAACAAAATTGTTACAATATATAACGCCGTCAAAAACTCTTAACAAAAAAAACAAAAAATTCTTTAAAAATTTTGATCTCTTTTATGTAAAATATTTTTGAAAAAGTAGATTCGGTTAGATGCCAAGAAGGGATGGTTTGCGGTGGTTTTCGATGCTGGTTAGAAAAATTCCTTAGAATTAAACTAAAATTTTAACAATTAATAACGTCATAGCACCGCAGGCAAAATTTTTAAAATTTAATACATCACACCAAACACCCGTCACAAACCGGAGTAAAGGGTCCAAAAAGTGGGGGAGTTATAGCTCTCCCTGAGACCCTTGGGCGGGTTTTAACCCCCCAAATCCCCTTCGCTACTGGTAGTCGATCAACATTTTTTTAAGGATTTAAAGAATACTAATGGCCAAGACAAGAACCAAGTGCTGATAATTCAATAATTCAATAAAAAAAATACAGGTTTAATAAGGCTCATACTCATAAGAATCATTTCATGCGTCTATATCTAAGAAATCAAAATTAGACCTATCACTTTATATTTTAGAAGCTGAATATGAAAAAGAAAAAACAATAAAGTTTTCACCAAGACAAAAAACACTTAAAAATTACAAACCACTGAAAAGATTTAGCCGTTTGATAAGTAAGTAGGTATAATCCCTGTTATAATTGGTGGTATTTATTATCATAAAATTAAGGATGACTCTAAGATCAGTTTTAAAGAAATGTTAAAAATGTAGAAATGAGAAAGTTTATGGGTCTTTTATCATTAATCCCATCCTTGCACCACTTTAAAAGGCGTATAGGAATATTATTTTTGGACTTAGTAGAAGTATCAGTGTATGTAAACCTAGAACGATACGTGGTGATATTTAATTGTCTGGCAGTTCGTGCAGTCCATTTAGAACTTACTCAATCATTTAATGCAGACTCAGCTATTACGGCGAAGAAGATATCCAGAAAACGTCTATTGTGATAATGGTACTCATTTTGTTGCTGCTGATGTGCGAGAATATACTAGCTCACCGGAAGAAAGGACTCGTTGACCACTCTAACCTAATGATGTAGTTTTAATATACGATTCAACTTCGCCAAGGCTCCAATAAAAGCTGGCAAGAATTGTGAACATTTATCCAGGACCAGACAGTATAATTAAGAGTTGTGGACGCGAAAACCAAAAACGTGTACCCTTTACAGAAGACCTGTAGAAAAAGTAGGCAGACTTAATGTAAACAAGTCTTCCAGGCAGAGGTCTATGGTCTATGGTCTGGTGGCACGGAAGAGCAGCCTTAAAGGCACTTAGTGTGCCAAAAATTGTCAATACTCTAGTGGAAGAGTGCGTGGAACACTGGAAGCTCTGAGTCAAGGCAAACAAGTTACAGTGATGTGGGTGCCAGGACATACAGGGGTGGCGGTCAACGAAAAGGCAGATGAACTCGCCCGGATTGGGGATGGTACCCAGTACTTCTGATAGGAATAGTGACTGGACAAAGCCGGTCAATCCGCGGCGCGGCACCTCGTTGAAGAATGCGAGGCATTCTTTAGAATGAGGCACCAGATACTTGGACACCCGAGCCTGAGCCTAATGTTGGACAGGCTCAGGTGTAAGGCAAAAAGGGATGGTCTACTACTACTAGTACTACTACTACTACTACTATTACTACTACTAATCTGAACAAAGACGATTAATTGAAAAGGGTCGTCCATTTTCTCAAAGACGATTAAGTTGTAAGACGTCTCTTGCACGGTGGAGAAATGTTAAAAAGAAGAGAAGTCCAGTACTTTTTTTTAATAAGTAGTTGGTTTTTTGAGAGGAGTTTGACAAAAATTGGCAAACAGATGCCTTTACGTCGCACCCTTTCTGATATACCCAGCATTATAAAAACTCAGCTGATTGATGACATTTTGATTTCATAGATTGGTGGACAATAAAACATTAGTAGATACCAACCTTTTCTTGTTGCATCTGTTGCTTTATCAGTATCGACTTTTTCTTGTCCTTGCATCGCTTGTTTTGGAACCACACCCGAATGACTCGCGGACTCAGGCCGGTCATCTCGACCAGTTGCTCCTTCATCAGGGCGTCGGGTCGCGGGTTGGCCGCGTAACACGTGCGCAGCGTGTGCAATTGTTTTTCGTTGAGCACGGTGCGCACGCGCGTCGGTTTCCCGTCCCCTCCGGAGCCGCAGTGCGATTTTCGCAGGCCGCCGCCCTTGTGGGAGCCGCTTTCCGAGCCGGAATCTGAAAAAAGAGAAAAATGATTTTAATAGGGCATATAAGGGGACGCTAAAAAAGATGTACATACAACTTCACAGGATTCTCTAAAGCGGACATTGCAGAGATAACGAATGGCTCTTTTTTGTAAAGTAAAAATCATACTATGTAGTTTCGTGTTGGTTGATCCCCAAAAAGGGTAAAGTGAGAGAGACAATGCTTTTATCTACAGTAAATAAACAAGCGCGAGAGAAAGTACAATACATTTCCCCTTTAAACATTGTGATATGTATCTTTTCATACATTAGACACAATAAACGAAATTAAATTGAATAGGGTCAATAATCAGATGTTCGTCATTTATTATTTCTTCAAAAACTGTGATCATCAGGCGAAAATGTTGTTTGGGGAGGGTGACTCGTACAATACAACAAAATACAATATCTTTATTTTTCCAACTGACATTTAATGTTTGGATATTGTAAAAAAACACACAAAAATTGCCTAAATTATAAAAACAAACAAGTTATAGTAAAAGAAGATAAAATTAAAAAATATATAAACACTTACAAACATTAATTGGAAACATAAATTTGTGACAAAGCATTTAAAAAGGTGTCTATTAGGTACTATAAAAACAGTTTTCTATTACAAATATCATAATATTTTTCTTAAAAATATTAATATTTTATCAGTCATTTTTTTAAATTAAGGGAAAGCTTATTAAAAAAATTTTGTTCCCCGATTAGTGATAAAACGCTTATATTTGCTAAGCCTGTTTCTAATCATCATAAAATTTTCTAGTGTTTTAACTGTGAAAGTATTTGTAATTCATCAAATTTTGATTTTGGTGCACGTATATGTTTTAATATTTTACTATCATACTCTAGCTCAAGTTGCAGATTTTCTTTTGTTTGATTTGTATGAAATACCATATAATGGGTTTTCTGAAAATTTAAACACATTTTATTTACATTAAACCAGTCAATGAACTCTTTGGATGCTGTTGTATACAGTTTCAAGTAAAAGTGGATTAAGAAAAATTAAAAAAAGTTCAGGACCGAGAATAGATCCCTGGGGTAGACCCAGGTCGACAGCCAGATAATCTGAACGTTGTGTCCCCCCCCCCCCGATCCATCGCCGCCCTGTTCGAATTGTTGTCTGTTTCGCAAAAATAAACTAAACAATTCAAGCGCCACCCCATCAATACCATAAGATCTCTTATTCTCTGAAGCAGTAGATCATGATCGACGCAGTCGAACGCCTTGCTGAGATCACTGAATATCCCAACAGGCCGATCTCTCGCTTCTAATTCCTCCGTGATCTCTGACGAAGAAGAAAGAACGGTTGTTGTGGTAGATTTTCTTTCTGGGAGAAAGTATGTTATTTTTTACCCAAATAGTTTAGAGAAGTTTTCTGGCAGACTAGGGTCGACTTTTTTAATTGTGTGATTAATTTTTGACGTTTTTGAACAACATGAAAATACTCCTGTTTGTAGATAATGATTTACAAGAAACGTTAACGATCGTAGACAAGATTCGGACATTACCTGCTTAAATGTATGGGTTGGGATTTCATCCGGCCCTGATGATTTTTTGTTTTTCCATTTTAAGACCTTAGTTGTTCAAACTTCATATCATAATTCATTATTTTCAACATTTATTTACCGAAATACTTTTCAAGTAAAATCGAAGCAACACCGGCCTCTTTTGTTTCGTACGACGAAACCTCTTACATCTTTCCTTTAAAACTCTTTAACTAACTGACCGGCTTTTCTAGCTTTGAAGTTAAGCTGCCGGTAAATATTTGAACGGTAAAAATGCCCGCCCGGCCTTCGGTGGTTTCTAACCAAATAAAACCCATCAGGGGGACAAACAGAATCATTGGGAGAAAGAAAAGGCTCGCCGGCCGCACCGTTTAAACACTTCAACGATGAGTCTAGGATGTTGTGTGTCCGCTCTGCGTTCGGTTTCACTCTGTGTGTACATTTTCTCTTTTTATTCGTGTTTTTTTGAAGCCTTTCTGGTTTAGATGCAGGCTCGGACTTCTCCTTTTTCTTTGCGCGATTTGCACCTTATTTCTGCCTTTCTAAAAATTGTTGCAGTACCAACAATATAGAATTGTCTAAAGGCTGGTACATGGTTAATTCCTTTTCTTTTTCCGTAACTTTAAGCTTTTATTTTTCCTAGTAAAAAGCTGGTTCATGCTAAAATTCCTTTTCCTTAACTTTAGTCTTTGAGAGTAAATTGGAGTTTCGAACTTCCATTGACTTTATTTTAACTTTTTCGCTTGTTTGAAGATATATTCTGATTCCTCAGGATGAATGCTGTTTCTTTGAATTTTCGCTTGAATAGGTTTTCCTCCTTGGCGACGATCTTTGCTTCTTTCCAATCCATATGATGTTGATTTTCCCAGCAATGTTGAGCTATTTTTGATACAGTTGTGTTCCCGTGTCGAGTTTTACGTTTGTGTTTGGTAAGTCGAACTTCCATAGTTCGGCTGGTTTCTCCGATGTAAATATCCCGACACTCGCATGATACCTGGTAGGTGTAGTGTCGTGGCGTTGTGGTTTAGTTTTTGTCAATTGACTTCTAATTGTTCGTTTTGAAGACAGTTCGAAGATGGGATTGGTTGCCTATTTTTCTTAACTTTCCTAAGATTCCTATGACGTATGTAATTAAGTGTCGCCTTTCTTTCAGTATTTACGTCCGTAGGCTTTGATGTTGGTGTAGTCTGAAGAGTGTTATTGATCGTGTAGTTGTAGTAGTTCCTTCGCAGATCGGATCGAATTTTTGACTTTTCTTTATTTAAAGCTTCTTCTGTATTGCAGATGTAGGTGGCTTGATCTATGAGATATTTTGCAATTTTCAATTTGGTTGATGTGGAGTGGTTTTATTTGAAATTAAGGTATTGTCCCGAATGAGTTGCTTTGCGATATACGGCAGTGATTATGATTGAATTATTATATATATGCAACGGAATACAGTGACTAAAACATTGAGAAAAGGGAGCTGACAACTTTCTTTTATTCCAGAGTGAGTTTTATGCAGTTTCTTATGCTGTTGACATGCTTGAAGAATTGTTCTATATATAGTGTGTTGTGGTTCCTCGTTATTAATTTTATTAATAAGTTTGATGTCGAAAGTCTATACATCAGTGTCCCCATAAAGGAATCACTAGATATTATTAGACAGAGACTGGTGGATGACGAATCCCTTTATGAACGTGGCAGCCTGCCGCTGGAGGGAGTGATGGAGTTGTTGGAGTGCTGTCTACATAACTCTTACTTTCATGTGCTCAGGTTGATGGTCTGCCAATGCGTTCATCGCTTTCGCCAGTGGTGGCCAGTATTTACATGGAGTGGTTCGAATCAAAACCTAGGCTCTGGCTAAGATATGTTGATGATACTATTGTCTAGACCGGGAACGACCAACAACTTTCAGAATTTCTTCACCACCTAAATAACATAATAACAATAGAGTTGAAGCAAAATTATCAAATTCCTTTTCTTGATGTACTTGTCAAACGAGTAGAATTAAGTGACATCAGAACAACAGTTCATCGTAAACCCACTCACACAGGAAAATATTTAAATCAAGGTTCAAATCATCCTGCTACAACCAAACGAGGCATAATAAGAACTTTGTATAACAGAGCCGTTCAAATTTGTAACAATTCTTATGGCTTGGAAATCGAAATAAGAAACATTAAGAAGGATCTGCAGCAGAATGGTTACAGCCTTAAACTTATAACAAATACTATTTCTAAATTTCAGCAAACAGGACAGATATTAAAAGACCAAAACCAGGCAAATGCAGTATCAGAGAAAATTCGAAGAGTAGAGAACTCCTTTAATGTTAAAATAGCTTTTAAAACTAATAATACAATTCGAAGCCTTCTTAGTAAAACAAAACCAGAGAACAAACAAAATAAGAAATGCATTTACCAAGTTCCTTGTGAGTGTGGTGAATCATATACAGGCGAAACAAAAAGACCACTATCTGTTAGGTTTAAGGAACATCAGGAATACCCAAAGAGGTGAAATAACGAAATCAGGAATACACACGCCGAATAAAGCGGACAGAAGCAAAGGTTTTGCACAAGGAGTCACACTGGAAGAAACGAAAATTCCTTGAAGATGCCTTTATTGGGCAGAATTAGGGTATTTTCAGTAAATCAAGTGTTGAAGTTCCAAATATTTCGAAGCCCCTTCTAGGGCGGAACCAACTTTTTAAACTTCTTAGTTGAGTGATCGAAACGTTTATAAATAATATATAGACAATGGAAATCCGAAACACAGAGTTAATTTCATATATATTTGTTATTTAGCTTAGATTGATGATTTTTGTGCCCTTTATAGTCAGACTTTCAGTTTGTAAAGTGCATTCTCTATTATTCTATTACTGTGTAGATATTTAACAACAGCGAAGACAATATGCATCGACTAACACATTTTAGGTTCTTTTTGTCCCACAAAAAACCAAAACAAAACTCTTTCACCAAATTTATATAAATGTTCAAAATATTTAGAAAAGAGGTACCCACTTTCATTCTTCCTGTTTATTTATTCATACACATTAAGTACATTTTTTCTATCACGTATTGTAAGCGTCCAGGATAAACATAGTTTTATTTGATTATTATCAATGTAATTCGAATAAAACTGCCATCTAAATTTCTTATTTATACATTTGCAAACAACAAAATATAGAAGATATGGTAAAAAGTTTATATTGTACACAAAAAAAATCAAGAAATGTTTGACTTTTTCTTTTGTGTTGGAAAGTATCTTCTCGCATAATCTCCCTAACATAGATGCGTCCAAACGAGCTTGAGATCATTCCTCAAACCTTTTCATACCCTGATGAAACAACTCCCCTTGTTCGAAGGTTTGAAGGGAAAAAGGAAAAATGGTAATCGAGAGTGTAAAAAGACGTCCGGCAACACATCTTTTTATATGCATTTAACAAATTGTTTGTTAATTAACGAATATCTAACCAAGAAATAAATAGTGCAAATATCAACGTGAAATGAACCTATTTTCTCAATAACGATTAGGTACATTACTAAGGCTGGAATTTATAGTCGATCCTTAGGCCTTCCTTCGGTGAGGATTCTTTGAGGGCTTCTCATTGAGTCCGTTTTATAAAGTCTTCCTCGAGCGAGAAAGGCTTGCTGAAGGTCACTCTGAGGTCGCGCAATATGTGGCAACGTTGTATTTTTTCTGTTTTTTTTTTATTGGACGATGTCAGGTTTGAGCCAAAATAGGATTTTGTGTGGTTAACTGTGGTGGTTGTCAAGAATGTTAGGTTATTTTTTAGTTTGTGTGATTTTACTGATTTTGTTAAATTACATGTTGTCGTTTTTAAAGCTATATAAGCCATGGAAAAACGAAAGGAGAACAGAACTCCTTTTTGCAATGAGGAAATAGAGTATTTGTGTTCACTGGTGGCAAAATTTTCTATATTGGAATCCAAAAAAAAGGGCATGGGAAGAAATAACCAAATATTACAACAGCAATTTTTGTGCAAGATTGAATTGAATCATCGGTTCTATCGACAGCTCTCTTCTATTATCTTTTTTTAATTTACCATATACACAATTGGGTGTATATAATCTTATATATTTTTAGAAAAGCAATATCGTTCTTTGAACGTCTTTTCAGAAAACCTCTCAAAAGGTTTATCAAAATCTCTGAGGTATATTTTTTTAACTCGCTGATTTGGTGATAGGGGTTCTTCTACTTCTACCATTTCCTGCGAGTAGTAGTCTAAGAAATCTTGAAGTTTGGCCATTATTCAGCAAAAAAGAACCCAAAATAAACTATTCTTCAAAAATCACACCAACAACAGCACATAAAACCTGAACCTAACCTGAAAAACACGACCCGAAACTTATGGCTTCGTTCAGAGACTATAAAATGCATTTCCAACCTTAAGAGATCCTCAAAGACCACTCAGCCTTAAGGAAGCCTTGAGGATCGACTATAAATTCCAGCCTAAATCTCTTAATTCTTCCTCTAATTGTTTGTCTGTTTGTTCCAGCATCACGCAAAAACTACTGAACGGATTTTCAAGATAGTCTTGTGCACATGTTGGTTACAAGTAATTCAGCTGGGAACATGGTAAGTTATTAGTTCAGTGATTAGGATAGTTTAAGGCTTGTACTTGCATGAAATTCCCAATCCAGCTCGGTTCGCTTGATTGATGCTTTGTGTTATAATAATAATAATTTATACGCGTCCAAACCGGTTTCATATAAAAACGCTTTGTCCGAGTGTTTATACGTCCCACAATATGCAGGTATAAAAACCAGGGTTGGGTATTTCTTTACGTTTGAAGCATAACTGCTTTCTTAAATCGCTTTAAAATAAAATCGATTTATTGCTTAAAACTTTTTTAGTGGTGTTTATTCGACAAAATTTTCAAACTGTCCTTATATAAAACCGTTTTCGGAGGCCCGTGTAAACAAAGTAATTGTGTTTTCTTGTCAAATAATCTTATTACCGTGCATGTTTTGTTTCGTCTTCTTCTGTATTTATACGTATTCTTATAGTAAAAACCCGTCTCTGTGTCCGTTGGACCTCACATGAACGCTTTGCCGCCGCATCAACTGTAAACAAAACCCATCTTGTTCTTGTCTGTTTGTTTGCTTTCGTAACTTTAGTCCGTAATGGCATGGCTGACCATTTTGACTTGACCTACAATGCGCGGGATTAAAAACAAATATTCTCAAGAATATTGAATTCGGTTCAAGAAAATAGATGAAAAAAAAAACGAATTCGGAAAAAAACGAATGCTGTTATGAAAAAGAGGCCTGACCTTGGAAAAAAAACAGCATAAAATGTTTCCTAGATCAAAATAGCAAAATCTTACTTATTTTATCATACTAATTAACAATCATTTGGCATTCAAGTCTCAGTTCAGCGGTCTAGGGATGTGTCGGTGCCAGTATATGCCTGTTTCATAGATTATGAGAAAGCGTTTGATCGAGTCCAACATGAAAAGCTCATAGAATCGCTAAAAAAAGTTGGTCTAGATGACCGATATCTAAAGATAATCGCTAATCTATACTGAAATCAGACTGCTTAAATAAAGGTTGATGGCCAACTGTCCGAAGAGGTCCAAATAAGAAGAGGTGTTCGTCAAGGTTGTATATTCTCTATCTATAGTAACAAAATAATAGATAATGAACTTCATAACTGCGAAAAGGGTCTGACCATAAACGGTACAAAAATCAACAACTTACGATATGCTGACGACACTGTCATAATAGCAGACACGCTGCAAGGCCTGCAATCTGCTGCCAAAAGTTCGCAATTCGGGCTTAACTTAAATGTTGGAAAAACAAAATGGATGGTCATATCCAAGGAAACGAATATCAGAAGCATGTTAGAAGCAAATAGACAGCAAGTCGAACACGTGGATTCATACAAATACTTGGGTTGCCCCCTCAATGAGAACTGGGACAGCATGCAAGAATTGAAAAGATCATCTTTTATTAAAATGAAGTCAGTGTTGTGTAATCGCGATCTTAATACCACTCTCCGAATTCGCGTGCTTCGTTTTTATTTTTTTAGCATCTTATATTATGGTATGGAACCATGGACACTGGCTGAGGCCATGTGCAAAAAGTTAGAGGCATTCCAGATTTGGTGTTATCGTAGAATACTAAGGATATATGGGATAGACAGAGTAAGTAATGTGGATATTCTGCTTAGAAAAAATAAAGATCTTGAAGTTTTATTTATCATCAAAAAGCGAAAATGGCTTAAATACACTCTTCCGAGAAGCAGAGCATGACACTAGAAGAAGAAGAATTAACAATCTGTCTTGCAAAACTCTCAGTTAATATCTGCTTTTTATCCATAGTTACCTATCTGCCCTTAAGGTATAGAAAAAAAATGTTCGGGGATTTAAAATATGTGCCAATTTGGCTTTGGATGCAGCTAGGTTATACCAAATACTGTTGCTGCCAAGAGTGTTTTAGAACAGAAAACTATAAAGACTTGGTTGCCCAACTTCTTTTGTGTTACTAAAACAAGATGTAACAATGAAAATTCAGTTCCTGCATTTTCATCTGGATTACTTTCCGGAAAATTGTGGTGCTGTAAAGGCGCATTTACACAGGCGAACCTTTTTCGACGAACATTTGCAGCGAACATTTTCCACGAACATTCCGGCAAATGTTCGCAAGATTTTTTGGAAATATAGTTTTGAAAGTGGGAATAGAAAATATTTTTGGTCTCACATCACTGACCTCAATTCTTGAAATTAAATTGGAACACCAAAAATATTTTATTCTTCGATTAGATAGTAAAAGCCGACGGAAAGCGAAAAATTATTATTTGCTGGGTAGTAGGTTGTGAGGTTGGTAGAGATCTACTAAATAAGTTTGTACCTAATTGTTGCTATGCTTTATCACTTTTTTGATTTTCCTTAATTAAGTGTTTAGGTTTTATAATCAAACCCCACCACCAAACCCCACCGCACCAAACTCCACCACCGGCGCACCCACCAAAACCCTACAAAATGAAATAAAGTAATCCTCATTAGTTTTTATCAAGTGCGTCAAATCGTTTTTCCGTCGGAAAGGTTTTAAAATTAAATGTTTATATTACAATTCAGTTCAATGATTTACGGTACCTAAATAATTTTTCTAACCACGAACCTTTTTACCCGAACCCCGAACCTTTTGGCTTTTAAATAAATAATTCGCGCGAATCTTTGTCGGCATTTCGAAGATCAAAGTGATATTCTCCTGTGTAAATGCTACTTAAGTTACGAGCACGGTGATAGAGTACTGCCTTCTGTCAAAAAAACGTTGTATTGAGAAACTCGCCACTTCGCAACTAATAACATTCAACTTCTTGCATTTGAAGTCAAGCCACCAATTACTCGAGTACAATGCTCGCAATACAAAACACGCACCAGCGAAAACTTTGTCCAGCGCTTAGCGACGGATTAAATCGTATAACCTGCTGATCTCCGAGCCGTATATACAGGGTGTTTCAAAATTACACAATTTTGGCTTTACAAAATAATCGGCCGTCAAAATTCTTGTAGATTCAAAAAAATAACGAATACCACAATAATCTTTATTCTACTCTAAACAAGGATTACAAGGAGGCCTATAATAGATACATTGAAGAATCATACAGAAGAGTGGAAGACGTATGGGCCCTTGCGAACTACGAACGGGGCAAACTGACTCATAGTGAGGGGTTGGGCGAGATCTCTGCTGATGGATTTAACCAATACGTTGCATTAGTCGCAGAACAAATTTTAATGTTTTTAGACACGAATAAAAACTTTTAAGAAGATTTCATTAATAAAATTTCCGAAACAAGTGATCTGTTTGTTTTGTCGGTGGTTAGCGAGAATGATGTTCATAAAGCAATTCCTAACTTAAAAAATACTAGCTCATTTGACGTTTATGATATTAATAATAATTAATTAAACTCGTCAAAAAATGCTGTTTCAATTCGTAGTACACTATCGGCATCATAAAAGTGGTACACAATACTTTTTGTTGTAATACCTGTCTATTACTGTCAAAGTATGTCATTCTGTATTTCAGTCTGACAAATAAATAAAAAATGCCTCCACAAATTTCTTTATTTGATAAAGCCCAACTCCTGGCAAAACTACAACTAGGATGGTCAATTAGGGACGTGGCTATACATTATGGATGCAGTAAAACCACGATTATAAAAATTAAAAAACGATGGGAAGAAGATCAGACAATAGAGAGAAAACAAGGGACTGGTTTATTGAAAGTTTCAACTGATGAACAAGATTATGACCTTATCGCTTTTATGGAAGAAAACTCTTTTGCATCTGTTGCCCAGGCAAAGAGATTAACCCAATTTCCAGGATGTGTAAGAGTGGCACGAAATCGCGTAAGGAAAGGCTCTAATCTAAGATGTCGTGTAGCTGCTAAAAAAATTAAACTTACGAATGAAAAAAAAAATAGGCCAGGTTACTTTTTGCCCTTAATTACTCTCTAAAGGAACCAGAGTTTTGGCGAAAGGTAATATTTTCCGATGAAAAAGTTTTCCAGTTCTGTAGTGACAGAAAACAAATTCGGGTATATCGTCCACCAAGAACGTGCTATTAGGAAAGATATATTGCTGGTAACAACGATCGCGCTGGAAGATTTTCGGTAAATATGTGGGGTTGGATTTCTGCTAGAGGTCATGGTGCTCTATTTCGAATCAATGGAAGACTCACAGCACAGCTTTACGTGGACATTTTAGAGAACGCCATGCTTCCAGCCATCACAGAACTTTATATATACTTTTTATTATTTATCAACAAGACAACTGCCCTGCTCATACAGCCAGAATTTGCCAAACTTGGTTTCAGGAGCAAAATATTGAAGTTCTTCCTTGGCCTGCGAAAACCCCAGACGCCAATCCTATGGAAAATATCTAGGGTTTAATTTCAAAACGGGAAATCAACATCACTTGGTCCAGTTAATAGTCAATGCTTATGAAGAAGTTATTGCTGAAAATGAAAACCTTTTTGAAATTTTGGCTGATTCTCTACCAAGAAGGTTAAACGGTATAATTGAGGTGAATGGCGCAATGACTAGATATTAAAATTTATATACCTAATAATGTGTTTCTATTGTTTTATAATTTTCGTTACAGTTGTGTTTTTTAATTTTTGTTACAGTTGTTTTATGCGTTAGCGTATTATTGTAATATAAAAAAAGCCATCTTTGATGTCAATATTTTCACATTTTAGTACCAGTCTGTCAAAATATATAATCCGCTAGTTAACCATACAATTTACCTATGTTTATCACGTACCACTTTTATGATGCCGATAGTGTACCTCTGAAGCTATTGTGAATCTTCACCGAATGCTTTAAAATCAGTAAAGTTGTACTGCTTTTTCAAAGGGAAACAAAAATTCTCCATAGTCCCTATATTTGGAAATGTTTTTGAGGTAATTTTAAAAATCCAGTTGGAGCAGTATTTTAGTGACAAAAACATATTAATTTATTTGAGCCAGTTTGTATTTACTAAGGGCAAATCAGCCGTACAAGCTGTCTCAAGAGTGGTTGAGATGGTTGTCGGTGGCCTTGATCAGTGGGTCTATTCTTGAATCGAGATAAATTTGCTCCCAGGGAGTCAAATTCTCTTGCTACTATGCATCTCATTGGTCCAAATCTTCGGTTTAAATCGGTTTCTCTCACTTTTGCCCGATATTGATCGAAAGTTATTCTCTTAGTCAAGACCAATAGTACTTTCGATCAATATCGAGCAAAAGTGAGAGAAACCGATTTAAACCGAAGATATGGAGCAATAAGATGCATAGTAGCGAGGGTGTAGTAGGTGCAAATTTTCTCTCGATTCAAGAATAAATACTGCGTTAAAACCCGGAAGACGGCAGAAGGTCAATGTGAAGGGAGTAGAATCTTTAACGCTTGACATAAACAATGGAGTTCCACAGGGGTCAGTATTGGGTCCTCTTCTTTTTATCATTTATATAAATGACTTATTTCAATATATGGACCCGTTTGGTTGTGTGTGTTATTATGACGATACGTCTTTAAAATGTAGTGGTAAAGATGTGGTGAGCCTTTTTAATAAAAAAGACCCGCTAAATCAAAAGGCGGAAGTCTGATTTACCCAAAATAACTTCAAATTAAATTTAGAGAAAACGCAGAAACTCACATTTTCTAAAAAATAGCAATTCAGTTAGCTCCTGCAATATTTACTCTTAGGAGATTGAAGACTTTTCTTAAGAGACCCACTCTTTTAACAGTGTATTATGCTCTATTTAACTCCCATCTCAATAAGGTGTATTGTCCGTGCGGGTTTTAGAGCTCACTGTAGGCCTTTTTTTAAAGGATTTAAACGTTCTTACCTTACCCTGTTTGTACCTTTTAAACCAGTAACAATACATGAAAATCAAACATTTTACCAAACAAACGCTACCTATCATAACTATTGTTTTTTCTAGGGGAAGCACTGCTTCCATGGACCGCACGTCGCTGCTTGATACTAAATTTTGAAACACCCTGTATATACGGGTCCAAAGAGTCCCTCGCGTCCCGAGGGACGCTCGTATAGTCCATTAGCGTCCGATCGGGATTAACCGGGAATTAGCTAGGCGTGAAACGATGGCCATCCGAGATTAAAGGCCCTGTTTGTAGCCGGCCCGGACTCTCTGTTGCTCTGTGAATATTTTATCAAAGAGCATTGGTTCGCATACGTACGTAGCTGGGCAGGCACTGGAAGGATATAGGGATAATATTTACTGTAATGCCAGCAGATTATAGCTTCTGGATTTTAAGCTTTTGACTGGGACGATAAGTACCGTCACTTAGTGTAATTTGTGCCTGCGGAGAAACGAAGTAACACACAAAACGGTGGGGGCTCTATAATTTTAAACTGTCATCTATGACTATCAACAATTACGACTCAAAACTAACAGCGCAAAAAATATTCTGGTAAAACTCAGCGTAACCTAATAGTACGTATCAACAGTTTGGGGGCCGAAAGTGAAATAAAGCAAAGCAAAAGTGGATGAAAGTCCGTAAATGATCAAAATAAACCGTGAAGTCAGTGAATGTCCGTTAATTCGCTCCTTGGACCTTAATTTTGCATTTGGAAAATCAAAAAAAAAAAAAAAATATCATCAAAAAAACGACACTGTGCGATACCTCCATTAACCTAGCGACCCCACCCCAAGAAAATCAAAATTTAGTTATGCCATAATTATGTGCTAATTTCGTCCCCAATCGAAAAATTTTGTGCTCCTTTGGTTTATGAGATAATCGAAAAAGAAAATGGGGTAGCTAGGTTAATATTAACTTATCAACCTCACCAGGAAAAATGGAGCCTAACTAAAAATTTGTGATTTTAAAATTATGTGATCGACGAATATATAAGAAAAAAATCAAAATTTTAATTTTAAATTATGTTTTCTTTAAAAAAAAGGTGCGGTAGGTTAATATTAACTTAGCGACCCCATATGTTTATATATCACGGAATTTAAAAATTTCAAAAACCAGAATTATCTGCAAATTATGTGCTAATTTCATCCATGATCAGAAAATTTTGTACTTGAGAAAATCAATATAAAGATATTACATTACATCATTTGTAATAACCTAGTAAAAATGCTCCATGAATATGTGTAAGAATTACCCTCGGAATTACCATATAATTTTAAAACCAATAATTTGTCGTTTGGCGCCATATTTCCTGGTGGGGTTGCTAAATTAATATTAAACTAGCTAACCCACTTTCTTTTTAGATTTTCTCGGAAACCAGACGAGTACAAAATCTTCTGATTATGGACGAAATTAGCACATAATATGCAGATAATGCTGGTTTTTGAAATTTTTAAATTCCGTGATACATAAACATGTGGGGTCGCTAAGTTAATATTAACCTAGCTACACCACCCCTTTTTTACAAACAACATAATTTAAAATAAAAAATTCGATTTTTTTCTTATATATTCGTCGAGCACATAATTTTAAAACAAAAAAATTTTAGTTTGGCTCCATTTTTTCTGGTGGGGTTGCTAAGTTAATATTAACCTAGCTACCCCATTTTCTTTTTCGATTATCTCAGAAACCAAAGGAGCACAAAATTTTTCGATTTTGGACGAAATTAGCACATAATTATGGTGTGACTAAATTTTGATTTTCTTGAGGTGGGGTCGCTAGGTTAATGGAGGTCTGTGCGATGCTTACGATAATAACTAATAATTTAAGAGGGCTTTTATTGTTTGTGGTGGAATTTTAACAATTAGCTCGTGTAATAACTGTCAACAGTGTTCAAAATGGCGGCTGCATATGACGAAAAGTCGATGGTTGCATGGCCTGTATATCGGAGATATCGCACTGCGTTATTCATTCTATTAGTGGCCTTATTTATTTCGCCCTTTTTTCTCTTATCCTCTTTTTCTGATCTAATCCGATTATTCCGATTCATCTCTTTCGTCAACTAAACATGAGTTAGAAAGAGTGAGTGGCTTGTGCAAATTTAAAACAAATATACGTTGGCCGAATAGCCTAAGCAGTTAAAGGCATAATTTATAAGAATTAAGAGGTTAGAATTTAATTTCACGACAACAATTTTTGATTGGTTTTTGGGATTTTTTTTATTAACTTTTTTATGAGTGACGGAAAATGACGGAAAAGAAAACATACTTCCAAGACAGCTTGTAAACCCAATTTTCAGGGATGTTACATTACATACCTTGTTTTGAAGGTCTTGACAGTCGTGTAAAAATTTTGAAAATCTATCGACTCGTTTTTGAGATATTTACTTTCACAGTAACCTCAAATTGTACAGGTAAAGCAAAGTTGACGTGTCCCGGGATTTCTTTAAAAAAATATATATATCTCAAAAACTTTCGAAATTTTTACACGACTGTCAAGACATTCAGGAGAGCTTCAAAACAAGGTATCATTCGACCCATTTTCCCTATTCAAAATATAGTGGTAAAGTTTACAAAATCGATGTGTTTCAGCATTTTGTCCAATTCTTAACAGTTTTTGAAAAAATCCAGGTGAACGTCAACCCAAATTTACTTAAAATATACCTACTATGCACTGCAGTAGGTAAATTTTAAGTAAAGCTTGACCTTAAATGTTAGCTGGGTTATCTCTGCAAGCTTATTGAAAAAGTACTTTAAAACAAGACTTTGGAACTATCTTAATAAATTTAAACGCATAAGATCCAATATTCACAGGAATGGTTCCACAAATTTTGGGAATAATAATAGCATCACAGGTGAACAAACTTATATACAGACCGCTTCAAGCTACTGCGAACATAGGGCGGAAGAAGTCTAATTTGCCAGTGTACGTACATGCAGAGACACCGCACGCCTATCAGTGAAGCAACCAACACTCAGGCTTGCGATCACCACTTGCATGACTTTCCTTTGGTATTTAGTACGCCTCTAACCACGGTGCTGTGTGGAGCGTAGTCAATGAAACCGGAATTTGGTCAATAAATACGCAAATTTTTATAACGTAATTTTCTTATTTTTTGTCACTGATAAATAAGAGCGTTTTATTGTCAACTGCTCAGATTTATCAGTGACGACGTGTTACAATGAAAGTAATAAGGAGAAACAAAATAAAAGCAAGTTCTCAAAATAAAATAATACATTCTAAAAACCAAAAAGATTCTCCCAGTCAAAAAAAAATTAAAGCAAATGTTCGAAAAGTCCTCCTTGCTCGGCTAGACAATATCCGAGCCTACTATAAAAACCCCTTCCAACGTTTCCAAGCATGTTAGGTGTGATAATTTGAAAAGCTTCTTCAAAAACAGATAGAAGTCATTAGGAGCAAGATCGGGAGATCGAGCTGGCCATAAAATAGTTCCCCGTGTACTTATAACCCGATTAGGAAATACATTATCAAGATATTCCCTAACAAGGCCAACATTGTGAGCGGAACAACCATCTTGTTGAAACCATGTTTCACCAAATCTTACACCTACCAACTGCCTAGCATTGTCTATATTTTATTTATACACGACGTTTCGATCAGTACAATCTCTGATCGTCTTCAGGTGTAAACTACGTAGTAGTTACGTCGTAGTTTGCACCTGAAGACGATCAGAGATTGTACTGATCGAAACGTCGTGTATAAATAAAATTTAGACAATGGAAGTCCGAAACACAGAGTTAATTTCAAACACATCATTGTCTCAAACTTTCAAACAACTGCCTAGCAGTTGGAATAATGTGCTGCTGCAGTAGATCCAAGTATCTAGGACCATTCAAATTGCAATTGCCGTTAATAAAAAATGGCCCAATTACGTGTTCCCCTATAATACCCCCCCCCAAACATTTAGTTTTTGGGGATACTGTGTTCTTACGTCAAAATACAAATGGAAATTTTCCCTCGACCAATATCGAACGTGTGTTGGGTTATGACGATTTGACCATTTGACCATCTGCACTTTTTCGGCAACTTCGTAGAAATCCATTTTTGGTTTTAAAGATGTATTATTTCAGTTAAGAACTTACCCATCTGTTTCTCGAGCAAGGCAGAAATAAAACAAAATAATAAAAACAAAATGAATTTCCAAAAGATAACACTGCAGCGTGCTTCGAATCCACCTCGGTCGTACGGCACGGAAAGTAAATTGGATTTGATTCCCCCTATATTCGCAGTAGCTTGAAGCGGTCTGTATACTGAAATTAACAAGGAAAAGTCAGGTATTCTGTGATTTGTCTAAGTTATTTGACTGTGTAGATCACGGAATATTGTTGGAAGTTGGAAGGACTGCAAGAGTTGTTAAATCAAATTGCTGCCAAAAGTTCGCAATTCGGTCCTAACTTAAATGTTGGAAAAGCAAAATGGATGGTCATATCCAAGGAAAAGAACATCAGAGGCATGTTAGAAGTAAATAAGCGGCAAGTCGAACGCGTGGACTCATACAAATACTGGGGTTGCCTCCTCAATGAGAACTGGGACAACATGCAAGAATTTCGTGCAAGAATTGAACAGGCCAGATCATCTTTGATTATTTTATTTATTAATACCACTCTCCGAATTCGTGTGCTTCGGTATATTATGGCATGGAAGCATGGATACTGACTGAGGCCATGTGCAAAAAGTTAGAGGCATTCGAGATGTGGTGTTATCGTAGATTACTAAGGATATCTTGGATGGACAGAGTAAGTAATGTGGATGTTTTGCTTAGAATAAATATAGATCTTGAAATTTTATTTACCACCAAAAAACGAAAACTTGAATATTTGGCCATATTTTAGGAAATGACAAATATAAACTTTTAAAATTGATAATAGAAGGCAGAAGAGGTCTGGGTCGTTGGCGGATATCATGCCTTAAAAATCTTCACTCAGACTATTAACTGAGGAGTGCTACAAGAATGGGTTTTAGGACCCTTGTTGTTTCAAATCGCATTAGATATGTACTCACCGGACATGCATCCCAATTCGGTCGAATTACTACTGTGATTATTATTATTATTACTAAGGCTTGTGTTGTTGTTGCTCTCCGAGGCCGCTCCTCCTCCCGGATGGGGCGTCGCTGGTGCCGAGGACGTGCCGCCCGGCGCACTGCCCTTCTGTCCCTCTATCACGTCATGGTCCTCTTTACAGTACAACGCTCCTCCTTCCCTCAACGCGAATTCGTCTCCTGAAACAAGTAAATGGGTATGTTTATGCACTGTACAGAGTGGTCCAAATTCGAGGAGCCTCTATAGCTTTGGGCTTTTGCAGCATAGTTAGCCCAAAACTAATATACATGTTACGGGCTCGATTTTCAAGAGAAGTCGAAAACTAAAAACCGCATTGCGATATGTCAAAGCGTTTCCGAGCTACAGGGTGATTCTCAAAAATGTGCGATTTTAAAGGCCTTCTACAACTTTTTTATTTGTAAAGATCGAGATTTTCATTAAAAACATTTTTTGAAGATTTTTTAAAGACAAATCTACCTGTTTCACCGACTTTCTCTTAAAGCCTTTAGTTCCCGAGATATCACACAAAGTTATATTTCTTTAAATGGGATACCTCCAATTTTTCTAAAAAATGTTTCTAATAAAATTTCCTGTCGACCTATGTGCCACACACCTATTTTTATTAAATAGTTTAAAAGATATTTGCTGTGCGCGCCCTAAATGTGTAAATAAAATTTTCTTGTTTTTTTTTTCATACAAAATCAAGTTGGCTATGACACGAGGAGACACAGCAACCTCGAACTTTAACTTCTAGTTTACTATAATTACCAACCCTAAAATAATAAACAAAAATAAAATTATTAAAAGTTTTTATTTAAAATTTCTTTAATTAAACTATGTAACACCTAAAATGTACATCTAACAATTTTCTTTAATTCTAAAACAAATGCTCAAATTGACGGCGGTTTTCTTGTAAACATATCCTACATCTTCTCTTGACGCTATTTTCTGCATTAAGAAGTTCTACCGCACGAAGCTGCCTGAATGCAGTACGAAGTGCCTCTTCCAATTCCCTTCTAGTAGTTGGGCGATTTCAAAATACAAGGCCTACAATAATTTGTCCTCTGTAGATGCCTACCCATACCTTAAAACTTAACCTTCCCTGATATGCTTGTTTCACCATAATATGGGGATTTTGCTGTTTCCAGTAATAGCAGTTATGTCTGGTATATATTCCATCACTAGATCGGGGTCTTCTTGGCTTTTATTTAGGTACCTGCAAAACGCACGTCTTGGAGCAAAATCTCGTTGCCGTAATTGGTGCACCCGTCGGGGTCGATAGGGACTAAACTTGTGTTTTTTAAGCACCCAAACGGCATTGCTGCGTGGAATTCCAGTGTTTCTCTCCATAGCCCTGGTGGAAGTATTCGGGTTAATTTCTATTTCCCCTAGAACCGTTAGGTCTTTCACCTCTCTATCTCAGGCTAGGCTTCTATACGTCCTAGGCCGCGGTTTTTGTGAAGGAGCCGTATTCTTGTAGATGACGTTTGAACTTCAAAAATATTTTTGAACTAGGTTGCCTTCTTTCCGGATATCTCCGTCTCCGCCGTCTGTCGATTTTCGTTACTTTCAATATAACATTTTATCATGTCGTACTTTTCAAAGTTTTCAAACATTTTTATATCTTGACGAAGACGCCACTTTTAACACTTGGGCTCGCAATTGTTTTTATTTGATCATAGCTACCTAGATAGATACCCTAAAACTGCATAGGTCCAACCAACACCGTACTCAACTAAAAAGCCAGTTAACTCATTTTCGTTTTAGTATCCTTTGGCCTATGATCGGTGCCATATTGACACCAAACTGACAGAAAATCCATGTTTTACTTGTCAATTTGGTTATAAAAATGGCAGCCACAGTAGGCTAAAGGGCACTGAGGCGGTAGGAGTGATAATATCTGTAAAGCCAGTTAACTCATTTTCGTTTTAATATCCTTTGGCCTATGATCGGTGCCATATTGACACCAAACTGACAGTAAATCCATGTTTTACTTGTCAATTTGGTTATAAAAATGGCAGCCACAGTAGGCTAAAGGGCACTGAGGCGGTAGGAGTGCCCTTTAGCCTACTGTGGCTGCCATTTTTATAACCAAATTGACAAGTAAAACATGGATTTACTGTCAGTTTGGCGTCAATATGGCACCGATCATAGGCCAAAGGATACTAAAACGAAAATGAGTTAACTGGCTTTACAGATATCTGTACTACTACTTAATAAAAATAGTTGTATGACGCATCGTTTCACAGGAAATTTTATTACAAAACTAATTTTTTAAAAATTGGGGTATTCCATTTAAAAAAATGTAACTTTGTGTTATCTCGTGAATTAAAGGCATTAAGACAAAATCGGTGAAACAGGTAGATTTGTCCTTAAAAAATCTTGAAAAAATGTTTTTAATGAAAATCTCTATCTTCACAAATAAAAAAGTTAGAGGGTTTTTAGAAACGCACATTTTTGAGAATCACCCTGTAGCTCAGAAACGCTTTGTTTTTTTTTTTTAGTTTTCGACTTCCCTTGAAAATCGAGGCCGTAACATGTATGTTAGTTTTGGGCTAACTATGCTGCAAAAGCCCAACGCTATAGAGGCCCCTCGAATTTGGACCACCCTGTATAGGGAGTAAAGTATTTTCTTTTTAATAACACTGTTAGTCCTTAGGCATAAAAACTTTACTTTTAATCCCTGGGAACTAAAAGTGCAATTTATGAAGCAGTTTAAGGGGGTGTGTGTATTAATGTCAACAACCTTGCACTGACCATATAATTGTGCTGACTTAAAAAAAGTTAGATTTTATTATACCTCTTTAAAATATAAACTGCTCAAAATAAAAATGTTTTATATTAACTTTTTTTTATATTATTGTAATGTTTATTGTTTAAATACATAGCTGACGGCACCCAGATGGCGAAGGAGGGGGGGACCACGTACCTCCCTCGCGGTTCAAATAGGCCCCGGTTCATTCAATCATTGTTCTCCGTTAGCTTACCTGGAACTAACTGTCTGGCACATTGACAACACCGAAAACATTCTATGTGGTAGATTTTACTTTTCGCCCTCATCACAAAGTCGTTTTTACTAAAGGAACTACCGCATTTGTCACATTTCGTGCCGAATAACCTGCAACAACGAGAAAAAAATTAATAGTAACTATATAAAAGTCAAATTCAAAATCGAGGTTGGCTTTGGCACTGTTTGGCCAGGCCAAAGGCGAAAACTCTACTGCGCATGCACTAACAAAGCCATGACAGATAATAGAAATAAATCGAGTAAAGATTTACTCCGAAACTTCTCTTGCTTAGAAGAACATATATTATATAAAAAAACCGCTACTCATATACACATGGGTTAGATTGGGTTGGTCAGACTTTTCCAGAGTATATCCAGACTTTTCTTGGGTGTATCTACACTGTTTAGGGGTGTATTCAGACTTTTCCATGGTGTACTCTGACATTTTCACAGTGTATCCATGTTTTTCCAGAGTGTATCCAGACTTTTCCAGGGCTTTTCCAGGGTCTTTCCAGACTTGTCACGGGTCTTTCCGGACTTTCCAGAGTGTATCCAGTCTTTTCCAGGGTCTTTCTAAACTTTTCCATAGTTTATCCATACTTTTCCAGGGTCTTTCCAGATTTTTCCAGAGTCTTTTTAGACTTCTCCGGACTTTTCCAGAGTGTATCCAGACTTTTTCAGGGTCTTTCCAGACTTTTCCAGGGTCTTTTCAGACTTTTCAAGGGTCTTTCCAGACTTTCCAGAGTGTATCCAGACTTTTCCAGGGTGTTTCCAAACATTTCCAGAGTCTTTCCAGACTTTTGTAGGGTGCACGGACTTTTCAAATACATTTTATATGTGCTATATATATATATATATATATAGATTCAGACTTTATTGTTTCTAAAAACATTTCGTTTTACATGTGCTATATAAATATATCCCCTTATACATAAGATTTTTGTCCATTAATCACGCAATAACGGCTAAACCGATTTGTATGGAATTTGATAAGACAATAGGGTGTGACCTGGATCTTATCCCAAGCTACTTTTTATTTAACATTTCGTTTCATAACTCGAGATATATGGCACAGAAAATTGAATTTTTCAATTGTTTTTCGCATTTTTTATATGATATATATATATATATATATGTAGTCAAAAATTTTGGTATCACACGGTAAGAAAAAAAAATTTTTTTTTTAGGGATGAAGTTTTTGGGGGTAACTCCGAAGGGTCTACTAGGAGAATGCTCAAAAACAATAGGGGTCTGCGCGTCAACAAAAGTAATCACTATGTAAAATTTTGTTATGATTAGTGAAGGAGTTTTTGAGTTAGAGTGGCTACAAAGACAGACAAACAGAGCGACGGCGTCTGGATTCGTGCTTATCACTATTCGAAACCTCAAAAGTCGTCGAGGATCATGAAAATCTCGAAGTGCGATTTTTCGATGAATACATTACTTCCCTTTAGCAAGGGAAGTAAAAATATCAACGATGTACCATGAAAAATAAATGGAAAGGATCTTATGTTACTTTAAATGTATACTTGATTTCAAGAAAAACTCATACATGCATTTTTTCCTATGCCACAAAATTTAGCTTTCCATTAGTGTATACTATTATTAGGCACCACCAGCTTAGTATGCCTGACCAACCAACACCTGCTTAACTAAAAAGCCAGTTAACTCTTTTTCGATTTAGTATCCTTCAGCCTACTATAGCGGTCATATTGACACCCAACTGACAGAAAATACATGTTTTACCTGTCAATTTGGTTATAAAAATGGCGGCAATCTCTGGCTAAAGGGCACTAAAGAGATAAGAGTTAACTGGCTTTTTAGTTGAGAACGGTGTTGGTGTTGTATCTAAATTTGCCCCTATATGGTTGTCAAGATACTAGGCGAATAGTTGACCAAAGAATAAACTATGCTTTTTACGAGTTTGACATTACGTATCAGTATTCAACATCAAATTTTAAACAGAAGACCCAGAGTATGACAGTATTCAACTGTTAATATCGCGAAAACAGTTGAACATCGACATAGGGTAGGTTATATAAAAATGCTTAGAATTTCAAAACAAAATGCAAAAATGCAATAATATACTGGGTGTTTCATTTGAAAGTTTCGGTTGGCATTCTTTTTAATATACCCTATATACATAAAAATATTCTAGTATACTGTAACATTTATATATTGTGTCAATTACTTTAAAGTAAATTCGATTGTTCTAAACTAACATTTTTAGTTTAATTTTGTGAAGTGAGTTTAAAATTAAAATATCCTGTGACTTTAACTGTAACCAAAATTATCACGTGACTGGACATTTTTAAATAGTCACGTGACCATCAGAGCTATATTCAAACTGTTCAAGCTCCAATCGTCTTTTAATCTACATGTCCTTCGTAGACCCCCCCTCACACCACCATCACAAATTTAGCTAATTAATAAATATACAGGTTACCTAAGATTTTCCTTAGGGATAGGATTTCAATAAATCAAACAGAAATGGCATAGAAAGTTCTGCGCGCACAAAAGAAACAGGTATATTGAGCAATGGTGCCAGTTTGTTATTATCTCCGGACTGCTTTCATGAGAAAAAATTGTCACCACTCTTTCATTGTGAGCATAAATCATAGTTGCAATAATAACCGTTGACAAGATGTCTGCAAATTCCGCTAGATGGCGGCCACACCATGAGATGATCGAGGAAAAACTAATTAAAAATTGGATGTATTCAGGTCCAAACCACAGCTTTTTCTTGCTTAAAGGAGGCGGCAGTGTCCATTATTTACGATACTGAGCGATAAACTCGTGAGGTTGTTAATATTAGAAAGAAATATCTTCGCTTTTAATTAAATTTCTTTCCATTCTGTTCTACTATGCAGCTAGCATTAGCAGCCAAAGAAATCAATAAACGCGCAGAGCTTTTGCTTGCGATATTATTGATTTTTAATAAAGCTGGTCCTACACTACATTTAATATTTTCGAGGTGTTTTATGACATGATCTCGAAACATGTAGCGAACAAATTCTTCAAAACTAGCGGGAGTTTAAAAGTGAAAAATAAGGGGCTGCCAATATCTGTAACACCCAAAAAGTGGTGAAAAGATTTGTTTTGCTCTGTTTCTTTACAAAAAACGTTTTTTTTACGAAAAACTTGAGCTCTGCCACTTTTTTTATTTTTTTCTTCAACTTTCTCGAAATTTTCGTCACACCGTAGAAAAAAATTATTTCCCCCATGGTCATACTCTACTTTTATTCGAAAAAATTTAGAAACAGAGACGGGATCAGTTTTCCTAAAACGGGGGATCTTGGTTTCGAGTGAGAAGATAAAGGGCGCCGCAGGCAAAAATTTTTCAATTAAATTAGCCGAACGCAAAAATGTTAGAAAAACAAAGCACGAAATAAAAATGGCGCCGCTTAAATTTTTTTTCAAAAATTACGTATGTTCGGGAACGCAAAGAAATAGGTCTAAAGAGTATAATTTTTAAGAAAAAAATATCAATTTTCTCGCCCTCCTCCACTGGGACTACAGGGGCCGTGCACAAATTACGTAATGGTCATAGGGGGGGAGGGGGGGTTACAAAACTTTACGTATGGGGGAGAAGGGTTTTCGACAGCGTTTGCATTTGTGTGAAACTAAGAAAATTTGGAATGAAAATAAGTAAAGTTTTTTTTTTTGGGGGGGGGGGGAGTGGCGTGCCAAACCGTTACAAAACATTACATAGGGAGGGGGTCAAAAATTGGTAAAATCACCGTTACGTAATTTGTGCACGGCCCCACATCTGACTGTTCCTCCTTTTTGTTTTCGAACCAAAGTACAAAACCCGGGTTGGACGTTCGAAGGCATCAACCCGTCCTATTTGCTTGATAAAGTTTCTACGGAAATATCTCAGTCGATTTCTCCGGTCGTCTATGAACGCTTTAGGTTAGGCATTTGCATGTATCTCAGTCCCCAGCCTGTAAACAGTGCGTAAGGACAATGGTTACAAAGTGAAAAGCCAAAAAATATTTTTTTTACGATATCTTTCATCAGTTTGGTATTAAAGTCGAGCAAAAACAATTTTTATTCCAGTCCTAAAGGTATGAAAATGGAAAACATTAGAAAACAACAACCTGGAATGGATTTACTACGTGTAAGATGTGCTGACAACATCGCTCCATGCCCATCCTTTTCTGCCTAATGTGCTTTTCCGTTTGTCTGCGTCTTATACACGGCTGCTTGGCCCCCTAAGAATTTGCTTAGGAACCCTGTATATCTTTTACCTCTTAAAAATGACTTAAGATAAATGTGAAAATTACACGATAATTCTGTGTATCAGCCAAATAAGAATAAATTTATCTTTTTTTTCAAACTAAATATTTTGTACGATTAAATTACAATGTGGAGGTTTTTTTTTGATATCCGCGTTTGTACAAAAATCGAGCACTGTGCGAGTCCTACTCTAAAAGACGGTCAAGTTTGCCGTAGCATGCGCATTAGCGAGTTCGGTCACGTGATGGTTTCGTCCAATAGCGTGCTCTGAAATAATACGAGTGACGTTTTTCACACGAGCTTTCCTACAACTCCCAACTACTGGGTCTAGTCCAGTATTGCCAGGAGGTTGGAAAAAAAGTATCATTTGCAATTCGAAAAATTATCAAGTTTAGGGAAAAATTATCATAGTTTTTATTTTTGCATGACATGCGCTTAAAATGTATTGTTATTTTTGAGTGGCAAAAAAAACATACCCACAGTTTTTGTGCTTTTTGTTTTGCAGTAAAGGAGAAAGGGAGAGAGAAGATCATTAGATGACCGACGTCGATTAATCAAGTTTATAGATCGGGAGTTGATGTCAACTATTGTTAATATATTACTGTTCTAATACACACCTACTATTAATTCGAATTTTCAAAAATTAAAATTGTTTTAGCAATAAACAGCATTCTTTTTTAAAACTGTGATTGGTGTGGTTAAAAAGTCACGAGCAGGACAATACTATGCAAGTATAAAAAACAGAATGGTTACTACAATGCACCTGTTTTAAAATAATGGATGGACCAGGCGCACGATGTAACCAGCTTATGCTAACAACTTATTATTATTACTATGCAGTTTTTTATATCAATTTAAAAAAAAATCTTCACTGTGTGGGTTGGATGCATTATAAGAATAAATGGCGTTTTATGTGAGGATTTGTTAAATTATCAGAGACTTAGGGGTTGATAATAGGTCATTATTAATTATCATGTTTCACCCAAAATGATTATAGATTCTAATAATTATCATGTTCCTGACAATACTGGTCTAGTCGAGAGAACGGCTTCGCTCAAAAATTGTTGTTCGATACAGCTCTGCGCGTGCCCATAATAGTTTGGTGATTATTCGATCGTCTCGTCACTGCTTTTAAGCGCGTTTATTAGTTGAAACTACTTTTCTTCTCTCAGGCGAACGATCACTTCCTATGACTTCCAGAATCGGTACCCTGGTAGAGTCTTCGCCTCTGCCTTATTTCCAGGCTTGATTGGGAGAGTTATTAATTATCGGTACAAACTTTTCTCGGGAAATGCAATGCTTATATTATCTCATAGTTATATGATTCCAACTATCAACAATTATGTAGGCCCTGCGCGAATGTAAGGTTTACCCTGGATTTATAAACTGGACTATATCGGCGAACGGTGACGTTACTGTTATCGCTAGAAGATCAACAATGGAAATGCCATCATACCATTCATAAAGTTTTTGCCGTTATCGGTACGATGGTATCGGTAGGCCGAGATGAACCAACTTTATCTTCGCCGACAACGTCGGGAGCGCGTTCAGATATTCGACCAATGCAACGTCGCGGTTTTTACCACGTGATATCATACTATGGCGTCGCCTGTTTTGACGTTTCATTTTGACAAGGGCTTTGTTTGTTTTTGGTTTGTTTTTCAATAAATTTTTTCCGATTTTTTTTTCCCATTTGTAAGTACTTTGGTTACTTTCTTTGGTAATTATTTAAACGGTTTTCTGCTATTTTTGTTTTTTTTTAATTCTTTCTCTGTTAGTAGGGCTGGTTTTAAATCTTCATTTTTTCTTTGTTAGCATGTAAGCCATGGATAAACACAAAAAAAACACTCATTAAACCCAACATCTGGGTTTCAGTATCCATATTTTCTCTTTTTTCCAAAAAAATTAAAAAAAAAACAAACACTGAATGAAAACCAATTTTAGGTTAGGTACAATTGTCCTCTTTTTTTTGTCCCTATCTCTGTCTGATTCTGCCGTCGTCGACCAGTTTATGAATGGAAAGCTTAACCACACCGACACCGTTGCCGACAACGTCGTCGTTCGCCGATATAGTCCAGTTTATAAATCCAGGGTTATACTAACGAATAAAAATGCAACAAGGCGCCCACAAAAAATAACCTAGTTAATAGGTGGTCCTTTTTACCAGGTGTCCTATTTCTTCGCCTTAAGAACTGAACGGCTAGATAATTTATCTGTTGGCAACGTAGTAGATCTACTAACGTCTCTTTCTATGACACGGTTGTAGTAAAAGACCGTACGTATCCGTGAAAATTATCGGAATCTTGACAGTGTGAATCAAATTTCGTGTTTTTCTGACGCAAAAAACAACATTGTGCCACACACATGCTCATCACCAATACTAGGTCTTGAAAAAATAAGATAAATATGACTGACAGCATCTCAGCGCCTCGACTGACAGGATTAGTCGAAATTGTACACGTGTTTTTCAGTCTGTTTGCCGTTATATAGCGAATTCCTACCCAGGAAAGTTTACATAAAACTAAAAAGATAAAATTTTCCCTGACTAATTTTAGCCGCGATTTTTATCTTTATAAAAAAATAAAAAAAAAACTTCCGATTTCAATATGGCCAGAGCTTTTAAATCATATATTTAACTAGCTGGCCGCCCGCGACTTCGTTCGCGTGTTTAAAATTGTAGATTCCTCCACCTTACCCCACTTTCATGCCCTCAAACCTTTGGCCCCTTAGTAGTAGTAGTAGTAAACATGCTTTATTGTCCAAAGATTTTCTACATCCTTATTGACAAAGCTTAAGAGGCTTAAGTCTAATTTCATACAATATTAACATAAATTAACATTAAAATTAACTACCTGGCAAAGGCAGGCACGACACAAGATAAAAAAAAAAAACAGATCAGTTGGTAACAGAGATATGGTAAAAACATAATGAAAATAGAACAAACAGGTTAAGTAAAATCTAAATAAATATATGCACAACAGATAAACATTTAAAGCAAAAAATACAAACAAGTTGAGTAAAGTAAAAAAAGTAAAAAAAAAATACTAAATAAATATATAGGTAAAAAATTTTAGATCACAGACAATTTAATAAATCTAGTTGTTTTGGCATAGGGTTGTTGTAACACAAGCAAGAGAAATCCTAGAAATTAATTTAATTGTAAAGCTATAGGAAATAAAAATGCAAAAATGGCTACTTAATTGGACAGGGTTAAAAATAAATTTTAAAGTAAGATAAAAAAAAAATGATAATAAATAGGTAGGTTTAAAAGGAAAAGGTAAGAAATTCGTCCACGGTATAAAAAGCTTGTTTTACTAAAATGTTTTTGAGTTCTTTGCGGAATTTCGATAGATCTGCAATATTTTTAATAGCTATAGGAAGATGGTTATAAAGTTTTATGGCATTATAAATTATGGAATTTTGAACGAGCGCCGAGTGTGGAATAGGAAGTGGTATATGGTGCCTTTGACGTGTAACATGAATAATTTGGTGTTCAGGGAAAGAAGATTTGTGCTTGTGAATAAGACTTACTGATCCTAAGATGAAAAGACATGGTAGGGTTAGGATGTTGTAGTTTATAAATAAGGGTTTACAATGATCTCTTGCAGAGACACCAGCAATGAATCGGACTGCTCGCTTTTGAAGTTTAAAGACTGACTGAAAAAGATATTGAGTACAACAGCCCCAGAATGGTAGACCGTAAGAAAGGTGAGATTGAATAACAGCATAGTACACAGATTTTGCAATAGAAATATTAAGATTTTTGGCCACCGCTCGTACAGAGTAACAACCTGAGGCGAGTTTCTTGTTAAGCCCAATGATGTGAGATTGGAATTTCAAATCAGTATCAAGTTGAAGCCCAAGAAACTTGGTATTTTGGGAAGATTTAATGGAGAATTGGTCACAATCAACATCATCAATACTGCAGCGAAATCCAAGTATCTGTGTTTTATTAAAATTAAGTAAAAGTCCATTGGCATCACACCACAGCTTGATGACCTTGATGTCATCAGATATTACCTGGACCAACTCCCGCGTCCCTTTTTTATGCCACACCACCGTTGCATCATCCGCGAACGCAGCAAAAACTCCTGAGATATCCAAATTTAACAAATCATTGATGTATATGAGAAATAGGATTGGCCCTAGGACTGAGCCCTGCGGAACCCCATAATTGATTTGCTGGACTGAGGAACATCCGCCGTTCGCGGCGACACGCTGGGTGCGGCTTAAGAGATAGGATTTAAACCACTCCAACACCACTCCGCGGAAACCATAGACCTCTAGTTTTCGCAGCAGCGTTCTGTGACTCACACAATCAAAGGCCTTGGAAAAATCACAGAACGCTCCTGCAGTATCAAAGCCGTTATTAAAATGCCTGAAAAGTTGTTCCATTACTTTATACATAGCATCATGGGTGCCCTTTTTTGGAAGGAAACCAAACTGTGCAAGATTAAAAACTTTGTGCGAAGTTAAGAAATCTATCATGCGTTTTTTTACGATTTTTTCAATAATCTTCGATATGGTTGAGAGCAAGGATATTGGTCGATAATTTGACGGATCTTTAGTATCGCCATTTTTATGAATAGGTATTATTAGAGCCTGTTTAAGAGTGGTTGGGAAAGTGCCAGAAGAAAAGGAGAGGTTAATCGCTTCTGCTAAGATATGAAGGGCTTGGTCAGGTAGTTCTTAAACCCTTCAAGTAGAGTATCTGCTTTGCCTGAACTTTTCCCGTTTTTTTTGCTTTAAAGGGTCATAACTTTTGTTCCTATGAACCTATTTTGATGAAATAAAGCCTATGTACTCCTCAGAAATCCAATTAACGCAGCAAAATTCTTTTTGCAAAAAAAAACCCTTTTATTGATTCCAGTTTTATAGGTAACTTATTTTTTAACAGTTCATTGTTTTTATCGAACATGGTGGTGGAGGAGAGGAGAAGGGTAACAAAAAATCGCAAAAATAATAGAAGATGCCCTTTTCTCGATTCCCGACTTTATTTCCTTTAGTTTAATACCACATAACACATATTTTAGTCGTTCAATATTTTTATTAAATTTGGGGTTGGGTGAGGACGGGTAATAAAAAAACACTTTTTTCGATTCCGGGCTGTATTTTCTTAAGTTTGATACCCAACAACCCATATTTTAACACATCAAAATTTTTATCAAATATGGGGGATAATCCCCCTTATTAATATGGGGCTGGTGGAAAAACGCTGAAACACGTGTCCATCTATTTTATTAGTAGAGTCTATAATAGAAATCCCTAAACCTCTGTGACTTTTTTCCCGTTAGATGCAGAAGATCCATTTACCTCCTTCGAAATCGAATTACTCCTATTTTCCCTCCCCTAATTGAAATTTCGAAAAACGCCAAAACAAGTGACGCCAAACAGACCAATTTTCAGACCTCCACTCCGTTTTCGAGATATAGAAAATCTCCTTAAAATTTCAACCCCTATTTTTACTCTCTTAGGGCTAATATTTTCAAAAATGCTTTATTAGCGAGCGCCTACGTTACAAATCCAATATGTCCGGTTGGGCGGACTCCTCCCCCCTAAAATAACGTAAATTTTTCAAGACGTCCCTCCTTGAAATATTCATCTCCAAAAAAAAAAAGTTTTAATTTTTATTTAGTAAATGAAAAAGCTTTGGTCATTCTCCACAGTTTTATTGAAAAATCACCCAATCGTCTTCAGGGGTGTACCTAGGGTGGTGCTACAAGTATGACGACATCTAGTGTCTATGGGAATTTAAGCATCTACATGGAAAACGAAATTTTTTTTTTAAGGACTAATGTAAAATGTAGTAAAAGAAAAAATTTGGGTTGGGGACCTGAACCTCGTCATTACCGAGGGTCAGGTATTCCCCTGTCATTTGTTCTGGACGCAACACGTGGAGTTTAAAGTCTAATTAAATTAAATTATCTAATTATAATTAAAATGCGTCGCCTTTTTTCTAAATTTTCAGGGGATACCTAACCCTCGGTAATGACGAAGTTCAGGTCCCCAACCCAAATTTTTTCTTTTACTACATTTTACATTAGTATTTTTAAAAACATTTTTCGTTCTCCATGTAGCTGCTTAAATTCCCATAGACACTAGATGTCGCGATACTTGTAGCACCACCCTAGGTACACCCCTGAAGATGACAATCTATACTTTTGAAACATGTTGGCTGATTTTTCAATAAAACAGTGGAGAATGACCAAAACTTTTTCATTTATTTGAAATCCTTCCACCAATGGACTACTTCTTCAATTTTATTTAGTATGTTATGTCAAAAACTAACTATATTAATCTCTATAATTGTCATTAACGTAGATCGGGGTCCACACAGTCGATTTTGAAATTAGTACCACTTAGAAATTCTGGAAGTATTAATTTAATCTGCTTGGAGATGTGGAACCCTCAGTCCGTTCCATTTTTATTTAGACAAAACCTAACCTCAATGTCCCACTAAACAAACCCAGGTTTGAAAGTTGAAAAAAATCCAAACGCCCTAGATTGTTGTTATTGTCAAAAAACCCCGCACGGAATACATGGCTTTGGTTGATTGCAGAATTAAATGAAATTTTGGTATGTTGTAGATCTCGACATACTGATTACACTTTAAAGATACAAGGGGATTTCTAAAGTAGTTACTAAAAAGTGAAACAATTGTCATGTTTTATTAATAAGATTTTTGTGAGTTTTCAAACAAGATTCAGTTAAGTTTTGACATCAGTAAGTATGCGCACAATCCTTTTTAATTAGAAATGATATTTTAGTGTACCGGGGTTATCACAAAAGTATTCAATTCAGAGAATTTATGTATTTTTGTTATGTGCAAGTGATTAAAACTATCTTATCAAGAACATTCTGTTCATAATTTTAGTTATAGGGTACCGAAAGTATTAAACTACATTTTACAGATTAATATTTGGCGTTGCCGAGACTGACAGTGACAGCAAACGTATTTGTTTTAAAAAATAGAGTCATGTCTTACTAGATCAGAGTAATTATAAGCGGTATATTTACCTATTTATTATTATTTTTTAGCATTTCAAATTGATTACATAATTAGGTAGATTAAAAAAACTGATTGAGGCTATAAATATCAATCACCAACCGGCTCCTTTATTGTTTTTATTTCAAAGACGTCTTAAGTAAAGCAAGCAACAAGTCGAATTTAAATTCTGGCGCTTACTTACCTTCCACGCCAAATATTAATCGGTTTAGTACTTTCGGTACTTCCTTTGTAACTAAAATTACGAACAGAATGTTCTTGATGGTTAGTTTTAATCAGTTAATATGCACATAACAAATATACATAAATTCTTTAAAGTGAATAATTTTGTGATGACCCTGGTACACTAAAATATCACCTCTAATTAAAAACGGTTGTGTGCATGCATACTGATGCCAACACTCAACTGAATTTAAACTTCCAAATCAGTTACATCGACCGAAAAGAATTTAAAAAAGGGAAGATCAAAAGATCTTGGGAGGAAAGAACGAAAATTCAATATTGGATGAGTGTTCCACAAGGAGTCAGAGTGTGCGATGGTGTTAAATGAGCAACAAGTCGAATTAATAAAATTCTAGCGCTTACTTACCTTCCACGCCAAATATTAATCGGTTTAGTACTTTCGGTACTTCCTTTGTAACTAAAATTACGAACAGAATGTTCTTGATGGTTAGTTTTAATCAGTTAATATGCACATAACAAATATACATAAATTCTCTAAAGTGAATAATTTTGTGATGACCCTGGTACACTAAAATATCACCTTTAATTAAAAACGATCGTGTGCATGCATACTGATGCCAACACTCAACTGAATTTAAACTTCCAAATCAGTTACATCGACCGAAAAGAATTTAAAAAAAGGGAAGATCAAAAGATCTTGGGAGGAAAGAACGAAAATTCAATATTGGATGAGTATCCCACAAGGAGTCAGAGTGTGCGATGGTGTTAAATGAGCAACAAGTCGAATTAAAATTCTAGCGCTTACTTACCTTCCACGCCAAATATTAATCGGTTTAGTACTTTCGGTACTTCCTTTGTAACTAAAATTACGAACAGAATGTTCTTGATGGTTAGTTTTAATCAGTTAATATGCACATAACAAATATACATAAATTCTCTAAAGTGAATGATTTTGTGATGACCCTGGTACACTAAAATATCACCTCTAATTAAAAGGGAAGATCAAAAGATCTTGGAAGGAAAGAACGAAAATTCAATATTGGATGAGTGTCCCACAAGGAGTCAGAGTGTGCGATGGTGTTAAATGATGTCTGGATTGAGGGTGACTAGTGAATCCACTGACGAGTCCACGCTGGTCACCCCGGGCGAAACATCGTTTAATTGTTTCTTCTTTCGCTTTGGTCTTTTGTGTGTTCCTTGTGGGACACTCATCCAATTTTGAATTTTTGTTCTTTCCTCCCAAGATCTTTTGATCTTCTCTTTTTTACTCAACTGAATCTTGTTAAAATACTCACAAAAATCTTATTATAAAACATGACGATTTTTTCAATTGTAAGTTACTACTTTAGAAAACCTCTTGTGTGGGATCAGTAGGTCGAGATCTACAACATACCACAATTTCATTAAATTCTACAATCAACCAAAATGCATTATTGTATTTATGTATTACGTGTAAACCTAGTTTGACACGTATTCCTTTTATTTTTCATCGTTTGACACTGACATGTTATAAATAAAATGTATCATTATTTTTTAGACCAAGAGTTCAAGGCCATTCTGAATATGAAATGGATAATCCTGCGCCTTAAAATTGTGAATAAGGGCTCGGAACACCAATTATCAATTTTAGAGGGGGTAGGGCAACCCCCACCATTTTCACATATATGATGTAGTAGTACCCCCAGACCAAAAATTAACCGGTGTGCCGGACCTCATGCATGAATAAGGGTAAGGCACACCAGTTCAAGGATAAGGGTTCGGCACACCACTCTAAAAATGCTCACTTTTAGAGTGGTGTGCCGTTCACCTACAAACATGAAAATTTGAGAATAGTTTGCGTTGATAACGGAGGAGCTCACCAAGAATTTTTTTTTTATTATTTTACCCCTGAAGGTCTACAAATAGCAGTGGCGGTTCCAGAGGGTGCGGAGGGTGCGATCGCCCCCTCTTTGCTCCAGAAAAAATTAGTCAAAAAAGATGGTTGCTCATAATCATTATCATTAAAATGTTTCAACCGTCCACAAAAATGCTTCCATATACCTTCCATTTTCTTATCTTTTGTAAATCTGAGAAACTTAACGGCCCAATTACATCGTTAAACCGGCAACGCTGTTGGGTCCGTTTATTAGGCAATTCTTTTTCCGCATGTTTCTCGGAAACGGGACTTCCAAATGGCCTGAAATTTTGCCTAAATTGTTTATTGGACTATGTTTTTCCAACAAATCTTGGTACTTTTTTAAAATTTTGTTTATTTTTTGAAAAAAACTGTTTTAGCTTTTGTGGTGTTTCAAAATTGGCGCGCCCATATTACGTCAGAAACAGCCTTTATAGAGACCTGTAAAACTAAATTGGAAATATTTGTAATTTTCCAAATAATGGACACCTAATTTCAAAAACTCTCTAGATTGTATTAATAAGCTTTGTAATCCTCTTCCTCTAATAAAAAACAAATTGAGTATTATTTTCCTCTAAAGCTAAAACATGCGGAAATGTAAAAACATGGACTATACTGGTTACCTATCAATATTAGTTATATGCCTAGCATCAAAAAGTACTTAAATGGTTATATTATAGATACCGCCACCATCAAAATTAACCACCCACGTTTTTTTTTTGTGAGCTTACCCTAGGCATAGTTTCTAGTGTTCTCCTTTCCTAAATGTATTCGGCTAAGAGAGATCCAGCATATACCTAGGTAACACCCCTTACCAGGAAAAAAAATTTATGCCATGCAAACATCGAAATTGGTCGACTCACTGTATTTGCAACTAACCAATGTCAGTGTGTCTGCCTGACATTCTTCATAACCTTAGTTTTGTCGTTTTGTTTTGGAGTTCGTCGGCCTGGTTTTTGTGTTTTATTTAATAATTTTTCCTTTGGTGAAAAGCTACTTTTTAGAACCCTTAAGTGGTCTGTGTGTATGGCCATTTGACTAGTTGTCACTGCTCTCAATTCGATCACCTAGGTGATAAATAAACAATCCCCCATAGGGTCACTGGATCCTGAGACCTGCGGTCCCAGCCGCAGGTTTTAGGATCCAGTGACCCTAATCCCCAATGATTCGCGGCGCAATCTGTGAACAGGAGAATACAGTAAAGAAACCAGAGATAGATAATAAGTGGTAGATGACGTATTGAAATCGATTGACAAATTTATATTATTATATTATTATTGTTCTTGCGCCGTTAATGTCACGCGAAAAACCTGTTGTCTGATTGTGGACACCACATCCGTGTAAACAGCTCCTAAAGACGTTTAACTAAAATAGACCCATCAAGTCATTCATAAATTGCTTTGAAACGCGATCAGTCATTAGATTTCGGGAAAACCATTTTATGTTCCACTGGCAACGCTGCACCAGACATGCTCCTCCTAACACATGCTCCAACCACCTTACGTTTAGCAGCGGCCAGAAGCGGCTCGTTATTTATAAATGTAAAAAGGTTTGCTCGTTATTTTCAGACTTGTCAAATTTTTTTGGATATACAAACTTTAATTTTTTTATACTTAATAATTGCTACCGAGGGTATGGAGAGGTATTATATTTGTCATTGTGAAAATATTTATGTAAAGATATAACATAACGCACGGGAGGAGTTCGGGCGGGAAAGACACTTCCGCAAGGGTTAGGTACAATTTTTTTTCTACGAGTGTTTATGATGACTTTGTTGATCAAAAAGTAGTTTTTAGAACACACATTTCGAACTCAAAATTTAAAAATTTGGCCCATAAAGTAGGTACCATTTAAAAAAAAAAAATTTTCACGCACGCTATGACAGTTTTTATGCACGCCGTGCTTTTTTTACGCACGGCGTGTGGGAAGTTGAACTTTCCACATTAAAATTGATATGTAACAGTAGACTTTTTCACACGCATTTGCGGAGTAGTTTCTTTACCTATTTAATGTCAAGTGACCTGCAAAACTTTATTAAAAAATTAGCATAGGTAAAAGTATTTTTTTAGCATGGCGTGAATTTTAAGTCTAATTGGAGTTTTTAGATCCATTTATAAACTAGATTAAATTAAAAATGGACACAAAATTATTTTTTGGTTTTAATTTTAAAAACACCAAATATATATAACCTTAGGCAGAAGCTTTTTATGCAAGTAGGAAATTGTTGTACTAAAAACGTGTCAAAAGTGCCTTTTTCGCCCTTAACGGCCATCGTGTGCAGAAAATTATCCCTTTCCGCACTGTTTAGGCAAATTACCAAAAAAACCAATGTGGAAAATATAAGCAAATTCGACTAAAAATAGTGGTATTTCGAAAAAGGATGATACCTATATTATAGGTACTATATGATGGTTTTTCGTTGTGTAAAAAAAATGAAATTTATACACTCTACAATATCTTTTATTTAATACGTACAAAAGTATCTTTACATTTTTAATAAATACAAAAGAATCTTATGTGGAATATCTACCTATGTAAATATTATAAATAAAAAGTTCTAGCGAACATACATTCTTCGCAAAAATATCCCAAAAAAACTTATTTCTTTCCTATATTTATTAATTACATTTTGTATTTATTGCAACATTAGTTCTACGCCTATGGCATCCTATCACAAGATGGCGTCGAAAAAACATATGATAACAAACCTGTGAAATGTTTGGTTTTCACCTGCAATCTCCAGTTTTCGTCACACTACGCACTTTGTCATATTACTTTGGCCACAAACACTTAAAAATCTATTGAAAAAATATTAAAAAACTCTCGATTAATCTGTAAAATATACCAAAACCTCGATTATGCTAAAGCTACAACGCCGTAGAGAAATTATGAATGGAGCAGCGTACACACGTTTATATGGCTGACCCGCCACAAACGAGAGGTTGTCACATTGTTGTAGGTTTTATTCCCGATATATATTGGGAAATAAAAAGAATTATTCTTTCGGCCAATATATCAGGTATTTTTTATGATATTTCGATCGAAAAAATGAGGTTATATTTCAAGTACCATAACATGTACCTCCACATTATAAATTCTTTATTGATTTAAAATTGTGAAGATTCAAGGAAATTTAAATGCAATTATATAATATACCTAAATTTCTTTATATATTTGAATAATAATAAGGTGTTTCTCCATGTTTAAAAAAAACAAACCGGAGAATTTGCATAATTGCATGTAAATGATGAAGTTATAAAAATAATATGTTAAAAACATTACGTGTAGAGATACAACTTTCAGCGCAATCTTATTGATATTTAAGTTATACCTTTATGACAGCACCTCATTGTGTTAATTTTTGCCACTGAAAAATTATTAAAACTAATTGTAAACAAACGACCTCCTCGTAATAAAAATGGCGACTGATTTTTGTCTTTCACGTCTCTCACCAGGTGACGTCAGTTAGCCACGGCTACTCCTGCGCGATACCATATCTGTTTTACTTGTATTACCTAAACTGTGGGTGCAAATTACTGTACTTACTTGACATAATCTCTCTTACAATACGTCTTGCCGTCCCTGACAAAGCACGTGCACGTCTCGTCCAGAAACATCCTGCATTCCTGGCACTTGAGACAGGCCGCGTGCCACTCCAGGTCGGGCGCCACCCTGAGAATGTACTGGTCGTGGATCTGGCCCCCGCAACCCACGCAATGGCTCAGCCGACGGGGTTTCTCTGGAAACAAGGATAAAACGGTCTTAAATTTATTTATTTTTTTAAGTAAAGTTGTTAAAGTTGCGACAAAACTGAGCTTTATTTTACAAAATAAGTGGTTTATAATGTTGGAACCTGGCAATATTTTATTATTTTTAATATTAATTGCGCCAAAATTCTCTAAAATTGATAAAAAAAAATAACTGCAGTGGTAGTGATTAATTACCACAACGGTATGACGTCAGGTAAGTGTTTCCCTAATACCATTTTGTAGTATTTTTATCGGAAAAACACGGATGAGCAAATATTTTTGTATATATAAGAGTGACAGGAAAAGCGGACAGTGACTAAAATCGTGCTTTTGATAAAAGTACAAAAAGGCACTATTACGCTAAGGCTGAGAACCTTTTGATCTCTCCATTCCTAAAAGGTTTCGGACATTTTAGATTTACCCGTTTCAATTAGCATTTGTTTATTTTGAAGCCAGCAATGCACACTATTAGGTACTCCGTTTCCATGTGGAACTGAATACGTTTTCGATACGATTTTCTTTTCTGTTTTCATGAAGCGGACCGAACGCGTTTTGAAATCCTTTGAAACTTTTGACATTCGCCCAATAGGCCAGTCAAATTAAGATATTTTTGAGGAAGGAGTCAGCCGTGCAATTGGTAAGGGTATATTGCCTTTCTGTCTTGTGAAATGAATCTGCTGATGATGGAGTTTTGTTTTTATGGATGAGGCATGCAGTTTCCAAGTGTAAGTATTGTATTATTAACAAAAAGTAGCCTGCAGTGAGCTCTAAGAGGAGCGTTGCATAAGTTCCTTACAGGGCCCGTATTCTTGACGGCCTGTGAGGTGACTAGTCACCGGTGAGTATTTGCCTCTTTTACTTTTCACATGGTTCAAAGCAGGTGAGACGTAAAAAGTTAGTTCGCACTCACGGGCGTGTCAAGAATACAGCCTCAACTCTTTTTTGAAGACTGAAAACAGATTGAAAAAGATAATGTGCGCAAGCTCCCCAGAATGGAAGGGCATGTCTCAGGTGGGATTGAACATTCTTAAAATGAATGTTTCAAGCGAGGTGATCCTGATCAGTGGCAATCCCAGCCATTTGAAAAGGGGGGGGGGGGCGGTTTCGATACCAAAAAACTAGAATAAAAGCATATCAATATATGTTAACAGTGAACACCGTCTTAGCCTGCAGAACAGAGATCGCAGGATCGGATCTCGGCAAGTACACATTGCTTCACCGAACAACGAATGCGACTCGAGACGACGACGCGCGGCCTCAGTTCTCAGCAGCTCTGCAGTTGACGTTGTGCATAGAGTAACCACAAACGAGGTAGAAGTAGACGGCACGGTTGACACTGCACCGAAAACTTTGCGGGGCTCGAAGGTGGACGGCCGAGGACCCCACCAAACTGGGTAGAGGAGACTAGCCGGTGACCCAAAAAAGGATGACCTGGACTTCTCGGATATCGGGACTCCATGGGACGCGGCTGGACTCCGACAGATTTGGTAGCGGGAGTGGACAGAGGGTGACTTGGAAGAGGCGGTACCACCTTTGGGTAGCAGGACCACTCCAAAGAGATGCATCTGAAAACTCCGACGGCGACCTCGACCAGCGAAACCGGGACCTAGATTTTCGGGTCAACCTATATGACGGCGGGCTGCTGGGGAGAAAAGTTTACCGTCAACCAAGTTCTGCTGGGACGGTAGCGATGTTAGATGGATGAAAGTCATGTCACATGTAGCAGAACCACCCTTCGGAGGGGGTGTAAAGCCGACGGTACACTGTGTATACTTGCTACGCAGTCTAAAGATCCTTGCCCTCGACAAAGAGGTGTTAGACAAAATTAAGTCCTCTTAGAGAAAGAAAACTTGCATCCTAAGGGGCACGTGCATCCTAAGGGGCACGTGCATCAGTCGGGGGTGCACGGGGGGTATGGCCTACGGTCGCTCATCTACTATTATTACTATGTAAACCAAACTTAGTACCTACAAGCGCGGATTTGGTCTCATATCTAGGGGGGGGGGTACTCAGATTTGAAGTCGGTTATTTCATACATATTTGATTTTAAAAAATGTTTAAATGGGCCGAAAATTTTTGAAAAAATTACATGCAAAATGGAATTTTTGAGCCGAATTAAACTAAAATCGTAAATATTAACGGTATCATAGCGCTGCATGAGAAAATTTTTAAGAAAATTGCACTAAAAATGCATTATTTCATTTAAAATAAACTAAAATATATATCGATGGTTTCAAAGCGCAGCAGGTTAAAATTGTTAAGAGAATGACACTACAAATTCCATTTTTAACACAAAATTAAAATAATACCGTAGATATCGAAGGTGTTATAGCGCCGCGCTTTATACTCTACTTATGATTTTCTAAATGTTTTCATAAAAAATTTAAAACCAGGGTGGGGGTGTTAACTGCCCTCCTATCCTACTGAAATCCGTGCTTGAGTAACTACATAAAATTTTTTCAGTTATAAAAAACATAGATAAAAAACAAACTGTTGAATTTAAGTTTTGCTAATTGCGTTGCTTATTGTAACTGACTTTGAAGTTTTCGAATTACAGGTTAGATCTTTTGACATTGTAAACACAAATATAAGGAGACTGGCCAAACTTTACTAAAAAAACTAATATACTAATGAATAAAACAATTTTTTTAAATTATTCAACATTTTATTATTAAAAATTTTTCTTAAAGCTCATTATGAACAAAACAAGACCACAATTGTGCGAATAAGAAAAAAGTATCGAGAAGAAGAAACTGTTTGACGAAAGGAAAGCAATAACTTAATCATAGTCAGCGCACCTCTGCAGGATCAGTAAATTTGAATAATCTAAGTCTTTGTAGACAACCAAAGATGTTTAAAATCAAAAAGAAATTATTAAAACACTACGTATATTAAAAAAAAACAAGAAAACGTTTCTTCAGTAGCGTGTCATTGCCCCGTCAGCCTCGATAATGTTTGCCAGTCTTCGTCGTACCCTCTGACCATGAGCTCCGTTAAGTGGTTGGAATTTCTGGAAACAATATTAATTCGTATTAACTTTTTTGCCATAACGCTCCACACAGTTTCCATGGAATTGGCGTCAGGAGTTTTTGCAGATCGTGGCAAAACCTCGATATTGTTTTGCTAGAACCACTGTTTAGAAATGCGTGCGGTATGGATAGGACAGTTATCCTGTTGATACACGAAACCTTCTGGAGGAAGAATGGTTGCTTCTGGAAGCATGTTATTTCTCATCATATCAACATAAACCTCAGCCGTAAATTTTCCATGGATTCTAAAAAGAGCCCCATGTCCCCTCGCCGAACTCCACACATTCACGGAAAATCTTCCAGCCCAGTCTTCGTTCCAAGCAATATATTTTTCGAGATGTGGCGGGCGATATACCAAAATTTGTTTGCTGCCATTGTGGAACTGAAAGATTTTCTTATCCGTGAAGACCGCTTGATGCAAAATTCTTCTTCTTGTAGTGAATGAATAGTTTAGTGCAAAAATTTTAACCTGGCTTGCTTCTTTTCCTTACTAAGTAAGATTTTCTTGGCAGCTTATGGATCCAGGAAAATGTTCCTCAATTTTCCCATCTGGGGTCATCGCAAATGGGTGGCCTTCAAGAAAGTCGATCAGTTGCTGATCCTGCTGAGGCGTACTGACTTGGGTCAAGCCAGTACCTCGCACTCGTCGAACAGTTCCTTCTTCTTGATACTTTCTTCTTATTCTTACAATTGTACCCTTGTTTCGTTTCGAACCGACCAACCACCGTCTAATTTTGCTAAAATTTGGGCTTTTTCGAATTCGTTTAGTTGGGGCATTTTTAAATACACAACAACAAAATCTGACACTGACATTTTTTGTCAATTTGAAATACCTAAAAGGATACTGAGTTACGAGGCCCATAATACTCTATATAAAATCGGCGTACGCATTTTATGTGGCCGGAAGTGTACCTTTCATATTGCATATCTCAAAAAAAAATTTCCGGTTTTTTTTTGGCAAACCGGTCAATGATTAGCTCAATTATCTGTCTGTTGATATGCAGCAACGCTAAGCCCGTCAGAGACGAATTTGCGCCAGTGTTTTTAAGTACTTATGTTTTCAATTTTCTGAGGCATGAGAAGCTTCTTTGTGACGAAGCATTACTTACTAGAAAACATCCAAGAATGTTCTTATCAACGGAAAAATATCGCCATACTTGTTCATTGCCTCGAAAACGTTATCAGATATGTTTTGATTTAAGCGTTTGCCTACTTCTGACTAATATTGTTTCCAAATAATGACTTCTCCAAATAAAAGTTCAAGAATTTTTAGTTTATAGTTTTTAGAAACGACTTTAGTTAATTTTGCCTTGATTTTGACTTCACGTTGTATAAAACTTGCTATGAATATGTTCAGATCAAAAGTACTTTTTTATGTCGGAAATGATTTTGTCTAAAAATTGTTCATAAATGGAAACCCTATAATACTGTTCTGTTTTTCCAATGGTATTCTACTGCGGAGGGATTCTCGATTGTCTTTAAAGGAACTTTCTGCAATTTCTCGTTTTTTCTCCAAAGACTTCAGGGTTACCACCAGCATCTTTGTTGTCTAGTTTTTCCTGGAGCAAAGGGGGGGGGGAGGGCGATCGCCCCCCTCCCCCTGGGACCGCCACTGTCTTGATTGAGTATCATCCAGAGGCAAATTTTTTAGTTAGTTTTAGAATATGTTTCTGAAAGCTCATGCTGTCATCCTAAATTAACCCAAGAAACCTAGAGTTATCAACTGAAGTAATAGAGCACATTCAGGTGAGTTTTCGATAGATTTAGACAGAGACGGTTGGAATCACACAATTTTTTAATTTTAGAGAGGTCAGACGACATATCAGCCAGGAGTTGGTTTTCGCCCTGATTACCCCATGATACAGATGCATCATATTCAGTTCCACATGTAAACGTGGTAAATATATGAAGCGGCTTAAGTTAATTCACCACCGGCGCGGAGTGACGCGATTATAAATATTATCCTAAACATGTGTTGCTTAAACGCCTTAACGCCAAACAGTGTCAATATTTATTGCCGGCGTGGAAAGGTCCATTAGGCGTTTTCATCGGGCGAATGTAAGTTTATTTTCGTGGCGCGTATTATTGATATGACGTGTCATGTATAGAGTTTACTGGAAATGCATTAGGGAAATTAAGTCGTCTAAAAATAGAATCGAAATTCGAGAAATCCATCTTCCAATTAATCAGAAGCGACAGTTGTACCACCGTTATAGTACAAGCATTCGCAGTAAAAATTTTGATGAACAATCCTGTACCTCAAAATTGCGGATAAGGAGTCGGCACACCAATCCAAAGGTGGGTAAATTTAGAGGTCACGTGATGGATAGGGTAACCCCCAACATTTTTACATATATGATGTAGTAGTACCACCAGACCAAAAATCACCTAAAAGTGGGCATTTTTAGAGTGGTGTGCCGAACCCTTATCCATGAATGAGGTCCGGCATACCAGTTGATTTTTGGTCTGGGGGTAATACTACATCATATATGTGAAAATGGTGGGGGTTAGCCTACCCCCTGGGCAATTTTAGCCCACCTTTGGATTGGTGTGCCGAGCCCTTATCCACAATTTTGAGGTACAGGATAGTCCATTTCGTATTCAGGACGAGAAAATGCACATATTATCAAAAAATGGCAAGGGTTACCTATCCATCATAATTTATACCTTGACCTCTTGCTCTATTGCCTGAGCTACATATTCAAGAAAAATATATATATAACCTTTGAACTCTATATTTTTGAGAGATAGCCCTCCCAAGCAACAAAATCAATTGCGACGTGGTGGCCGTCTCCGCTCTCTATCCCTAATAAGAGTTTTACTGCTACTATACCTCGAGGTATTCACCGTTTTTGGGAATGCATTGGGACGGTTATACAACTACATCGCGACGGTAAAGATTAGTCTTGGTATGTGTATGTATGTACATCCATATAAATGTATGGCTGCAATTATGCAAGTTCACAAATAAAGAACTTAGAACTTAAACGGGCACGTTATCCCGACGTCCTGTTTACCACATTAAGTAATATTTCTGACTTTATAGGGATTTTATAGGTTTTCTCTTTTCCACATTATTAACTGAAAAATCTGTTGATTTTTCTTTTTTTTAAACTATAACAGAACACACGCCTTAAAATGTATAGACAGAAGACAAAAATGTTATACGTAATAATTACCATTTTATTAATCTGAAGTCACAACCTCTTAAATTTAAAAACGCATAGCACTCTACTGATTAAAAATACTGATTTTTTAATAAAAAACGCGTGCTCCCCCAGTTTTGACCTAGTTTTATCTAAAATTTTCATAAAAAATCGGAATTATTTGAGGTTAGGATTTCCAAATTAAATGTCTTTCCAGTTTTAATGTTTTATTAACTAAATATTAATATTTTTACTTTTATTGGTACATGCAACTAATAATCAGTGATTTAATGAGGTATTTTTAATTTCAAATTTTGATTTGAATTGTGTTGAGGGTGCACTGATTAACAATGTCAGTAAAGTAGCGATAACTCGTAAGCAACGTTTTTCCACTATATATGCACATTTATTTCTTACTGCGTGGTAGGCGATAGACTTCATATCTTTCTAGTTTTGTATTGAGTAGGGGCTACTGAATTGCAACCAAATTAATAGGGACATTTTGGGACGCTTAAAATTTTGACATCTTTGACAGCCGCTGTGGTAGTGTTTAACAACCACTACCACTCATCGATTTTACCACAGTTTTTGGAACACATTAAAAACTGTCACTTGTAAAAAAATTTAGATAATAAGTGTTTTATATGTTGGAACCTTGTAATATTTTATTATTTTTAAAATTGATTAAGCCAAAATTCTCTAAAATTACCCAGAAAAATAACCACAACCACAACGAAATGGATTCGTAGCTTACGGCAGTTTAGTGGTTAACTACCACAATGGAATGACGTTTAGCTATTGCGCAGACGCAGTAATTATCACACCATTTAACGTAAAAAGTAAAATTCCCTATGTAGCCCTTTTCTGGGGGGCTATTTTTGGAAAATATACTGAAAATCTTATAAAGTAACTTTCTATTTTGACTTCATATTTGAATTCTCGCTGAAATTCTCTTTCCAATGGTACCCCATATCATAAGGTTACTTTACTAGTTTTAGAGATGTTGACTTTTAAAATTTCAAAAATTAAATTTTTAAAGGACGATATCTTAGGAACTAAAGAAAATATCTCTATTGTGTGCAATACTGATTTTAGAGTTTTTTTGCGAGGGAATAAAAAAGGACAACAGTTCGACAATTTGACCTTCTACTTCATATTTTTGGAATAATATCGTCAAAATCATTGAAAATAAATAAACTGTAAATAAGAATGTGCAAACGTCAAACTGTTATCGTTTTTTAGTTGCTCTTAAAATATCCTCAAAATCGATAATAAACACAATAGAGATATCTTTTTTGGTTTCTAAGATATGGGCCTTCAAAAAATTTTTTTTTTTTTAATATTTTGAAAGCCAATATCTCGAAAATTAGTAAAGTAAATCTTATAATATGGGGTACCGTTGGAAAGAGAATTTTAGCGAGAATTTAAATATGAGGTCAAAATAGGGGGTTGATATTTAAGGTTCTCAGAATATTATCCAAAAATAGCCCCTCAGAAAAGGGCTACATAGGGGATTTTACTTTTTACGGTAAATGGTAGTTGGCCATGTATCGAAAACAAAAATCTATGTTTTAAAGATTATATAGGGTGAGCCAGAAAATTCCGCACTTTTTGGATTGGCTATAACTTTTGACATGATTACTCGATTTTGAAATATATTGGCTTTTTGAAAAGATAAAACGTTAGAGTTTTTCGATTCGGTTAAAAATTTACAACTTTCAAAAAATTCCAAGATGGCGGACAGTTTTAGAAAATGTGTAATTATCACCCCCCCTGCAAAAAATTTATGTGCGACACTGAACAAACTCTAAAGCTTTCACTACAAACGCTCATTGTTTCTGTGTATATTGAAGTATCATTTAATTAAATCAGTTGGGAAATATAAAAGTTATAAGTTTTCTGACTACGAGTGTTTTGGCTTCGCATTGAAAAAAATCACAAAATTACATACATTTTTCATTTGCCATATCTTTTGACCTAATTATTTAATTTAGAAAAATACTAAGATTCTAAATACCCATTACTTTTTTATTTCTTATCCCATTTAATTAGGCGATACCTCGATATACGAAGAAAAAAGGGAGATTTGGAAATACTAATTTCTATTTTGTCCAGTGTCTTACTTTAAAAAAAATAAGGCTGATTTTTTTTAATGTCAAATTTTTAACAAATAGACGCAACTCTCATGTTTTGCCTCTTTAAACAATATATTTTTTTTTATTAACTAATCAGGCCAAAAGTTACAGCAAATTAAGAAAATATGTAATTTGGTGATTTTTTCCAATGTTAAGCCCAAACACTCATAATCTAGAAGCTTATAACTTTTTCATTTCTTAACCGATTTAAGTAAGTGATACGTCAATATACACCTAAGCATCGAGCATTTGTAGTAAAAGCTTTAAAGTTTGTTCATTGTCGCACAAATTTTTTCCAGGGGGGGTGAAAATTACGCATTTTTTAAAACTCTCCGCCATCTTGGATTTTTGAGAAATTTTAAATTTTCAACTGAATCGAAAAAGCATCACGTTTCATCTATCTAAAAAACTAATACCTTTAAAAATCGAGTACTTATGTCAAAGGTAATAGCCAATCCAAAAAGTGCGGAATTTTGTGACCCACCCTATATATTCTTTTTCTTAAAACCCCTCTCTAGACCAACCGTGCACAACCACTACGAAGTGACAAATAAGCGTTCCAAAATATCCCTAATATTAGTAGAGGAATATTAAAGAAATTAAATGTGACAACTATGAAGTAAGCCTCGAACTGTAAAGTTTTTTCGTGCTTCTGGTAATGGTATATAGTTATATAGTGGAATATATTACTATCGCGTGTAACTGTATATTTTTACGTACACTTGTACACTAACCCATTTTGGGTGGCAATGAAAATGGCAACAGTGAAATTGACTATGCTCGACATAGCTGTAATTAAATAGAAAAAATTAAAGCCTTACCCTAATTTTTTTGTGCGATCTCCTGTTTTTTACAAAATTTGAAATCCTTATAAAATTTGCTTTTCGAAATACCTGGAATTAAAGTCTTAAAATTTCGAATTTTAAAAGCGATTACCTCACAAACTAAATAGGATGTTAGGTATCTCGAAAACTAGATATTCGAACCATATGATGTTTTTAAAAAGCAAATTTTATAATTTTCTTATTTAATTACAGCTAGGGTATCTGTATCTCAAAAATATATTGTTCAAAGTTTATATATTTTTTTTTCTTCAATATGTATCTCGTAGCAGATAAAAAAGGAGGTGACCCACCTCCGTGAATCACCCGGTATATAAAGATTGGCAGTGGCACATCAGGTTTGATACCTCATGGTATGAGGTTAACAACACCTAAATAGCCCTTATCCCGGGACTGTAACAAGTCAATCAATCTTTTCGAGATTCGCTCCTTTTGAGACCCCAATCAAAATCAATCGCTCATTTGCTCCATCACGTTAGGTCGCGGTTCATAAATACATAATCGCCGGGCGCATGCAGGCGTAAATAAAATATGCTATAAAGAGCAGAAAGCTCTTAAGAAGCCTCATGATATTTATATTGCATATCGCAATAAAGTATTTCAGTTAGTGCTTTAGTTTTTTATTGCTTCAATCGATGATTGATAGCAAACATTTTAATTAATTAACATAATAAAGACTTTTTGGAACTCTAATTTTGACGCCGTTTCACGCAAGCGCGGATTTCAGGGAGGAGGGCAAGTACTCCTCCTGGATTTAAATTTTTAAGGAACTTTTTGTATAAATTGCAAAAATTTTCGCCTACGGCGCTATAACACTGTTGTTGTTTGTAGTGGCGGTCCCAGGGGGGGGGGGCGATCGTCCCCCCCTTTACTCCAGAAAAAAGTAGATAACAAAGATGCTGGTGGTAACCTTGAAGCCTTTGGAGAAAAAAGCAGTGTTGGAAAAAACCCGGGTTTTTTTTATATAAAACCCAACCCACGGGCTTTTTTGGGTTTTTTATGGTTTAAAATTTAAAATTAGGATTTATTCTCGTGATCGTTTATCAACTATAAAATACGATATACAAATAGGTGGAATACCGAAATCGAGAGTTTGTTTGTTTGTTAATAAATCAAAGCAGTTTTGGTTTAGTTTGACCAGCGCTTTATGCGGATGCGATGTTCGTATCATATTTTCTTAATGTAAAGAAACCTAAAGAAAATTATTTTTGGAGTTTGTGTATTTACTACACTGGAAGTACCTAGTATGATATGATAGTATATGATTCAAGCTTTTGTTGTTTTCGAGGTTATTAAATCTAAACCATTTTTTCAAAAACGAAAATAAGAGTTTGCAAATTCTGAACCAGAATCGTTTTTTTTTTAAATAATTTGCATTGTTGTCTAGCTAGTGCAGCATCCATTGAAAGACATTTCAGCTTACGGTCTTATTTGGAATGATAAAATAAGAAATTGTTTGGGATTAGAAAAAGCTTTGCCACACAAGTTTATAGAACCTTACGATGAGATTCAAATGACTGGTAATAATATACCTTTTTTTACGTTTATTTGTTTTATTAATAATGGAAAAACCCACTTTTAAAAAAGCCCTACGTGTTTTTTTAAGTGGGTTTTACCCAAAAAACCCGGTGGGCTTTTTTGGGTTATCCAATGGGCAGCCAACCCTGCTTTATACACATTCTATCTAGAATCCTTCCACAATATTTTGGGACAGTTTGACATTCAATTCGTCACACCAAGAATAAACATACGCATGAAGTACTTACCGCGAAAACCACGATATTGGAAATACGGAACAGTATTATAGAGTTTCTATTTATAAACAAGTTTTAGACAAAATTCATACCAAGTTTTATACAAAGTGAAGTCAGAATCAAGGCAAAATTAACTAAAGTCGTTTTCCAAATACTATAAACTGTTTGATTAATCCAAAACACAAACTCTTGAACTTTTATTAGAAGAAGTCAATATTTGGAAACAATATTATTCAGAACTAGGCAAAAGCTTGAATCAAAACATACTGATAACATTTTCGAGGCAGTGAACAAGTGTGGCGATATTTTTCAAAAGTAGGGCATAAATTGCATCGCTATAACACTTTTTATATTTACGGGATTAGTTTAATTTTGTGTTAAATGTGGCATTTGTAGTGTCATTTTCTTTAAAAAATTTCGCCTGCTGCGCTTTGAAACCATTGATATATTTTTATTTAATTAGTTTAATTTTAAATAAAAAAATGCAGTTTTTATTGCAATTTGATACCATTGATATTCACGATTTTAGTTTAATTTGACTCAAAAATTGCATTTTTAATGTAATTTTAAGAATAAAAATTGTATGAAGCCCCCCCCTAGATTTGAGGCCAAATCCGCGTTTGTAGTTACTAAGTTTTGTTCCTTCTATCTTCTATCCTAGTTTTTTTTCGTTTCGAGACCGCCCCCTCCTTTTCAAATGGCTGGCACCGCCACTGTTGTTTGACAGTTCCGCACGAACTTTAAAAAGTATGCATGCTCATATTGTGCCGACCATACCGTTGACTTAATTAAAGTTAATGCTGCGTCCTTTATTAAAAGTCTTTTTTAGCCAGGCACTATTATGGCCCATTATTTTAAAATTGGATACCGTATTTTGACATTTCGCAAAATATATATAAGCAGTAGTAATCAAAGCTGAATTAATTTTCATCTAAAAAAAGTGAGAATAAAATAACCAAAAACAGCCAAGAATGCGCATGCGATTTATATTCCGATGCCGCAGGAAGCCTTAAGGTCTCCTTCAAGGTGTTGTTTCATTTTTTATTTATAGTCCTTTCCTGGAATATTTCAAGGTAGGGTTGCATCGGCAACGTCGCAAAAATTATGGTGGGTTGGTGCAAAATAACTACTGATAATTTCATTGTTATAATTTTGTGGTTATGATTTTGTTATTTTTAAAATTTTTGTTTTTTTGGCAAAAAAAATGAATGAAAATAAAATTCGAAAGGAGGGCACTATAAAGGAGCCACAGACTGCCACAGATGCGAGTTGCACGCAGACTTCGGTTTAGTTTTATTATATTAATATATCGAACATCTCCAACGGACAAAATCAGGCGAAGCCAGATATTTACATCGGTTTCGTACGCCAGCAAAAACGACAATTTTTCGCACACACACCGGACCAGATTTGATCATCAAACAAAAATGCAGTCTATGGGCCCCTTAAGACCCTACACTAGCCAGCAAAAGGTGTTCCTCGCTGAACGCTGAAAGATATAAAGTATTATAAAGAATATGTTACGTTCACGTATGAACAAAATAATACACGATAGTTTATTTTATTTGCATCTTACTTCCTACTTCATAATTTTTAGAACTATGAATCCAACTTTATAAAAGGTATTTACATATAACACAATATAACATATTTTATTTGTTTTTATTTCAAATCAATTTTAAAATTTGAACAAAAAATAATCTTGTATAGGCTGTAAAAGGTATTCTGAAGAAGAATAGATTTTTACAGATTTTAGTAGGTAGGTTTTTTTCGGACCAATCTTTGACCAATTGAGGAAGGTTGTTCCAGATATTATAACAATAGGGAAACAAGTGTTTTATTTAAAGTATAATAAACATCAATACAAGAACAAGTAGTAGTAGTAGTAGTAGTAGAGAAGGGGCGGCGCGAAGCCTGGCAAGTAGGCCTCCCTGGGCCCTTTCTGCCCTACCCCGAGCCTGGCCCTAATCCACCGCCTGCACCACTAGTCTGGCAGTCTGCTCATTTGGTTTCACTGTTCTTTTTGCAAAGTCCAGTATTTTGTCCCATTCGGGATATCTCGTCCTCTGGTATGCCTCGCAGTTCGCTATAACGTATCGAGATGTCTCTTCTGCCCGCCCGCAGGCCCGGCAGGTCCTTAGTCGGTTGTGACCTGTTATGATACCGTCAGCAGACCAGCGTCCCATCGCGATCTCCCCAGAAGCCATTTTTGTCTGGCTACATCCGGGCCCTTCACGAAGTCCTTGGTCTGTCTGCATCCTGTTCCTCCTCTCCCAGCGGTCGTCATGGCATCGTTGGCCCATTTATTGAGTCGACTTTGCAATTGCCTCTTGGTTGTTCCTAGGAGTGGTTCCGGCCCTACATACTGGGTGCTTGCCCCGATCCTGGCGAGCTCGTCGGCCATCTCGTTACCCGGCACCCCCATATGTCCCGGTACCCACATAAGTGTCACTTGTTTGCCCTCTCCCAAGGATTCTAGTGCATAATACGAAGAACAAAGTTCTAACACTAAAAAACTCAAAGAACCTTTGCATGTCCCGTATCTATCCCTTTGGAAGACGACCATGATGATCAGGGACTTCTTCTTTCACCCGATCAATAAATTTCAAAAAATCATCGATTATTTTCAGGATATCTTAAAAAGCAACCCACAAAATGACAACAAAAAACAATTATCAAAACAAACCCAACAATATTTTTGTTTTTTAACCTCACATTATTTGCCAAGGAAGGCCGAAGGATGTCTTTCACCACTATAAATACCAAATTAGCCCGAAGGCATCCTTGAAGGAACAAAGGGTGCCTTGAAAGACGACTATTAATTTGGCCCTTGGTGTAAGGACCGCACCAATATACGATTTTTTGCTAAAAGCAAATCTCTCGCTATGGGTTTACAGAGCTTGATTGGTTTGGTGAGGTTTGTGGTAGGGTTGGATTGAATTGAAACGAAAATCGTTGAAAAATCTGTTTCCTCCGAACAAATTAGGTCACGTTGTTTAAAGTACCAATATCAAGAAGGCCCTGCCCTTGCTTTTTCCGAAAAGAAACTGTAGCGATAATAACCCTCAAGTTGGCCTGGAAAAAATGCAGAGCCAAAAACTCTTCTCGGCATGACTCGATTGTGTCACGCATGAGCAGAAGATTTATGTTATGTTTAATATTTTCGTTTCATTTTGGAAAATTTATTAATAGAGTGGTGGTAAAAAACATAAAAGTGTTTGAAATTAACTCTGTGGCAATGGGAGTCCGAAAGACAGAGTTAATTTCAAACTCATCATTGTCTCAAACTTTCAAACAAACATAAAAAGTGTTGTCTAGTGTTTCTCGTAATTTCATATTAATAACAAATTGGATTGGATAGAAAACAAAACCCAGGATCTATGAGGCTTAATTGTTGATTATAATTATAGAGTTTAAGTCAATGTATGAACTGAACTTTATTTTTCAAATTTTTGCATAAAAGTTGGGTAAACAAGCCCTGCACTTTGTAGGTAAAACATTTTTTGGGTTAAGGACCAATTAATGCCTAGTCTATTTTAGGACGGGAGGTCTAAAACTACACCGAAAATAACGTTTTTTTAATCTTTGGAATTGGGCTGATGATGGTCAATTAACTCAAAACGTCAGGTACTTGTCAAAATGAGGTTGTAAAATATCTGTCATCCTTTATGAACTAAACGGTAGGAGAAAAAAAGCATGTGGCCATAAGAAAAAATTAACTTGACAGTGCTCCTGTCACACTGAAATGTCAAATCTCGAAAACGGACCTCTCATTGGGTAGATCTTAAAAAAGTGCCTTTTGAAAGTTTTAAGCGTTTTTTGACAGCTTTAGGAATAAGGGCGCAGACAAATAAGAACTAAAGAGAAAGATTTCGGTTTTTTTCGCGGAACTACCCGGAATTTGTTATGAGCAAAGCGTCAAATTGCGCAACTTTTCCCTAATTTAACCCTTTTTGTATCTCCTACCGTTTAGGAGATCCCCATGGTGATCATCAAATTTGGGACACCCTGTATGTGGTTATAACCATCAATTTCGTTTGTTTTGAATTGAAGTATTGCAATATTGCAATTAGTTTATATGCGTCGAAGGTGTTTAATGACAGTAATTGCTCCTAAAGATACCGTGCAATTTTTAAGTTGTAGAAATTAATATATGCGAAAATAGGCATTAGAACGGCCTTCGATAACGCGCCGCGCCGGTTTCTTATCTGTTCGCGCCAATATTAATGTATTTTAGTTTTTCACGTGTTTATTAGTTAGTAGACACTTAAAGTAAATATTTCAACGCATCGGTATCGGTATACCTAACGCGCTGGAAAAAATGCAGAGCCAAAAACTCTTCTCGGCATGACTCGATTGTGTCACGCATGAGCAGAAGATTTATGTTATGTGAAACAAAGTCAAAATACACTACATTTTTGACTTGTACATGACATGTTTCGAACGATGCCTGGGGGGCAATTCCAGTGGGCTATCGTTATGAGATAACGATCGCTATCGCCATTATTTTCACTGTTACGGCAACATCGCTTATTATTAATTAAAAAGAAGGCTTAAATGGCACGCAACCAGCAATACTTTCCCAAAACAACTGTCAAATGCCGACAGTCAGTCAAGTTTGTTTAGATTTTTAGATTTTTGTTGCGGCGAAATTTCGGGAAAATAATAATTTTCATGAGCTTTTTGCACGCAATATGGACTAAAAATCTGATCACAATGTGATGGTGGTCAACCATTATTGAATTTTGTTTGGAAAAGCCACGTTCTCTGTGAAGAAAAATCCACATGGGCCTTGTGTGAAAGTGCCTCCAGATTTTTTGTTTGGGTAAGTACTTATATTTACTTTATCTTATATTCTATTCTGTTGTTTTTGGTGCTTAAAGAACACTACTTACATAATGTAAACAAAAAGATATGGTAATTGTGCAGTATACGGTTTTCTGCCATTTATGATTTTTTTTGAAAAATTCTTTATGGGGCCACCTTCTAGGGTCCTTAGGACCCCAAATCCGCCTGCGCCCGATTTTTTTTTTTTAACGAGAAAAAAGGGGGGGTTGTAAAGTGTTTTTTTAATTGTTTTGGGTTGGTTTGGATTAGGTTGGGTTGGACTGTGTTGGTTTGGTTTGTTTTAGTGAAAAAAAATTCTGAACTGCTATGCACGATCAAGTAAAAATTTTGCATCCCTTCTCATACTGTCCCCCCTTCTTCAATTATTTTATTTGCACAGGATAGTAGATCTTTTGAACTCCCTCCCTCTGACAGACAGATAAGAGTCATGTACCTAACTTTCATATATTCAAATTGATTTTGCTAAAATAAATTTTGATGTACACATTTTCTTTTTTTAAGGTTTTCAAAGTTTTAATGTTTTAATGTAATGTAATTTACTGTGCTTTTTTTAGGTCAACTGTTGAAAATCTCCAAGAGCAGGACCCATGCTGTAGTGCTAATAAGAGAGAAAATAAATTATGAAGTTTGGGAATAAACACTTACCGTAGCTGCTCAATGTATATTGATAAATTATCCATAGAAATCAGTTTTGGTAAGTTTTCAATTCCAACTGATTTTAAATTTGTAGGTACACCTATTGTCAAGTAATGCAAACTATCCTAAGATTTTGTCCCATACAGTCAAGTATTGTCAGGTATTATCGAGTTTTCGTACACCTATTGGAGGTGTTGGCCTCTCGGTTTTAGATTCTGAGTTTTAAAAATGTTTACTTAAATCTAGTAAACAAAAAAATGTGTGTAAATACAATATTTTTGTGTAAAAGTAGAGTATTGTGGTTTTTGACGAAACATCATTTTAAGTTTCGCAATTATGTCAGTAATAAATAGTCATTTTTAAATATTTAACCTTTGCGTTTCTACATAATTTTAAGACCAAGTTTCTCACCTTTGTCAAAATCAAAATGCATAAAACTTTTAACTTTTCAAACTCTCTACTGTTGATCAAATTCCTGTCTTAAAAACTCTTTTAGTTTTTATCTACTGTTTTACAAAGTTTACTAGTTCTTATCAGTAAATTATTTAACCCATCATCACACAAAATTAGTAAAGTTTAAAAAATTTAATAATAATAAATTGTAATTTTACTCAGAAATCATTTTATTGGGATAATTTCAGATAATTTCGTTTTTTTAACCGGTATCAGAGGGTTTTTACCTCGACTCCCCCTTCCTTTGGGAATGGAAATCTTATGCATTTTTGTTAGATAACGTTTAAAAAATTGGATTATTTAATTCACGTTACATATTTTATGCAGATTTTATGGATGTCACTAATAAAAAGAATAAGTAAAATTGATAATACAGTACCTAAAATATGTTATAAAAATCTAAACTTTTTACATGAAAAAGTTAGCTCATTTTTTTCCTCGTATTGAAAGGTCATTCATTCATTTTGATTCAGGCCTAGATGAGATGATTAACTTTAAATTTGGCACAAAATTGGAAAAATATTGGGAAAAAACAAAAAAAAATAGCACATGGTATTGCTATTGTCTGAAGTATTAATTCAAGTGAACTAACTGGTTAGCTGATTAGACTATAGATTTGCATATATCACACCTATAATAAATTACTTTAAATTTAATTTCAGATCAATGATTTCTCGTAATTATTAAGATGTATGATGAATACATTTAAGCAGGCAGCACCCCACCCCACCTACGCAACTAAACATTTTAGCAGGACAAAACACATATGGTAAGCTACCTTCACATTAAAAAGAAAACATTTTAAAATCCAAAAATTCATCAGTAAAATTAAAAAAATTGGCTACTTTCGTTTCAACCACACATAAATTTCCACTTCTTTATTGCTGTAATTTAAGTTTTTGTTTTCTACTATTTTTATTAGCCACCAAAACCTAAATATTTCAAATTTCATTAGTAAAATTCAAGGAGGAATAAAGTTTTAAGGTAACTTTTTATGTCCACAGGATATTAAAAAAAAAAAACATTAAATAACAATTAAAGATCTTGGGGTAACTAGGGGATAAGCCACAATTATTTCGTTAATTTACCAGAAAAACTCAAGTCTTTTTCCACTTGGATCCCAACTTGTTAGATTTTCTGAACTTTGTTTTCCCAAGGTTTTTAATTATTATTCACTATTTTGATAGTTTTTTTGATCGACAGTTTACATTACTTTTTCTAAATAATATATACAAGGGCCAAATTCATATCGTTTTTTTTAACAGGCAAGTTTTTTTACGACCTTAGCCAGAAAGTTGTTTTATCCTCTCCCTTAGTTTCTAAATCAAAGTGCGTTGGACCAAATTCACACAAGCATTGACTATCACTTAAGTTTCTACTTTACCTTAAATATTAAGATGTGGGGTAAACAAAAGATAGTCAATAATAAAATTTTCAAAGTAGAATGTAATGTAAAACTTGGTCCGTACTTGGTCCGTACAGCAATAAAACTGGTGACCAAAAAATTGGTGAGATATAGTCGATGTAAGTCTAATAAGTCGGATTATACTCTTGCTCAAAGGGTGAGGTGATTAAAAGTTACTATTGGTGTAATTGATTGATTTTATAAACCAAACCTAAAAGCTTTCAATCTTAAGTAGCCATTTCACTGGCTTACATTTTGAAATACATCTTATTTTTTGTTTCAGGTTAGCAGTGCCCAAGCTGATGAAAGAAAAGATGCAATCCACCAATTATTGAAATATTAGAAAACAATTTGTAATTCTAAGTAACATTTAAACCAATAAGTAAAATAAATCAGTTTTTTATCCCAAATTTTATTATTTTTTAATAGCAATGTTAAGAGTGACAAAATCAACTCAAATCAATTTTTTCTTTGTAATATAATAAATTGGTAATATTAAATTAAAAACTAGTATAAAGTATTAATCTAGCCAAAAAAATTAATTTATCTAAATGCATTGTAAAAAACTTGCCATGTCAGTCAGTAAAACTTTAGAGTTAATTTAAAAATGCAGCATACATTTAAGGCCCTTTATTTGAAGTAGGTACTAAGTAGGTTTCTTAAATTATATTACTCAGGTATTAAAAATTAAAATAATTTGCTTAGTTAGCCAACTGCTATATAAATATCAAGCTATGCTATGTGTGTGTGGGAATAAATATCATTTAGGTAATTTAAAAATGGATGTAAAATAATGAAGAAATATCATTTAGGTAAATATTAAATCACATCAGTCCAATTTTTTAAAACATCTTCATCAATTCTTTTTTATAGCAATCAAAGCTTGAAATAACTTAATACTGTACTTATCTTACCCCACCAAACCAATCTAAAGGCTCTTGAAAAAAAACTCTGCCTTATTTTAAAAAGTTTGCAATGGCTTAAAATAATATATAGTGGCCCACACTTTTTCGATGACTCCCCCAAAAAAACTGCGATTTTTTTTGAAAAAGTTCTAAAATCGTAGTTACAATAGGTCCAATGTTCTATAATCAATAATCACTTAAGTGACATTTAAATTTTTTGATTTAAACAAATGTGGCCTAACAGAATTAAATAATAAAATTTTATTTCTGTACTATATTTTACACAACTTTTTAATTCATTAAAAGTTATCTTATTATTTTTTAATGGGAGAACAAATAACATTTAGCATACATGTATATTGCATCAGTTTCTTCTGAAAGTTAGTTTCACTATGTCTATTGAACATCGAATCTTTGTCTAGGTTCATTTAGTGCCTTGGAAGGTTGGTCTGTGTCTTACTTGAATCTATCCATAGTTAATTTGTGGCCCGAGTTGTGGTCTTGTGTGGTACTATCCTACTAGAATGATTCTTACATGTAGCTCCATTCACATACCCTAGCATGTTATACCTAAAAAGAAGTATACACTTTAAGTTTTATCAAAATAGTACTTATCCAAAATCTGATCACAGCTTTAAGTAGTTATTTTTTCTTTGGTGAACTGCAAGAATCTAAGTCAGTAGTTTTCATTTTAAATAAACTATCTCAATGTATCACATTCTTGCCAAGTCTGACTTTAATTTAAGTGGGTGATAAACTCAACTAGTTGGGCCATGCTTATCTATATTCTATCATAAGGGCTTGCGATTCCATTTACAGAAGAGTATAAAATATAAACCCAGCTTAAAATAGCAGTGATGTACAAGTTTGGGATAAGTAAAACAAATATTTCCCCATAACAAAAGCTAGTTTTACTTACTGTGCCGTTCTTTGTGGGCTCCAAATATGGTGTTAACTTATTTTCGTCTTCCATTCGGGTGGTTGGAGAACACAAGATCACAGGAAAAACTAGGCAGCAGGAATTATAAAAAGTATTTTGTTTCCCGATGTCTGCAACCATCGCAGAAGAAATCATGTTAATTTTTCTCAATCAAATCAAAACTTATATTTTTGTGCGAGTTTAGTTGTCAAAGTTGAATTGACACGGCCGCGGCCATTGTGAAACAAAAAAACAAACCGCGGTGTTGCCGCGATAACGAATTCGCTACGTAACGATATCGGTATGAGCCACTGGAATAGCCCCCCTGCTTCTTTGACGGGTGTGATGACATAATCTCGTGGCGTACGGAAGGATGTACGTATCGTTAGGGACCCACGAACGTACGCAATGATTTCAATCAGCAGTCCTGTCATCGCACCCTTCAAAAAAGCGGGCATCGTTCCAAACATGGCATAAACAAGTCAAAAATGTAGCGTATTTTGACTTTGTTTCGAACGCGTTACGTATACCGATACGGATGCGTTGAAATAATAGAGACATAAAGCTATTTGTAACTCATCGCGGTATACGTATCCGCATCTACACGGAAAAAAAGAAATACTCAATATAAAGCAATAAAACTAGATCTAAGCCTATGTTAGCATCATATACAGACCGCTTCAAGCTACTGCGAACATAGGGCGGAAGAAGTCTAATTTGCCAGTGTACGTACATGCAGATACACCGCACGCCTATCAGTGAAGCAACCAATACTCAGGCTTGCGATCACCACTTGCATGACTTTCCTTTGGTATTTAGTACGCCTCTAACCACGGTGCTGTGTGGAGCGTAGTCAATGAAACCGGAATTTGGTCAATAAATACGCAAATTTTTATAACGTAATTTTCTTGTTTTTTGTCACTGATAAATAAGAGCGTTTTATTGTCAACTGCTCAGATTTATCAGTGACGACGTGTTACAATGAAAGTAATAAGGAGAAACAAAATAAAAGCAAGTTCTCAAAATAAAATAATACATTCTAAAAACCAAAAAGATTCTCCCAGTCAAAAAAAAATTAAAGCAAATGTTCGAAAAGTCCTCCTTGCTCGGCTAGACAATATCCGAGTCTACTATAAAAACCCCTTCTAACGTTTCCAAGCATGTTAGGGGTGATAATTTGAAAAGCTTCTTCAAAAACAGATAGAAGTCATTAGGAGCAAGATCGGGAGATCGAGCTGGCCATAAAATAGTTCCCCGTGTACTTATAACCCGATTAGGAAATACATTATCAAGATATTCCCTAACAAGGCCAACATTGTGAGCGGAACAACCATCTTGTTGAAACCATGTTTCACCAAATCTTACACCTAACAACTGCCTAGCAGTTGGAATAATGTGCTGCTGCAGTAGATCCAAGTATCTAGGACCATTCAAATTGCAATTGCCTTTAATAAAAAATGGCCCAATTACGTGTTCCCCTATAATACCCCCCCCCCAAACATTTAGTTTTTGGGGATACTGTGTTCTTACGTCAAAATACAAATGCAAATTTTCCCTCGAACAATATCGAACGTGTGTTGGGTTATGACGATTTGACCATTTGACCATCTGCACTTTTTCGGCAACTTCGTAGACATCCATTTTTGGTTTTAAAAATGTATTATTTCAATTAAGAACTTACCCATCTGTTTCTCGAGCAAGGCAGAAATAAAACAAAATAATAAAAACAAAATGAATTTCCAAAAGATAACACTGCAGCGTGCTTCGAATCCACCTCGGTCGTACGGCACGGAGAGTAAATTGGACTTGATTCCCCCTATGTTCGCAGTAGCTTGAAGCGGTCTGTATATGCGAGACGATATTTTTTTGAACTAAGAATATGAAATTCTCAAATTACCTTCTTCGGTTTAAAAATACATAATTTTATTTTAGGTATACATCTTCACCTTATTCCTAAAATAATATTTTTATTGTGAAATATTAAAAATCTCAATTTTGTATCTTTTTTAATTTTGTTTTGAAAATACTAATCTTTAATACATGTATTATAAATGTCTAAAGCGAAACCTAGTTATTTTTCTATTTGAGAATATGCCTTTCTCAAACTGAACATTGTTATTCGCATTTTCATCTTAAATCAATTATATTTTATTTCATATTTACGATAGACCTGTCTTTATATACTTATTTGGAAAATATTATTTATATTATATTTTAAAATTAATTAAGTGTGTAACCTACCAGCAAAAATATAATTCTTAAAACAAAAATGAATATTTTTCAATTTAAGTACATGAGTTATTTAAACAAAGAATTCATATTCTTATTTTAAAATATAGAAAAAGCACTGTATCCTTAAAGGGAGTTAACATCAAGTCAGTTAAGCTGCCTTCCCAGTTTAAAAAAATGGACTTATTTGCGCACCTTTTGCGCAAATACTTTTATCTTTTGCGCAGCAACCGTATGGAAAAGGTGGGTATTTTTTTCCTCGAATCTAGTGACACTTGTAATAAAGAGGTTTTTTTTTTAAATTTATTGCTTCCTTAAGTGCTTTTCGATCGGCGGAGGTGATAGATGCCATCGCACGAGAGAAAGACCGGATCGTATGACTTTAAAGAATATACGTTCAGATGGTTGCAAAAGGTAAAAGTGGTTGCGCGATACTGCGCAAAAGATGCGCAAATAAGTCTAATATTTTTTTTTTTAATTTTGAGGGGGGGGGGCAGCTTCACTAACCTGTTATCATCCATATTCCTGAATGGTAACTCCCATTGAGGATACCGAAGTGTTTTATCTGTGGGATTCAATAATAATTATTGAAGTCAAAAAAAATATACAGGTATATAAAAAGTACAAAATATATTGTCTACTTCCATTTTCTACAATAACTTCTTACGTTTTAGAAAAGACACAAATATAGTAAAGGATACGAAATCTTATTTAAAAAGAAACTGCGGTAAAACTCAAGGACACGTCAATTGTGTTTGGGAGCGGGATATTTTTGAAAATTGTTTTAGGGCAAGATCCAAGGCTTATTAAAATTATTTTAATTTCAAACATGAAACTTTCAACAAGGTGATATGTACCTAAAAATATCAAATCTTGCATTTGACCCTTTAAGCGACCGTTTAAAAAAGGTTTTTTTGCATTTTTACAAATAGTTTTTGGTGTTTTTTAGTTAGCTAATCCAAAGCAGAATCAACGTGTGCAAGGTTTTTTTTTATATAACACCCTTTATATATATTATAAGACAATTAAGGTATTCCAAAAAAAATCCTAATCCTAATCCTATAAACACGTTTCCTTTATTTAAATCGGTTAAGAAATAAGCAAGTTCTGTAGTGTTACGATGCTCCTTGTGTGTTAAGACTGTCCCATTATAAGTCAGACGTCTTGAATTTTACGTGTCATTTTGGACATTGGGCGCATAACATTTTTAGCTTGCCAAAAGACTTAAAATCTTCATATCCTGATCATTCTTGACAAAACTGCATCCCGTCAAAAAGAAAATGACTTATAGCGAGACGGTCTTGACCACACAAAAAGCATCAAACGTAACATTCTAGAACTTTCTTACTTCTTAACCGATTTTAATAACGGATACGTTAAGAGAATAAGGCTATTTAGCAAACTTCTCAATTTTTCAAAACTGTCCTCCTCCTTGATTTCAAAGAAATATCAGTTTTGACATAAAGCGAATCTTTCGCTTTCAAAAAACTTTAATTTTAAATTTCGGATGATCAATACGAAAGTTTTACTTTAACTTATAAACTAAGAATCAACTAAAAAAACACAGATTAAAACATAGTATATCTAACTAACTACACTAACCGCCGCGCCGCACACAGGCGAATTTCGAAGAAAAGCTGGTCAAAAATCAGAAATTCCGAATTCAAGATTATTGGAAAAAAAAACCAATTTTATAATTTTATTACCTAGTTAAAACCACCACCCTTTTTTTAATATTCTCGTCCCTCTTAAAAATATTTTAGTTTAAAGTTGACCTTTGATGAGACTTTTAAGTGTTAATAAAATGTGTTAAATATTTTCCGAATTGAGTGTTCCGTTATCCGCAAGTTATTGAGAAAATTTAAAGATATCGTCATGGAGCCTATTGCTGGTGGCAAGTAGAATCTTAAAAAAATTTTTATACCTTCATCAAAAACATGATTTTAGTAACGGTTTGCAGATAACTAAAGCATGGCTTTTTGGTTACCGATGCAAAAAGACTTTTTTTTTATCACGGGTGCAAAAAAAGATTTCTGTCCATTTTTTTACCCAAAATTAAAGAGAAATACCGGAAAGACCGCAAATTACCGCAGGAACTAAAGGTTGGATTATTTCAAGGAGAGTTTATTTAAATACCTTGCTGCGCTCGTTATTTAAACCAACGCTTGTAAAAAAAGCACTATTTTAGCCACTAGTTGTTAAAACTACTATTTTTGATCACGGGTGCAAAAAAATGTTTCTGTCCGTTTTTTACCCAAAATTAAAGAGAAATAGCTGAAAATAGTAATATTGAAATAATCTGATTATTCTTTCACCTCGTCTTTACGAAAAAATCATTTAAAAACATCGTCAAAGATACGAACTTTTGATAAGATTTTGAAAATTCAGTATGGCGGATTCAAGAAGGACGATTTTTGGTCATGTTTTGCTAACTAATTTTAACTGACTTATCCACATCCGATCCGGTGAAAATACAATAATATGGTATTCTCAGGTATCCACCTCCTTCTAACGAGAGAAATGGAGGGGGAAAAAGATTTAGTTTGTTCGATTTCAATCAAAATTGGCATACAGCGGTTTTTCGGGAGGGGGATTATGAATTTTGGATCAGATTTTAAAATTCCAATATGGTGGATTCAAAATGGACGATTAACGTTACAAATCTAAAAATTACGGGTGTGTGTTCATATTTGGTATTCTTTTTTTTTTGGTATTTGGTATTTTTCCCCTCCACTTCCCTCTAACGCGGGAACTGGAGGAAGAAAAATATTTAGTTTGTACGATTTCAATCAAAATTGGCATACAGCGGTTTTTCGGGAAGGAGATATGCATTTTTGATCAGATTTGAAAATTTCAATATGGCGGTTTTAAAATGGACGATTTATGGTACAAATCTCAAAATTAAAAAACACACTTTTATAAAAAAAAAACTTTTAAACAACAAGCTTTTATTAAATGCAGTTAAAAGTAGAAAATAATTTTTTATCTTATACCATAATAAAAGCGATGGGCACAAATTAAAAATTTTAAGTTTATGGTGACAAAGAGAGAACTACATAAGAAGAACGAAATTCTTTGGTAAATTCTTCTTCTATCCGAATGATAAACATAATGCTTTCATCTAAAGGAGCTGAGAACGGGTGAGATTGCCGTGTTTGCCAAGCCTTTGAAAATCTCCTTAGGTTATAGAATAATACAACTGTTTCTTAGGTGAATCGTCGATGTGACCGATATACGATACCTAAATTTAAATTTTTAATTTGCGCCCATCGCTTTTATTATGGCATAAGAGAGATAAAAAATTATTTTTTACTTTTGAGTTCATTTAGTAAAAGCTTGTTCTTTCAAAGTTTTTTTAATAATATTTTTTAAAGTTATTATTGTTACACATTTGGCTATACTTGGGCCATTATGGTATCTCATAGATATATGGTTAACACTTACCAAGGTTTCAATTTAAGCCTTTGATCCGGCGGCTTGACATAACGTGTCAAGTGGTAGCCAAAAGGAGTTAATGTACCCGAAGGATTATAAAAATTTATCTACCGATGTTGGAGAGCGAGTGTCGTTTGTCTCATGGTTGTTTTTTTTCGTAATCCCTCAGGCGGAGACGGCATTCTTGTTTTCGGTTTGGCGCCTCTCTTATCGCTCTCGTCTCGACCCAATGACCGGCCCCAAAATATTAAAGAAGGCTCACAGGGGATATCTATGGACGTTAAGGCGCAATTACACAGACGAACATGCTCAAACAAAAGCTCGTGCAAAAGATCTAAAATTTTTTGCGTGAACATTTTTGTGAGCATTTCTTTGAACATTTTGTTCGGGTAAATTTTTGAGCAAATTATTGGTATCTGTTTTGGAAACATATTTTTAAAGATGAGAATAAATAAAATTTCACAGCAGTGATCATTGATCTCAATTCTTTAAAAAAATGGAACACCAACTTTTATTTTAAAATTTTGTGAAAAAAAGCCGACGGCAAGCGAAACATTGTTATTGGCTATCAGTTTGGTCACATGGATTAGGGTTACTTATAATATTTTTTTCTTATTGTTTTTCCCGGATTTTTTCTCCCAGTGGTTTTTTTCCAAAAGTTTTTTTCCTAAATTCAAAAAACAACCCAGGAAAATTGGGAGTTTTTCAAATATCGGCAAAAAACTCAAAAATTGCACTTTTAAGCGGTAATCCGCGCCTCGCGACTATGAGGAGTGGTGGGAAGGGGATTTTTTTTTAAATATTTTTGTAACTTTCCTTTACCCTTAGCTTTGATTGTGTTTTTTTTTTAATTCCTCACACCAGATTTACCTAGTTAGTTTAAGGCCCCAAGGGTTGCTTAAAAAAGCAAAAGGTTCATGAAAATGTTAAAGATATAGATATTTACTGTCAATTTAATGTAATAATCAAGGTCGATTACTGACACTGAACAAACAATATGCAAAGGGCAAAATTCCGATTTAAAAGTCTAGTCTATTACTGCTAAATTATATTTTTTAGATAAGGGTCGGGATCGTAGGGTTAAGGCGCATTTACACAGACAAACTTTCCTTTGATGTTGAAATGCCGACAAACATTTACACGAGCCTCTTGAGCAAAATGTTCAAAGAAATGTTCGAGCAAAATCGCGTACAAAAAAACACACGTAAATTTTGGAGAGAATGTTGAGCAAAATTTATTTGAAGAAATGTTGGTAATAAAAATTTCTTACAAATTTAAATTTTATAGTTTTATGGGAATTCATTGAACTTAACTGAAAATAGAAAGACTAAGTTTTAAAACAAGGTATTTTTAATTAAGTGCTTTCCGACGGAAAAACGATTTGATATCGAAATTCACGTTTTACCTCATAAGCAACTTCGATTGATCTGATTTTTATAGGGGATATGCCAGTATACTTGTAACTTTTTAATTTAAAATAAAAACTGGCAGTTATTTATTGCTGTTGCTGGGTTAGGAGAAGGTAAAAACCGTAGACTAGTGAGAGGGGGTTTTGGTCAAATGAACATTGACACACAAAATTACAGCAGTGTTTGACAGCGCTGCGTTCCGACTGTCTAAACCTCCCTATCCCCCCCAGGGAACAACTAACTACTCTCCAGAACAGTTCTCTAAAAATATCCACCTGTATTTTAAAAAGTAATTACTTCGAAGACATTTCCGTTTTCTTTTTGTAATGAAAGAAAACCAAAAAAGGTAAAGAAAAGAATTAAATGTTATTACCTCCATCATTAACTATTTTAACATTGCATATGACAAAACTGATAATAATGTTTCGCTTGCCGTCGCCTTTTTTTCACAAAAGTTTAAAATAAAAGTTGGTGTTCCATTTTTTTAAAGAATTGAGATCACTGATCACTGATGCAAAATTATATTTATTCTCATCTTTAAAAATATGTTTTCAAAATAGATAGCAATAACTTGCTCAAAAATTTACCCGAACAAAATGTTCAAAGAAAAGCACACAAAAATGTTCGCGCGAAAAATTTCAGTTCTTTTGCACGAGCTTTTATTTGAGCATGTTCGTCTGTGTAATTGCGCCTTTATAAACGTGGGTAATAAACGGGTATTATTTAAAACGAACGTGCTTTTGATCATATATTTGAGATTTAATAAAATGTATATAGATTTTTTAATTTGACTTAATTATTATTGTAAAAGACTAAACTAGGAAGTAAAATAAAGAGATATTCTTTTAAACGTAAATTTTTATCATTACATTTTACAGGCAACAGCAATAAATAAGTGCCAATTATAATTTTTTTATTCTCGTTTTTTTACAACCCCAAAAAAGTTACAAGTATACTGGCATATCCCCTATAAAAATCAGGTCAATCGAAGTTGCTTATGAGGTAAAATGTGAATTTCGACATCAAATCGTTTTTCCGTCGGAAAGCACTTAATTAAAAAATACCTTATTTTAAAACTTTGTTTTTCTATTTTCAGTTAAGTTCAATGAATTCCGATAACAATATATATTTTGAATTTGTAAAGAAATTTTTATACCCCCAATTCTTCAGACAAATTTTGCTCAACATTCTCTCCAAAATTTACGTGTGTTTTTTTGTACGCGATTTTGCTTGAACATTTCTTTGAGCATTTTGCTCAAGAGGCTCGTGTAAATGTATGTCGGCATTTCAACATCAAAGGAAAGTTTGTCTGTGTAAATGCGCCTTTAGTTTACGAGTCCCTGCACACAGACTCTTTTCTTGAGGTAACTGCAAGTAACCGGACAACCTGGTTACTCGTTTCCAGTTGTTTTTTCGTTTGAGGAATGCGGTTCTTTAAAAAAAAAGTGTGGTTATACAGCCACCACTCTTGAAAACCGGGAAAAAGTCGGGAAATTTGCTAAGAATCCTTGAATTTTTCAGATATTTTTGACCTGGTTGAGATTCCCTTGTACCTATAGAAAATTTACAATTTACTTTTTTTCCGGCCTCCGTAGCGCAGTGGGTAACGCATTTACCTGCCAAACGGAAAGCTCTGGGTTCGAATCCCGGGTAAGGTGGATATTTTGTGTTTGTTTTTAACTCTGCAAAAATACTTTGGATGAAAAGTCCCAGTCTCGAAAAAAAACATAAATTTCAACGAAATTTTCCCCTGCAGGGCTACCTTTCGATTTATAGATAATAGAAAATATATTTTTATAAAATATTTAAAATTTTACAGGTTTTTTTATATTACTTTTTGTAAAATTTTACACTCTGCGGTATTTGTTTCGATCACAATATGAGATAATTTTTTTTCTTTGGACAATCCCCCTCCCCCCTTTGCACTTCACGGACATTTATGACATTTCACCAACACATATAGAACTGAGACTAGATCCCATCCCAAATCAGCGTTTCTTAACCCAAATTTTTAAATATAATTACGAAAAACTTGTAAGACATCTTATAGGTAGGTAATGCAAACATTTTTGTCCGCGGCACTGTTATATATTGATTGTTATAATTTTAGTTTAATCTTAAGCATACTTATGACAAGATATTGGCAACAAATATAGAATTGAGACCAGATCCCACACCAAACCAGCATTTTCTGCTTAAATTGCACGAAATTTCCTGCAGCGCTATGGCATCGAAATTTTTTTAAATTAATTCGGGAAAAAACCGGAGAAAAGTCGGGAATTTTATCTAGGAAATCTTGTCTATTTCTTGAAAAAAATCTAGAAATTTCATGATTTTGACTGATGCATGCTTGCATAATTTAGTCTAGACAAGACCTAACCTCAATGACCCACTGAACAAAACCAGGTTTGAAATTTGACAAAAATTCAAACGCCCTAGATTGTTGTTGTTAACTTTGACGTTTTCAGGTTGTTGTTGTTAAATTTGACGTTTTCAGGTTACGTTTTTTCTGACTGGCGGAAAGAGTATTTGTTTACATTTTAACTCTCTAGGGAAAATAATAGTTATTTACATATCAAGTGCTGAAAATGCAACATTTCCTTCCTAGAGGAATGTATTTAATTTTTTCTACTGCCTTTTGTAATAATTTCAAAAATTAGACCAATATTTTTTATTCTGTCGAATACATTCATTTGCCGAATGGTTGAAACAACCTCCGTTTTTCATAACAATCGACTGACATCTGCCAAAATGGTAATCTGAAGCTGTCTGAATAAAATGGTTTTTAAAAGTAATCTACCACTTCAACTTGAATTTATTCAAAGGAACTCGGCTGCGGTAGAGTTAGGAAAAAAAATAAATCAAAAGTATCTATCATCAGAGGAAATTTTTTTTCCTGTCTGTCTCCGGAAAAGCGCCATTTTCTTCCCTATTTTTCGGGTCGAAAATGCCATTTTCAAAGGAGGTAGTAGGAAAAATAATTCTAAAATACCTTACAATTGTGCACACGGTTGGTCTAGAGAGGGGTTTTAAGAAAAAAAATATATAATCTTTAAAACATAGATTTTTGTTTTCGATAAATGGCCAACTACCATTTACCGTAAAAAGTAAAATGTAGCCCTTTTCTGGGGGGCTATTTTTGGAAAATATTCTGAGAACCTTAAATAGCAACCCCCTATTTTGACTTCATATTTGAATTCTCGCTAAAATTCTCTTTCCAACGGTACCCCATATCATAAGATTTACTTGACTACTTTTTTTTGAAATGTCAAAAATCCAATTTTTGAAGACCCATATTTTAGAAATTAAAAAAGATATCTCTATTGTGTTGTTTATCGATTTTGAGGATATTTTAAGAGCAAATAAAAAACGATAACAGTTTGACGTTTCCACATTCTTATTTACAGTTTATTTATTTTCAGTGATTTTGACGATATTATTCGAAAAATATGAAGTAGAAGGTCAAATTGTCAAACTGTTGTCCTTTTTTATTTCCTCGTAAAAAAACCCTAAAATCAGTATTGAACACAATAGAGATATTTTCTTTAGTTTCTAAGATATGGTCCTTAAAAAATTTAATTTTTGACATTTTAAAAGCCAATATCTCGAAAACTAGTAAAGTAACCTTATGATATGGGGTACCATTGAAAAGAGAATTTCAGCGAGAATTCAAATATGAAGTCAAAATGGAAAGTTGCTTTTTAAGATTTTCAGTATATTTTCCAAACATAGCCCCCCAGAAAAGGGCTTCATAGGGGATTTTACTTTTTACATTAAATGGTAGTTGGCGATGTACTGAAAACAAAAATATATGTTTTAAAGATTACATATTTTTTTTCTTAAGACCCCTCTCCAAACCAACCCTGATGCACCAATAAACCTAGTTTGACACTTTTTATTTTTCATTGTTTTCATTTTTTGACACTGACATATTATAACAAAATATATCGTTATTTTTGGCTAGACAAGGCTGGAAATGTTAACCAACATTAAAAGTCGCATTAAAACTAACATTATAGATAAAAAAGTATGCAAAAAAAGTTTGATGAAATCTTTATAACAATATTATCAGCGCACAGGATAAAAGTAAGAATAATAGTATATTATAGATCAAGGGACTAAAGTGTAACTTTTTATTCCGAGGCGAAAAGCTTATAGCCCGACCGAAGGGAGGAAATCCAGAAAATTATGTCGGGTGGTGGACAATTTGGACTATATTCGAAAAGTGTGTTAAAGATTTGGTTGCCAACCTAAAAATGGACACTGAACGGCCATTTCAAGCGGTCAGACGATAGGCTCTGCAACAAAATAGTTTAAAATAATAAGCTGCTAGAGCTTATAGGGCGAACCAAAACTTAATTTTAGTAAATTCTTACTTTTATATATTTCAATTTTTTTGAAAAAAGCTTTATCAAGGCTTTTCCAAACTACACAAAAGGCATTGGAATTAACGGAGAAAGCATGTGGTTGACATTTATGTTAAAAATTATTGTGAACCAAGAACCAGTAAAGCTTTTCTTTTGGGTTGGACGGGACCAAAAATAAAATAATTGAAAAAATATGATTTGTTTTAGGTCCGAAACTGTTTGTTTATTTCGGCATTTTTACATACCAAGAAAAAGCGTTATAGTATTTTTGTGATTTGGAGTTATTTCAAGATTTTTAACAAAAACCATTAGATTGTTAAAGCATTTTTCTTTTTTTTTTTAATAAAATTACATTTGCTTGAAATGGCTCCGAAGCTGTTGCTGAAGCGGCAGTGAATGAACTGTTGCCAGAAAAGTCTCGGAATATCTACGAACAACAGTTCAAGAAGTTTAAAGAATGGTGCAGGTGCAACAATATTGAAAACGACTTCAACGAGAATGTTCTTGCATATTTTTTTGAAGAATCAAAGACATTCAAATCGCCGACTTTGTGGTCCCACTACTCATGTTGTTTATGTCACATTTTACTTTAGGCCTTCAGGGACCTAGTCCCTGAAACGAGGGACTGAAGTAACCACTTTAGTCCCTGAAGTTCGAAAAGAAAATAATGCGGCATTGGCCCAACTGTAACCAACTGTCTCATTAGGGAGATACAAAATGACCAAACGTAAGATCGAAAATTCTCGTTTACAGTTGACGTTAGTTAAATATGTATAAAGAAGGCCGCTATTTTGAAAATATTGTACAGGGTGGTCCAAATTCGAGGGGCCTCTATAGCTTTGGGCTTTTGCAGCATAGTTAGCCCAAAACTAATATACATGTTACGGGGTCGATTTTCAAGAGAAGTCGAAAACTAAAAACCGCATTGCGATATGTCAAAGCGTTTCTGAGCTACAGGGTGATTCTCAAAAATGTGCGTTTCTAAAAGTCCTCTACAACTTTTTTATTTGTAAAGATAGAGATTTTCATTAAAAACATTTTTTGAAGATTTTTTAAGGACAAATCTACCTGTTTCACCGATTTTGTCTTAAAGCCTTTAGTTTACGAGATATAACACAAAGTTACATTTTTTTAAATGGAATACCCCAATTTAAAAAAAAATAGTTTTGTAATAAAATTTCTTGTTAAACGATGTGTCATACACTTATTTTTATTAAGTAGTTAAACAGATATCTGCAATTTTTAATAATTACCATAGTAGGCTGTGTTTAACTCTGACCTATGCAGTTTTAGGGTATCTATCTAGGTAGCTATGTTCAAATAAAAACAATTGCCATGAGAAACGAGCCCAAGTGTCAAAAGTGGCGTCTTCGTCAAGATATAAAAATGTTTGAAAACTTTGAAAAGTACGAAATGACAAAATGTTATATTGAAAGTAACGAAAATAGACAGACGGCGTTAAATCTATATTTCCAGAGATATCCGGAAAGAAGACAATCTAGCTCAAAAATATTTTTTAAGTTAAAACGTCATCTACAAGAATACGGATCCTTTACAAAACCGAGGACTAGGACGTATAGAAGCCTAGCCAGAGATAAAGAGTTAGAAGAACTAACGGTTCTAGGAGAAATTAAATTAACCCGAATAATTCCACCAGGGCTATGGAGAGAAACACTCCAAGATGTGCATTTTGCAGGTGGTACCTAAATAAAAGCCAAGAAGACCCCGATTTTGCCAGAAAAGTGATTTGGACGGATGAGGCAACGATTTCTAGTGATGGAATATTCAGCAGATATAACTGCTATTACTGGAAACAGCAAAATCCCCATATTATGGTGGAACAAGCGAATCAGGGAAGGTTCAGTTTTTTAGGTATGTATAGGCATCTACAGAGGACAAATTATTGAGCCATATATTTTTGATGGAAATTTAAATTCCGAAAGATACCAACAAATTTTAGAAGAGCAGGTGATTCCGTTTATCGACAATTTGCCACTTCAGCAAAATAATGAGCTATACTTTCAACATGACGGTGCACCTCCTCACAATGCACGAGACATTACTAATTTGCTAAATATTGTGTTTGCCGAAAACTGGATCGGAAATAAAGGTCCTATATATTGGCCCCCCAGGTCTCCAGACCTGACCCCTTGCGACTTCTTTTTGTGGGGGAGAGTCAAAGACCTTGTATTTCGAAATCGCCCAACTACTAGAAGGGCATTGGAAGAGAAACTTCGTACTGCATTCAGGCAGCTTCGTGCGGTAGAACTTCTTAATGCAGAAAATAGCGTCAAGAGAAGATGTAGGATATGTTTACAAGAAAACGGCCGTCAATTTGAGCATTCGTTTTAGAATTAAAGAAAATTGTTAGATGTAGATAAAAACTTTTAATAATTTTATTTTTGTTTATTATTTTAGGGTTGGTAATTATAGTAAACTAGAAGTTAAAGTTCGAGGTTGCTGTGTCCCCTCGTATCGTAGCCAACTTGATTTTGTATGAAAAAAAAAATAGTTACACACAGCGCCTACTATGGTAAATATAAAAATATGCAAATATCTTTTAAACTATTTAATAAAAATAGGTGTATGGCACATCGTTCAACAGGAAATGTATTTAGAAAACTGATTTTTTAGAAAAATTGGGGTTATCCCATTTAAAGAAATATAACTTTGTGTGATATCTCGGGAACTAAAGGCTTTAAGAGAAAATCGGTGAAACAGGTATATTTGTCTTTAACAAAGCTTCAAAAAACGTTTTTAATGAAAATCTCTATCTTTACAAATAAAAAAGTTGTAGAAGTCCTTTAAAATCGCATATTTTTGAGAATCACCCTGTAGCTCAGAAACGCTTTCACATATCGCAATGCGGTTTTTAGTTTTCGACTTCTCTTGAAAATCGAGCCCGTAACATGTATATTAGTTTTGGGCTAACTATGCTGCAATAGCCCAAAGCTATAGAGGCCGCCCGAATTTGGACCACCCTACTTTAGGTGAAAAAAATTAAATTCTATGAAGATTGTATGTCTGTGATAAGAGATGAACCGTGAAAGTACGTATGTCTACTAAACATATACAGACAATTTTTCTTGTAATTTGCAAACTACCTTGTAGATTTTTGTAATTGGGGTGTCATTTGGAAGGTACTTGAATACTGAAGCTTGATTGCCTGATAGGGTTAATTTCATTATTAAAATTAAAGTGAAAACTTATTTTAATCCCGTTTGGGGGAACGATTTTTTCAAGTCCGGTCTCGTGTAAAAGGTAATGGATTAGTCTATAGAGGCGTACTTAGGATTTTGTGTGGGTTCTTATGAGGGCCAAAACCGCGCCATATTGCTTTTTTTAAAAATGTAAAATCAGAGTGACACTTTATATTTTGTCCGGTTTTCGCTGGTAGTTTTCCGCAAGTTTGGCCTCGCTTTAGAGGTAATCAAATACGCTACAGGAGTGTATCTGAAATTCTATCTTAGCAAAGTCATAAATACCGGGAGAGGTCCATATAAATTAATACAAAATATAATAATATTCATATATATAATTATACAAGAGACTTAGGTAAGTTTAAACTAAGTGGGTTTTGACTTTGCTTTGAAAAACAATTAGGGGGAGGTCATGATGCATTTTTGAGATATCCATGTAATTGTCATTGATTTTTTTTGTTTTAGAAAGATACGTTTATAAGTTCTCTTTGAAAATTAAATTGCTTAAATTATGTCTTTGTTCTTTTTAATATAAGTAATTACTACGCTACTGTTTTTCTCTGATAAAGAATCTAAAATGATAAAAACAATTAACACGAAAATTTCTCCAAAACCAACCTAATACCAAAACTTGGCCCATACCCAGTGGCGTATGCAGAAATTTTGTTTCTAGGGGAGGGCTTGATGTTTCTGGGGGCACTTAAGTAACAAAATAGTTTAAGATGACAATTTATTTTTGATTTTTGGGAGAGTTTAATTTTTAGGATTCAATATTCATTAGATCTAGGGGGAAAAAACCCCTAACCCACCCCTGGGTAATTCCATTATAACGGGTGTTACGTTTTATGTTTTTGACATCCAATTTTATGTTTGATGTTGATAAGTTATTACAACAAAACTCGAATTAACTCATGTGGTCTTGACAGATGAAAATCTTTATGCAAAAAAAACTCACTAGGAATCACCAGAACAATGTATTTTACGGAATCGAATACATGTAACGGGTGTTATTTTGTTTTTTACGTTTTTTCGACATTGATATGGTTAGGTTTAGTTTTCATAAAAGTTAGCATAGCAACTAATATATTTTTTGATCTTAGTGTATAGCAGAAAAGGCCACCAAAGAGGTTTACTATATTTTGAGTTTTATTAATTTTTACTTCTTTTATTTTCTTTATCCTCAATTTGTAACGGGTGTTATGATTGAGTGTAACGGGTGTTATATAGTAAATTCGTTTTTATATTGGATTTTTTTTAAAGACTTTTTCGGCCAAGAATTAAGGACGTATGTTCTATATAATACACCAAAACTACTTTTATACATTGTTATGTTAGTAAAAAAAATAAATAACTACATGGAAGGAGCAACATATTAATTTTAATATTAATTAACGAGAAAAAAAAGTAAGTACTAAAATAGTACTAAAAAATGGTTACAATACTTTAATTTGGGTCCTTTGACGTTCAGATTTGTAGGTGACTGCTGACAAGATAACATTGGGCCCATCATTTTCAAAATAATGCTTGGATTGTATGTTATCTATGGCTCTGAGACCTTTCCATCTCGTTTCTAAAACGGGGGTGATTTCTTTTATTTGGCTCTCTGGTATATAGAATACCAAAAGTCCCTCAGCATTCACTGAGAGGAACTCAAAGCACTCTTTAGGAGTATTTAATATGACTTTGTAAAAATACACCAAAAAATACTGTTGAAGAAATTGTGAAATACTTTTAGAATTATCAAAACGTCAATTAAATTATTTACTTACTTAAGCAATTGTTTTATATTATGTCAAACACTGAATATACACAGCCTACTATGACTACTTTATTTTGGCAAGCAGTTTTATTTTTTTTTTAAATTTACCTGTAACGGGTGCGACAGTATTTAAATACTGTATTTTTTCAAATTTCCTTGTGGTGACTAACATTTTTTTTTTGATACTGTCGAAGCGTAATTCATACATGTTGTAATGATATAGTTTCGTATAATTTTTGTATTTGCGTGTTTAGTTAAAAACACTTTTTGTATTTTTTTGTAACGGGTGTGACATATAAATAATGATGAGTTCTTAAGGCGCATTTACACAGACAAACTTTCCTTTGATGTGGAAATGCTCAAAGAAATGTTCGAGCTAAATCGCGTACAAAAAAACCCACGTAAATTTTGGAGAGAATGTTGAGCAAAATTTGTTTGAAGAAATGATGGTAATAAAAATTTCTTACAAATTTAAATTTTATAGTTTTATGGAAATTCATTGAACTTAACTGAAAATAGAAAGACTAAGTTTTCCGACGGAAAAACGATTTGATGTCGAAATTCACGTTTTACCTCATAAGCAACTTCGATTGATCTGATTTTTATAGGGGATATGCCAGTATACTTGTAACTTTTTTGGGGTTGTAGAAAAACGAGAATAAAAAAATAATAATGGCACTTATTTATTGCTGTTGCCTGTAAAATGTAATGATAAACATTTACGTTTAAAAGAATATCTCTTTATTTTACTTCCTAGTTTAAAACACAATACAATAACAATTAAGTCAAATTAAAAAACCTATATACATTTTATTAAATCTCAAATATATGAACAAAAGCACGTTCCGTCCAAATAATACCCGTTTATTACCCACTTTTACAATCTTACCATCCCGACCATTGCCTAAAAAAATATAATTTAGCAGTAATAGACTGGACTTCTGAATCGGAATGTTGCTCCTTTGCATATTGTTTGTTCAGTGTCAGTAATCGACCTTGATTATTACATTAAATTGACAGTAAATATCTATCTTCAGCATTTTCATGAACCTTTTGCTTTTTTAAGCAACCCTTGGGACCTTAAACTAACTAGGTAAATCTGGTGTGAGGAATTAAAAAACAACAATAAAAGCTAAAGGTAAAGTAAAGTTACAAAAATATGTTTAAAAAAAATCTCCCTCCCCACCACTCCCCATAGTCGTGAGGCGCGGATTACCGCTTAAAAGTGCAATTTTTGAGTTTTTTGCTGATATTTAAAAAACTCAAAATTTTTTTGGAAAAGAAAAATTTTCCTGGGTTTTTTTTTAGGAAAAAAACCCTTGGAAATAAAAAAAACTCGCAAGATAATCCCAAAAAAAACCCCGGGCAAAAAAATCCGGGAAAAACCCTAAGAAAAAATATTATAAGTAAACCTAATCCATGTGACAAAACTGATAGTAGAGCCAATAATAATGTTTCGCTTGCCGTCGGCTTTTTTCACAAAAATTTTAAATAAAAGTTGGTTTTCCATTTTTTTAAAGAATTGAGATCACTGATCACTGATGTAAAATTTTATTTATTCTCATCTTTAAAAATATGTTTCCAAAATAGATAGCAATAATTTGCTCAAAAATTTAACCGAACAAAATGTTCAAAGAAAAGCTCACAAAAATGTTTACGCAAAAATTTGAAGATATTTTGCACGAGCTTTTATTTGAGCATGTTCGTCTGTGTAATTGCGCCTTTACAGTTAAAGATCCTGAATGACGTCTTGCATGAATGAAATTTTATATTTATATTTTAGGCACTAACCACTAGTTCCTTTCAATAAATAATTCAATATGATATATCTTAACGTGTAAGCTTGAACTCATTGTAAACAAAATTAAAATTTTCTGCATTATGAGCCTTAAAGCTTTTTTAAAAGATTAAAGTAGAATGCTGAAAGAAAGTACATAAATATAGGCAAAGTTTTGGTTGAACCTATCATTATAAGTATTGGGGTAGATTTTATAAAGACACGACACAATTGAGTTTTGTGAAAATAAGTTACATTTCTGTGGACACATCCCCCTGTATACGCCACTGTCTATACCTTTAAAGAGTACTCACTTCATTGATCAAATGAGATAAAAAATATTAATGCAAAAAATTGAGTTGGTTTTTGTTTTTAACATTTTTCTTATTTATTGACTTTTTAAAGCCCATGCCTGACCTCACCCTTAAATTACCTTTTAAATAGGACTAACCCTTAAAAAAACCAACAGAGAAAATAAAAAACAAAAACGTTTTAGTCTCATTTACGTATTTTTTTTAAGTTAAATACTAAAGCCCCCCTAAATTATAATCCTGGCTACGCCTCTGTGCAGTATTTAAGTACCTTTCAAATGACACCCCAATTACGAAAATCTGCAAAGTACTTGTCAAGTTCAATAGACATACGTTCTTTCATAGCTCATATCTCCTATCACAGACATACGATCCTCATAGAATTTCACTTTTTTCACCTAAAGTATAGTATCTTTGAAATATCAAAAAATGGTTAACTTTAACGGTAGGCCATAAACCCATGTTATCCATTCGGATGGAAAATACTGTACAGAAACTTTCAAAAATAAATACAAAGAGGAGAGTATTCACCTCTTATCCATGCATGTTCGTTAAATTGTGGTGAAGAGAAAAGTCACTTGTAAGCACTTACCTACACAAAGTAATGCATTTACTTAAATGCTCATTATAGGAGCTATTACTTGCGATTGGAACATATACTAGATAAGTAGGTATCGGTTGTTTGTTTTACGAAAGTTCCCACAGGAATTATTCAAGATCAAGTCGAAATTTATGAGTACAGTTAAGTTTTAATAAATGGGTTTTATTCTTGGTTGGAAATGGTTGGAAATTTATTTTCGATATATCGACCGTAATGTCCTGTACTGTTAGCTCGATCCATATTACTATGAGATACTATAATGGCCTAATGTGTCGCAAAATGTGCGACAATAGTAACTTTGAAAAACAAAGAAAATAATGTAGTCAGGGTTGGCCATGAGCAAGGCCAAAGGTCAAAAATCCACTGCGCATGCCTGACGCGCCCACACAGGATTTTTGGCTCTGTGTTTGCGAAAGCTTTGAAGGTCCACATACACCGAAAAAATCTATTCTATATTTAAGAATAGCTCTATTCTTGAAAAATTACATTTGCTTTAAGTATATTATTCTTAGTATAAGAACAGGGATTATTAGAATTAAGCAATTACCTATTCTTGATCTACGAAGGCTCTTATACTTAAATAGAAACAAATATACTTTAAATAAAAAACAGGTAGTTTACTTGGACGAAAACCAGAAATTCTTCTTTGAAAGCGAAAAAATATTAAAACCAAGTCGAAAAAAAACTTGTCACAAGAAAAAGATCTTGACCTAAAAAAGGTTACGAATTGATTGAATCATACTTTAAACTTAGTTTAACTACAAATGTTTAATTTGGATCAAGTCCTTTTATTATTGCTATAAAGCCTTAGTTATTTTTAAAATAAGAAGAGCTGTACTAAAAACAGGAAATATCCCAATATCGAATCGCACCGTAAGACCGCTTGGCTAATCCATTCTCCTTCTTTATTGTTTGGTATGGGGGCAACAAAGACTTAATGGCCTTGAGTTTCAGGTTTTTATCTCAACATCGTATCATTTAATATAGGTAAAACTATATTCCTATAATAACGCCTAAAAAATTAAATACTTCCCTTATATTAATAGGAGAAACCGATTAACATTATTTATACCCACGGTTGTTAAGAAGTGTGGATGAAGTGGCGAAAGCACCTATTATTTGGCACAGTCTTGATCGCCTCTTTTGCAAGAGCGCTTTAGAGCGTGCTGTCGCGAGAGTCGGTTCGAAATTGTAGTCATAACATCTCGCTGGCAGCTTGCGGAAGTTTTCTGATATATGCGTGAGCCGCATCACCCGCCTATGGAAATGTGAGTCTTTTCAATTTGTATCCAATAAACGTGTTGATTTGATTCTGCTACGGGACTGAATCAGCATGGTTATAAGAGAAGGGTTATTTTGCAAGTGACGGACTTACGCTACGTTATAGTAAAATAACATTATTATATTAGCATATATTATATATATATGCTACTTTTGTTTTAATTACAATTGGTGTTAAGTGAAATATAAGGTCGGTTTCAGTCAAGTATAAGAACTATTTGAGGTAAGTATAATTTTTTCTTAATAAGTATAAAATATTATTTGATTGAAGTATAGTTACTTTTGCGTTAAAAACATGTTATTCTTGTTCGAATAGCATTTGACATCAATACAACCTAAAGCAGTGTTCAAAACAAGCAAAGAAAAAATTTGAATTAAGTATAGCGTCCGCTTAAAGTAAAAACCACATTGTCTTAAAATAAGTATAGGCCTATATTTGAATTATCATATAAACTACACTTGTCTCAACGCTAGTCATGCATTATATTTAAGAATGAGATATTACTTGGATAAAGAATAACTAGAGTTGAGGATATCGAAGATGAAGCTATTCTTGGATCAAGATTAATAATCTTGTTCCAAGAAGAGCTTTTTTTCCGTTTATATTTTTTTTTAAATTCACAAATATTTCTTCAACTTTTTCTGTGAATTCACAAAACTTTTTTTTTTGAATTCACAGATTCGAATAAAGTCGGAATTTCAAGTTTAAAGTCAGAATTCTGGCCAAAGTGGATAAAAGGCTAATAAGCAAAATGGTCAAATAGCCAATTGGCTAAATGGCCAAGGGGCAAAATTTGCTATTTAGTCATTCGGCCATTTGGCCTCTTGGCGATTTAACCATTCGGCCACTTGGCCATTTAGCCAATTTGCTATTTGACAGTTTTAAATTGAGAATCAGTACAAAGTAAGCACTCTACCGTAAAAGTAGTGTAAAATGAAGAAATTAGTATCTGAGATTCTGACAGTGCTTGACGGCTTTTAAAATAGTTGAAAGAGTCAAGTTAGTTAGAATTGACGCTTTGCTCATTAAAATCGGTCGGTAAATATCAATTTGGCTAAAAGGCCAAATGGCCAATTTGCTATTTAGTAATTCGACTCGTCATTCGGCCGCTTGACCATTTGGCCCTTTGGAGATTTCACTGTGCTAATTGGCTGTTTGACCATTTGGCCATTTCGCCTTTTATTCACTTTAGCCAGAATTTCGACTTTAAACTTGAAATTCCGACTTAACTCGGAATTTTGACTTTAAACCCGGAATTCCAATCTTAAACTCGGATTTCCGACGCATAACTCGGAATTCTGATTCCAAAGTGGATAAAAAGCTAAGTGGCCAACTGACTAAGTAGCCAAATGGACAATATATGGTCAAATAGACGAATGACTAAATAGAAAATTGGCTAAATGGCAAGTGGTCAAATAGCCAAGTGATGGCTAAGTAGGTCATTTAGCCACACTTGGCCAGTTGAGAATTCACAGAAAAATCTGTGCATTTACAGAAATATTTGTTAGTTCGCACACTACTTATAAAGTGTAGACAAGCATTTTCTCTCTCAGTTCAGTCTATAGTGAGACAATGGATTTAAGAAAAAATACAATAGAGGTCGAAAGAGGTGGGTTATTTGCGATTAGCCAAAATTTTGTCTTTGGTTAGCACTACGTCTTACCAAAAATCTTTTGCTTTCCTTACACAGTGGCGCACCGAAGGGGGGGGGGGGGGTTGGGGTTAACCCCCCCCTGAGAAGCCTAGGTATGGTCACATTTTTAGTTCAAATTAAGTTTTTTTAAGTTAATTCCTGGGTGCGCCACTGTCTTACATCCACCATTTTGACGTAGATTAGCCGTTTTGTTAAGACTTCCCTGTTGACGATTCCAGTTTAAATTATATTATAAGATCGAACTTCTTTTAAAGAGAGTTCAAGTTCCCAAGGCAATACGTAATATTTTGAAAAAAGAAACCTTATTCGTCGGGCTGTCCCAATAAAAAATTGATCTACATTCATGGCATCCGGTATGCCAAGTAATGCCTGCAAGAATTTCCTTCTTGTTAAATGCTGGCAACTTTTCACAGACCTTTGTCGGTCAAATTAAGTTATACACATCTTATTTGAGGCAAAGTAAATTTAATTTTTATTTACTTAACGATTTAAACATTGGCGTATGCTTTGGCTTTAGACCCCTCTCCTCTAGAACCGTTGAGTATTGTACTACTATAAAAATTGAAATTGTCTTAAAAATAAAGAATAAAATATCGCATGTTTCAGGGGGGTGGTTCATACCCTTTTTTTCCATAAATATAAAGATAGAAAATCGAAACGTTTGTGACTTCCGGTCGCTTCCGGTTTTACCGGAAATTTTGATTTTCAAATATAACACACTGTATATTTTTACATTTTTGGATTCCTGGGAACATTCTACGTTCAACACTACACCATATGTCAAATTTTAACAGCTTTAAAAAAAATTACAAATAAATCTTTTTTTTTCGATCTAGGTGGCCATGATGGACCGAAAATTAATATATAGATTTCAAATAATTTAACAAAAATAAAAAACACTAAATTTGATCGCGTTTTTAAATTTTAAAATGAAAATACTCGATTTTTCACTCTATCAGAAAAAATGTTTAGTTTATAAGATATAATTTTAACGAAAAAATCAGTAATTAAACAGATATTTAATTTTTTATAATTTATTTTATTTTTTAGTTTTATAATTTGTAAGCTTTTGATAGTGGAGAAGGTGGTGGATTTCCTTTGAACTTCTAAAAACAAATTCCACTTAGAAACCGGCTTACTTATTTTTTCAATTTCAAAGACTGACATTGTCATGGCCACCTCAGTCAAAAGATATAAGCGGGTTTTTAAGTGGACTTTGTTTTTAAAAGTTTAAAGGAAATCCACCACCTTCTCGACTATTAAAAGCTTACAAATTATAAAATTAAGAAAAAATAAACTATAAAAAATGAAATATTTGTTTAATTACTGATTTTTTTGTTCAAAATTATACCTTATAAACTGAGCATTTTTTCTGGTAGAATATAGTATTTTCATTTTAAAATTTAAAAACGCGATCAAATTAAGCGTAAAGCATTTACAGAATGTTTTTTATTATTGTTAAATTAACTGAAATATAAATATTAATTTTCGATCCATAATCGCCACCTAGATCGAAAAAAAATATTTATTTTTAATCTTTTTAAAGCTGTCAAAATTTGGCATATGGTGACTGTTGAATGCAGAATGTTCCCAGGAATTCAAAAATGTAAAAATATACAGTGTTTTATACATAAAAATCAAAAGTTATGACGATTTCTGGTAAAACCGGAAGTCATTTTTCTATCTTTACATTTGTGGAAAAAAAGGGGGTGAACCACCCCCCTGAAACACCCGGTATATTGCTTTTATCGGTAGGTACACAATAAGTACACAGGAAAATTTCTGCGTACGCCAATGGCTTAACGTCGTAAAAATTTTACATATTTGACATTTATAAAATCTAGGAAGACAACAAAATTGGTTTCTATTTCCGTCTATGGTAAAATTTATCGTTAATATTTAAAAAACGTATGGACAAATCATTTGAAAAGGCATTTAAAACACCTTCAGAACCAGTGGCGTAGTCCCAAACCGCCCCTCCGAAATTTTTTCTTACTACGCCACTGTTCAGAACCATCGTACTACACTTCAACCCAACCCATGTTCCCTATTCAATTTTATGTGTAAATATTACCCTTCCGAAAAGGATGAAATGATTCATAATTATTATGGATCAGCAAATTAGGGACACCCTAAAAAAAGATTTTCCAATATTTTCCTCTATTTAATTTACCCTAGTTTAATTAATTGATCAGTGAGTGAGTTTAAAAATAATTATAAAATAAATTATTAATGAATGGAAAATAATTATTATCAATAATTTTATTAAACGCAATAATTAATACTCATTGAATATGAATAAAATAAGTAGGTGTAAATTGAAAGTTTTTTTAATACGTGCTGAAATTAACTATGTAATGGATTTATGATATGATACACATAATTATAGACAAGCATTAATGCATGCAAATTTTAAATGACACTGACAATTTGATATGGGTACTGAGTATGTTATAGCGTATTCCCATTGCAAAATCCAGTTCCGCACTCGCCTGTTTCCAGTTTCGCACCGAAACTGGCCCGGTGCTGTAAAAAAATGGCACTGGATGCTGTTTAAATGTAACACGACTGGCACTGGTGCAGTTCCAATGGAACACGACTGCAACAGCGGAACTAGAAAACCGTTAACCTCACATTTTCGGATTGAAATTTTGATTTTGTTTTCTGTTGCAATTATTAATAAACCATTGAAGGGCCAAATTTATAGTCCGACGTCGAAGGAAACCTCAAGGCCTCCTTGACGAAGGTGTCCTTTAAAGGCGCAATTACACAGACGAACATGCTCAAACAAAAGCTCGTGCAAAAGATTTAAAATTTTTTGCGCGAACATTTTTGTGAGCTTTTCTTTGAACATTTTGTTCGGGTAAATTTTTGAGCAAATTATTGCTATCTGTTTTGGAAACATATTTTTAAAGATGAGAATAAATAAAATTTTACATCAGTGATCACCAACTTTTATTTTCAATTTTTGTGAAAAAAAGCCGACGGCAAGCAAAACATTATTATTGGCTATCAGTTTTGTCACATGGATTAGGGTTACTTATAATATTTTTTGCTTAGGGTTTTTCCCGGATTTTTTTGCCCGGGGATTTTTTTGGGACTTTCATGCGAGTTTTTTTATTTTTTTGTATTTAGGGTCGCTTAAAAAAGCAAAAGGTTAATGAAAATGCTGAAGATAGATATTTACTGTCAATTTAATGTAATAATCAAGGTCGATTACTGACACTGAACAAACAATATGCAAAGGGGCAACATTCCGATTCAAAAGTCTAGTCTATTATTGCTAAATTATATTTTTTAGACAAGGGTCATAAATCCATCCTTTCGATAATACTCTTCCCTAAAAACCTCTGTATGCCAATTTTGATTGAAATCGAACAAAATAAATCTTTTTCTTCCTCCACTTCCCTCATTAGCGGGAGGGGATGCCTAATAATACCATATTATTGTATTGTCGCCGCAACTATAAATACACACCGAAAACTGAAATTGAATACCAAATTTGAGTTGCAAGATTTGAGCCGAACATACAAACATACATAAATAAAAGCTTGTAAAAATCGCCAAAAATTTCAATATTTAAAAAATCGGAAACGAAAAAGTTCTACGCGTCAATAAAATGAAATGAATTTCTTTGTTTTGAGTCGGAGAGCCCTTTCTTTATGGAAAGATTTGTTCTAAAACTTTCATAAAAAAACTGCGTTGACCCTTGTTTGTTGTCATGTAATTTTATGTGTCAATGTTCATTTGACCAAAACCCCCTCTCACTAGTCTACGGTTTTTACCTTCTCCTAACCCAGCATCAGCAACAAATAAGTGCCAATTATGGTATACTGGCATATCCCCTATAAAAATCAAATCAATCGAAGTTGCTTATGAGGTAAAACGTGAATTTCGACATCATATCGTTTTTCCGTCGGAAGGCACTTAATTAAAATACCTTGTTTTAAAACTTAGTCTTTCTATTTTCAGTTAAGTTCAATGAATTCCCATAAAACTATAAAATTTAAATTTGTAAAGAAATTTTTATACCCCCAATTCTTCAAATAAATTTTGCTCAACATTCTCTCCAAAATTTACGTATGTTTTATTGTACGAGATTTTGCTCGAACATTTCTTTGAATATTTTGCTCAAGAGGCTCGTGTAAATGTTTGTCGGCATTTCAACATCAAAGGAAAGTTTGTCTGTGTAAAGGCGCCTTAAGGCGTCGTTTCAAGTGACATAAAGTTGGCACACCCACATTAAAATTTTGGAACCAAACTAGGTTCAATCGTTTGGTGGTCGTTTGGTAGCGTTTGGTAGTCACTTATTTTTGTTTGGTGGTACCCGCTTTATTTATAAAAAATAAATAAAAAATTTCTGTGAAGTTGGCACCCCCACTTTCGAATTGAACTACAAAAATTGGTAACATGGTGGACAATAACGTAAAAACGTTTGGCAGGTGGGTATTTTCGTTTGGTGGTGTCATTTTGGTAAATATTTAAAAAAAAACTATTTTTTTCCTGGCCCGCAGATTATCTTTTTCCGGCCTAGGCCAAGTAAAGTAAAAGAACCTACCAAACGAAAAGAAGTAACCACCGAACACTACAAAACAACCTCAAACGATTGAACCTCTACAATAGTTTGGTTCCAAAAATTTTGCCATTTTCTCTTCAAAAAATAATTCGAAGTTTTGTCAGGCCAACTTCAGATGTACCTCAAACTATTAAGCCTATATGCCAAATTCGATCCTTAGAGTTTGATGCAGAAAAATACCCCAGTAAAATTAACACATTGCAAAAATAACATACTAAAGGGCGCTATTCGTCAACTATTAACTCAACTTCTACAGGGATGCGGAGGCACATGAATGTGTGACTAAATAGCTATTAAATTCTCATCCTTGAATTTTATTATGAATGTTAATAAACAAATGTAGTCATGCCCTACTGGCATAATTAGAATTTTTATGTAACTTCTGCTAACTCTCTCAGATTCAAAGTTCCGAAACTTAATAAAAACGACAGGCATATAGGTCATTTTTACCGGGGTATAAACATCTGGGACGCCATATCAAAAAAAATCTTAGGGAGGTTTAAAATGAAGTGATAATTTCATCTCCGGCACTTAAAGTTTTTGCGTAGTGGTAAATTGGAAAAAACATCACAAAAAGCTGGTTTTTCACTTGTACATGTTATTTTCAAGGACAATCAAGGTCATGCATCAACTAAACTTTTTTTTCATAGTAAGCGGCCATAAATCAACAAGAATTAATGGCCACCTTGTCATTTTTGCTTTATGACGAAATTGGATAAAATAGAATGTCGTTATAGGTCGCCATTTTGCTATATCAGCTGCCATATTGAAACGCATCATAACTGAACCAAATTTTTTTAAACAATATTGTTGGACTTGACCTTCTTATCTTTTTTACCAAATTTGGTCCTCTTCGGTTTAATAGTTGATGAATAGCGCCCTTTAGTATGTTATTTTTGCAATATGTTAATTTTACTGGGGTATTTTTCAAGGTGGTGAAGTTTAAAACTGCATGAAACTCTAAGGATCGAATTTGGTGTACATGCCTATTAGTTTAAGGTAGATTTGAAGTTGAACTGACAAAACCTCGAATTATTATTAGATTTTTTGAAGAGAAAATGGCAAAAATCTTGTTTTTTGCTATTTTCAAGGTCATTTAAGGTCAGATGATCTTTGAAGTAAATTTTTTGGAATCCTCGTTCTTGGAATCAAGTATAATCATGCCCCGGTTGCGAAAGCTGTATTTTTTATGATTTTTGGGCGCCATCTTGAAAGATGACATCATATCAACCCCTTCTACACGAATGCGAACAAAACACCCGGTAACACTCGATTGTGTGACTAAAGAGCTATCAATCCCACATAGTCACCAAACTCCTTCATTCAAAATCCCACGGAATTACACATTCCCCTTCACTATCGGGGAAAATTGGTAGAATTAATCGAATAATTTAAGAAGAATGAATGTCAACAAGTATCATATACCACGTTTTCACGTGAAACTGAATAAGTTTTCAATACGATTCACTTTCAAACCTTCCATGAAAACGCGGCGAATTAAACTGATGACACCAATAATAAGCTGTTAGCACTTCCAATATTCTTGCAAAAAGTAAGTTATTTTAATTATATTATTGTTCTGTAAACTTGTTGGCTGTAAGAAAGCAAACAAAGAAGTAAAATCGGAAAAAACTAACCTCAAAATACATCAGGCAAATGTCAAAAGCTCAAATCGTGTTCAAAATGCATTCAAAACTTCATGAAAACCGAAAAGTAAATCGTATTAAACACGTATTCAGTTCCACGTGAAAACGTAGTAATAGATTTGGAGCTGAGTATAAAAAGGGCCAAACTACATTTTTCGTGTTTTGAGTAATCGTTAGTTAAAGTTCCGTTCTCATGTGTGTTCTTATGGGAGATAGGACTAAATTAATTGAACTAGATCGGCAACCAATCATACAAGGAGTTTTTTTCTACCTGTAGTTATAAATGTGCTTATCAGTGATGGTATTAACTCCATATGGGCAAAAATGGAGATTGGCCCTTTTTATACTCAGTACCTCAAAACGTTCTATTGCAATAAAGAGGAAATATTATATAGACAAATTAGCTTTGTTTGTATAAACGTAACCACCGGCGATCCGAAGACATTTGATGGAAGAGGGGATGAAAGCTATTTTACCAACTAATATTAAAAGCGATTCTTTTTGAGATTTTTTCTATTGTTGTTTGAAGAAATTACAAATACAAAATGTTTTGTAACATGTACTTAAATTTCCCAACTGAACCTTCATATTTCCCAAGTGCAAGCAACATTGGGGGAGGCTCCCCCCCCAAGAAATCGCCGGTGAACGTAATCAAAAGGCAGTGATACCACATCGAAGAAATTAATACTAATTGAGAAGGCAATAAGGAAACCCAATAGAGAGACTGGGAGCAAAAAATATTCTTCGATAAAGTTCTTAAATGTTTTTTCTTTAATTGGTCAATTAAAAACAGCGGTCGGTGTCCGATGTCTTGCGACCCGTTCTGAAATAAAACGAGCTGCGCTGACAATAACGTATTTTTAGTACCCAGTCGATAAAACTTGGGTGGGTCAAGGGTATTCTTGAATACTCAAAAGATTTTGCAATTTTAAAATGAAAAAATTAAATTGTATTCCTTCAAAACGTTTAAAATGTCCATCTGACTAACATTAAGTTAAGTAACTTATTTCTAAAAATTTTTCTTTCTTGTAAATGACTTTTCCGTAGATTTATTAAAGAAGAATTCGACTGTCAAACTAGATTTTTGAGATTTTTCTTATGAAATGAGCTTTTTTTATTTAATATTTAAAGTCTTCAATTCCTTTTATAATGATGTATGTTGTGTTTTATTTTTTGTATTTTTAATTTTGATGTAGTTTTTTATTTCTTTATTAGCTGCTTTTAAGATTTTATTGTTTTAAATTTTTTAATTTTAATATCGTAAAAAGTGAGAAAAAAATTAAATAAGTTAGTAATAGTAAAAAGAAATGAACAATAGAAAAATAAAAACATATAAAAGATAAATCACAATTTTTATATTTATTTTAATTTTAATATCGTAAAAAGTGAGGAAAGAAAAATTAAATAAGTTAGTAATAAGAAAAATAAATGAACAACAGAAAAATAAAAATATATAAAAGATAAAACACAAAGTGTGATGCATACTTTTAAAGGTAATTTCAATAAGAAAAATTCCAACTTTGTGTTATATCTCAAAAACTAAAAGCGACAGAGACAGTCCTGTTTGACACTCTAATTCTGCTTTAACTTACTTTTCAATATTGATTTTTCCGTAAAAAAACAAAATCATCAGACAAGATGTTCCAGGCTTTAAGCCTTCTGTTAAACTGCTCAATTAATTTGTCAAAAGCTTTATAGACTTGAACTTTAAGCCTATATTCAGGTTCAAATTTACTAGATTCGTCTTCAGTATTTTCATCAACACTTTTTGCGATTTCTCTTTGACGCCTTTCCAGAAAGTATTTTTGATTTCTCCTAAAACCATAAGCTTCTGCAGTGGACGAGGGAAGTCAAACAAGATGTGAGAGATTGATCCCTCCTGAAAAATGTTAAACTTTAATAGCTTGCCAAAGGAAATTGGTTGGTTTAACGTATTTAAAAATCATTGCAGGACTTGGCTGATTAAAATTGACAGAACAACATTATCTTATTTTTTAAGCACCATAAAAAATCCAAAAATATAGTTTTCTTTTAAATTCTGTTTTTATTATTTAATGGCTTAGTAAGCAGTATATTGTATTGTGTAAATTTTAAGTAGATTTAAAATGAATTTTCTCTGCAATTCCATTATTTTATTTGCCGTAAGTTTCTTTAAAACAGGTAATTTTATTTAATATCTAGATCATGCTGCGCTGAACCTTTGCTGTTGAAGATCGGTCATCGTCATCGAAACGGCCGAGGTCTGAATTGCTATTAGCAATATTAGCATTCGAAATCGGCAACATAAAACCTAATTAATATCTAGCCAAGCGACTACCGAGGAGTGAGTTGTGATATACCGGTTGTAATTAGAATTTAAGTTTATTTTAGGATAATTTCACTGATTGAACTTCTTACCGGTCATTGAAAATCGTGTGTTTTTAATTTTCACTTCATAAATATCTACAAGATTTTTCTTCATTTTGGAAAGGGGGCTTGTTGGTATTATTCATCTTCACCTTTATAACTAAAAGTACCTAATATCAAAATAATACCGTTGCTAGGAAAACAGGGGGGAGGTTTAGGTATTTTGGATTTTTTGATAATTCCTCTTTTCGCTTTGGTCCTTTGTGTGTTTCTTGTGGGATACTCATCCAAGTTTGAATTTTCGTTTTTTCCACCCCAAGATCTTTTGATCTTTCGTTTTTATTTTTGATTTGTCGTAGATTGCACCACCCCGGAGGGCTAAAATCGAGCCCTAATACTGTTTGAATTGCTTTTCTAGATGTTAAGTTTTTTTTTAATTCAACAATTGGATGCCGCTTTCTCGTTTATTTTAAGCACTGTCTAATCCGTCTCCGCGAGAGGCTCAGACCACTGATGCATTCGTCCCTTTCGCTCTCTAACGTTTTGAACGATATGGAACTCAATCTTATTGTTCTGGTTTTGTCGAGCATGTGCAAAGTTTTAAAAAATCGGAATCCAGGATACTAACTTGCCTATTGATTGATTGAATAAATGTAATGTTTAGGGTTTCCCTGACACTGCAGCTGATTGCTTCTTTCGCCTAAAAGAGGTTCGATGCCTTTCCTGAGAGGATGCCTCTTCTCCAGTAGTTAAGTGCCGGGCATTCAAAGATGATGTGCGAGACTACAAATGGGTTCTTCCTAGAAAATTCCCATTGTGTGCAGGAGCTTCCTCAGTGCACGGTGACCGGTTAAGAGTCCTGTCACTATTCCAATCTGACTGACCTGAACTCGCCCATACTACTTCTCATTCACTGGCATGTGTGCCATCTTCTATTTTTGAAAAAAAAAAATTAAGCAAAGCCATTCATATGGGTTTCGGAAGATTCTGTGATCGAGCCTGTATTATGTGTAAAACCACTAAAAATCCCAAAACTCGGAAATCGTGTTAAATTTTCAAGTGGCAAATACTAAATCACAACAAACAAGTAGGTACTTCCTCTGGGATTAGTGTCAGGTCAGACCCCTTGTCATTAAATTTCTCTTTTTTTGGTACACTATTTGCAAACACTGTCCAGACAGGGTGCCTGCGTGACATCCGTTATACAGGGTGGATTTTAAATGATATATGTAGATCTTGTCGAGTCAAAATCTTCTTCGATATTTTTAGTATTCGTCTCACGATTTAAATAAATTTAATGATTTTCTTAATCTATGAAGAATAAATAATCATCAATAAAATTTACGGTAGAGGTATAAACCAGTAATTAATTTCTATTTCAAGACACACTTTCACACACAAACAAATTTAGTAATCCGTTTTATTAATGATTACATATAATAACTGATATCATTTTTTAAAATTCAAATACTGTTGAATTAATTTTAACAATATCAAAACTAATAAATGCAGAGTGTGGTAAAGTTTATATCGGAGACACTTTAATCCTTTTTAAAGTTAGAATAAATGATTAGAAGAGGAGGTTACGAGATGTTTAGAATTTTCACGATTCTTTTGAAAATGATCATCGAGTAATGTGCGGAGAACCCGCCAAAATTAAACGAAAAAAAAAGAAACAAAGCTTGCATTTTTTTAAATGAAGACAAATGTAGCTAGCATATTAGTTGATATAAATACAGTTTTACTTCTAATTTTAAGACGAGATTTTCTAAAAGGGATCTATATCTAAAACGACAAATCTCAAACTTACCTAGGAAGTTTATAGATGTTTATGTCAATTTTCAAACTTTAAGACATAAATTCATGAACACTCGTGTTTCATCCTGTATTACCTTTACTTAGAGACATCGGTATCGTATTTTTGGACAAATTACTTCCTATTGATTTGTTTGAATAGTAAAATGTTTACACCCAGTCACCCCGCGGTGATAGGGAACCTCGTAATCTTCGACAAGGTTGTCAAATTTAATGTTTGGTGAGCGGAAAACCTGAAAGGTTACACAATAAATTCTGCCCATTTTACATTAAGAAAATCTACATAGTAAAAGTTTAAAAGCATCCGCTCTCAAAATAGTACACTCCAACGCTGGGGAATGTTCGTCAATCTACGATCATTTAGAGCTAAGTATAAATAAAACAATAAGTAGTGCTAGGCTACTTCAGACAGACAGGTTAAAAACTGAAGATTTTGGTGGTCATTCATATCTTAAAAGACATAGAAACTGCAAAATTCCAGCATTCCAACTCTATTTTGTTGGACCTAGATATTTTGTTCGCAGTGTGGTAATAAACGAATGTCAAACATGGAATAATAAAGAACTAATACAAGCAGAGCGAGCCAAACCAATGAACAAAGCTGGATGGATTTTTTCAAATCCAAACTTGAAGCCCATATACCATACCACATTCCAAGCTGAATTATTTGCAATCAACTTGTGTGCAGAACAGTGTCTCAACCAACCATATCTTGCAACGAGGAAGCAGACAACATTGCAAATAAAGGGGCTGAAAAAAGCATACTATGGTTCAGAGTCCTAATTGATGCTTAAAATATAGGTACCTGTTCACCGACGCATAGCAGGCAACAAGGAAGCAAACAGTCTTGCTGTCAAAAAGAAGATTCTAAAAGCAGCATCTTGATCCAAAAGACTAATAGCCACGTCCTCGAATAACTAAAGAAAAAAAAATTAATTTAAATAGTGGCGACCGTGTGGCAACATCGCTCGAATTCCGATCCGATTTGTAGTACTGTGCGGTTCATTGAGTTCGGGCTATCAATGGCTTCGGCTGTGTAAAGTGTCCCCAGATCCCCGGGGTGATTTATGGGGGCCCACTTGATGATGGTATTCTCTTCGGCGTTTCACTCTTAGTGGCGACACAGCCACAGGCGCCGGCGTCACCGGCTGCCTCGAGTACGAGGGCCGGATTTTTACAGGGGCATTCATTAAATCTTTGGACTTGATAGTTATTATCGTTGATCGAGGAAGTGAAAGGTTGATTTAGTTTGACCTTTATGTTTACCAATACGCTTCCTTGTACCAGCGAATCATGACGTTACGGTAATTTGTTGAATTAATATGGTCACTGCATTCAACGATATTTGCTTCTCTCACTTTTTACTCTTTAATTTTACATTAGATTTCACAAAAAGAACTGAAAAACATTAACCACGAAAATAAATATACGTTTTAATTAATATTTGACGTTTTTTGGATACATTGACACTAGTAACTCAGAAACCAGCATTACAAACTGAGGTATAGTTGGTTGTCTACCCTTAACCACCTTTTTTAGTAAAATATATTACTAAAAATCAAAATATACTACAATATTATGCCTCCTAATTCCTAAAAGTTCACTCAGACAATTCTATAATTCTAGGTAAGCAGTAAAAAGCCTTACAAAAGATAATGATAATGACTCGAAAGAAACGACCATGGGGAGGATAAAGGAATCGATATGGCAACACAAAATTTCCAACAATTTATTTTTAAAGAGGACGAACATGGGGAGGATAAAGGAACCGGTATATAGTAATGCAAAATTTGAGGGCTATGCTGACGAGAAAGATAGTATAATTTTGCATCATTGCTATCTACAGGTACGTAGGTCATTGGCACGGATTTTCAGAGATTTAAGTTCAATTTTAAGCCTTTTAAGTTTGAGTAGAAAATAAAAAATATAATCCACATAACCTCACAATCGCAAAAATTTCGGTCCAGATAAAATCGCCTTAATTGTACTTGTGTGTATAAAAGAAGCATTTTAATTAGAAATCATAAAAAATAGAAAAATTGTAGTTGCGGCAAGATCACTTAACAATAAAATGTACTTTTTACGTGCAAAAGAGCATATCAAAAGGTAATAATGAATATTTGCATGAACAATTGTCTGAATAAAATTATAAACTATATATTAATGGGGTCCCTGCGCAGAAAAAACTTTTGTGTTCTTTCATTAAAAAATATGACCAAAATGGTTTTCAGGATAATGCAGGCTTTCGAAAAATCAAAATTCTAGAATTTTCTTTTGTTCTGTTTTTGGCCTTAGACAACAATGACAGATATTAGGAGGTGGTGTGTGCATCGGGGAACACACTTAGTGTGCGCACCCACTCCAACGTGCGTGCCATTCCTGAACACACCCCTGTTGTTTTTAAAAGATGTGCAGGAACCCCATTCTCTATTTTTACCTAATGAGGCAGCTTGCCTACCTGATCCAAATAAACATAAATTAAAAAGACATAAACTAATTATAACCGGGACGGTTATGCGCGTCGTTCCGCTAGGCATTCCTCTAGGTTTTATCGCTGCAACAAATTAAGATTTTATATCGGTTTAATTGTAAATTATATTGTAATATGCGCGGCGTGTTTCGGTGTAATAATTCTCGATTTGCGTTAGCTCGGTCGATAAGGCAGACCGCTACGGAATTATTATGTTTACTTTAGCCGAGCGCTGCTCTCTTGTCAGTTTTTGCCACTACTTACCTTAATGAGCGCGCTCGATAAGTACGGAAAGTGGAATTGACTTTTTTAACTTGCTTCCACCATGGTCTTGGTCCTGCCCGGCCCTGGTTGACAGCGGTCCTCTGGACCCTAATTCTTGAGCAGGGAACGACATAGATTTGTGTCGAATGATCCCACGTCGAACGCATTTCGTATTCTTGAGCGGTGATCGCTCATTCCATTCTATAAAAAATTGGGTGTTCGCGCTCCCCGACTCCAAAGCCAGGGATCGGTCCCATTTCTCAGGCAAGCATGTGCGTAAAATGTATATTTTTCAATATAAGATTTTTAAGAGGTTTTAAGGAAAAGGATCTTTTTTCGAGGGATGGGATCATTTCCCGGGATTTATCCCTTCTCTTGAGGGATCGTTCCTTCTCTAGAGATTCAAGAATTAGGCCCCTGGTCGGTCGTTACAGTAACGCGAGGCCATTGTAAATCTAGAGAGAGACAGCGGTCCTAACTTTTGACAGACGTCAAACTCTCTTTTTTTGTTATAATACAGGAAGGGAGATGGATAGTGCTCTTCTTTTTTTTCGTCTGTTTTCTATCATTACTGTTACGGTTAAAAAATTACCACAGTGTCGTAAAAATATAAAGTCCCCTATATAACTATAAAACATTAGGTACTAGAAGCACGAAAAAACTTTACAGTCCGAGGGTTACTTCATAGTTGTCACCTTTAATTTCTTTAATTACGGGGAAATGACTACTTATATTAATTTGGTTGCAATTTAGTAACCCCTACTCAATATAAAACTACAAAGTTATGGAGTCTACAAGGTCGCCTATCTACCAGGTGTAAAAAATAAATGTGCATATAGTAGAAACACGTTGCCTACGAGTCATTGTTACTTTATTGACATTGTAAATCAATGCACCGTCAGTCAACTAGATGGGCGACGATGTTATTTAAATAAAATCTATCGAAACTACTTTTTTTGGGTTTTTCGCCACTAAGTTAAGGAAATTTTGGTAATTATGCAATATACCCTAGGACCCCAAATCCGTCTGCACCGGTTGTTTTTTTTTTATTTTTGTTTTTTTTTATTTTTTTTCACTAAAACAAACCAAACCAACACAGTCCAACCCAACCTAATCCAAACCAACCCAAAACAATTAAAAAAACACTTTACAACCCCCCCTGGGCACCCTTTTTTCTCGTAAAAAAAAAAATCGGGCGCAGGCGGATTTGGGGTCCTAGGGACCCTAGAAGGTGCCCCCATAAAGAATTTTTCAAAAAAAATCAAAAATGGCAGAAAACCGTATACTGCATAATTACCGAAATTTTTTCAAAAATATGTTAAAACCCACTGCGTAAATTCCTAAAGAAAAAAATTTGTTCGTTTGTCAGTGGTTTTTAAATAAGATAAAAAATTTGCCTACACACACGCAAATCCTTACTAGAATCTAAGTACTTATCTGACGTTTCGGCAGAAATTCTACTGCCGTTATCAAAGAAGTTTATTCTTTTGAAAAACTTTTTTCGATTCTTTTTTAAAATATCTGTCTGTTGTCATACAACTGACTGACTGATATATATTTCAAATATTAACTTGACAGTTTGGTGCGTCGATAGTAGCCAACAAGGTATTGGGTGAATTTAGTAAAATTTAAAATGAAAATTATATTTGTTTGAGTGTTTTCGATTTTAGATTACATTATAAAAATATAAAATTTTTATTTTAAAATATCAAGTATAAAGATTATCTTTTGACTGACTTTAAGAAAAAATACATTAGAAACCCAAAGAACATCAATGTTATTTTTTAATTTATTTTAAAAAAACCTTTTTGAAAATCTTGTTTTAAAATTGGAAGCCAAACTGCTTTTTCTAATGTATTTTTTCTTAAAGTCAGTCAAAAGATAATCTTTATATATATAAAAATTTTGTATTTTTATAATGTAATCTAAAATCGAAAACAGTCAAACAAATATAATTTTGATTTTAAATTTTACTAAATTCACCCAATACCAAACTGTCAAGTTAATATTTGAAATATATATCAGTCAAAGTCAGTCAGTTGTATGACAACAGACAGATATTTTTAAAAATACTTACTTAGTTGCTTAAGTTAGTGGCGAAAAATCCAAAAAAAAGTAGTTTCGATGTTATTTAATTCTATTAAGCATGGAATTCAAATCAAAATTTAAAAATACCTCATTAAATCACTGATTAGTAGTTGCATGTACCAATAAAAGTAAAAACATTAATATTTAGCTAATAAAACATATTAAAACTGGAAAGACATTTAATTTGGAAATCCTAAATTCCGATTTTTTATCAACATTTTAGATAAAACTAGGTCAAAACCGGGGGGCAGCATTTTTAATCAGTTGTGACTTCAGAAAAGTGGTTAATAAAATGATAGTTATTAGGCACCTATAATGTATAGCTTATGATATAGATAATATTTTTGTTTTGTCATGTCTTCACATATTTTATGGTGTGCGTGCTTATGTATAGTTTAGAAAAGTTCAACATATTTTCAATTAATAATGAAAGGAGAAAACCTATAAAAACCCTATAAAGTCAGAAATACTACTTTATGTGGTAAACAGGACGTCGGGATAACGTGTCCGTTTACTACCCGCGACGACATAACTCCTATAACGGTGAATACCTCGAGGTATAGTAGTGGTAAAACCGTCGCCGTGATATGACGCCACAACTCTATTGGGGCTAGGGCGTGGAGACGGTCACCACGTCGCGAATGATTTTGTTGCTTGGGTCAGCTGACCACGGTTTTCTAAGGTTAGGACCTCCGACATAATAAACAATAATCAGGAAGAGAAAACAGTATGGCGGCAATACTCATTTCTTGGTTTACTGTTACTCTAGAGTTACATTTTGAAATTGGCCGCAACCACATTGATTGTCTGGCCACAACTGTCTCGTAAAGGGAAACGTTGAAAGAACGTAAATTAATTAACCCTATTTAATTATCAAAGTTTTGGCGTCGTTGATCCGTCGTTCGTTGCGGTCATTGAAAACCCCATAATATTCCAGTAAAAATAAACGTTGTTAGAGGTTTGCCAAATTTATCCTAGGTAATAACAACGGTGTGGCATCGTTAATTTTAGTGTATTTTTTAGTTATGGCAACTAAGGCAACTAAAATTTGTTACTTGGGTATGCCGATGGTAAGTAGTAGTAGTAGTAAGGGGGCGGCCCGCAGGCCTGGCAACTAGGCCTCTTCATAGGCCCTTTCTGCCATACCCCGTCTCGCACCCTTATCCTCCTACTCCCTCTACATTTCTTGCCTCTCTCTCTCCGGGCCTTCCCGCCTTCGTTACGAAGGACAGCACATCAGCCCATCTTAGAGAGTGTAGCTCCTCCTCTTCTATTGTGGGGGCACCCCACGTCTGCTGCCTCAATCTGGCGTACCCGTCACACTCTCCTATCAGGTGCACCGCTGATTCCTCTGCCCACCCACATGTTGGGCAGGCGGAGTCGTCCAACACTCTGATGCATGTCAAGTGCTTGCGCAGCCGATTATGCCCTGTCAGCATTCCTACTAACAATCCAATGTCCTTGCGAGTCTTTCCCAGGAGCCATTTAGTTCTGGCTGCGTCTGGTCCACTCACGAACAGTTTGGACTGTCTGCACTCTCGGTCTTCCCTCCAGGACGACTTCAGTTGATCGCTCGCCCATTTATTGAGCTCGCTCTGCACCTGTTTTCTTATGATTCCCAAGAGCGGTTCCGGTTCAATATATTGGGTTTCGGCACCAGCTTTGGCAAGTTCGTCCGCCTTTTCATTCCCTGGTATTCCCTCGTGGCCCGGGACCCACATCAGTGTCACCCTCTTGTCTTCAGGTAATGTCTGTAGCGCGTTAACGCACTCTTCCACTAGGCTACTGACAATTTTTGGTGAACTAAGAGCCTTGAGGGCAGCTTGGCTGTCGGAACATATGCAAATGTCCCTCCTGCCATTTCTGACCTCTGGTAGGGTTGCCGCCATAATAATGGCGTATACCTCCGCCTGAAAGACCGTAGCGTGCTCGCCAAGAGGATAGCTTTCTTGAACCTCTAGGTCTTCCGCATACATTCCTGCGACTGTTGTCTGCCTGGCTGACAGTTTTGATCCGACAGTGTAGCAGACCGTCGCGTCTCTGCCTAATTCGTTTCGGAATTCTTCTCTCTGCCACCAATCCCGTTCAGGTATTGTGACATTTTACTTTTTGTCAAACCTCCATGGTTTCGAAGGAGTCCCTACTGGCATCTTTAGGAGAGGCTACTCTTTTGTTACCTGTTCCTTGATTGCCAGATGACCCACTTTTTCCCCTCTGCCCTTCCATAGGCCCTTGTCTCTCAGTCGTAGGTGCGTCGCCATCGCTTCCTTCTTGATCCAAGTTGGAAGCGAGGGGAGACCTAAAATGGTTTCCAGGGCTCTAATGGGGGTAGTCCTCATTGCGCCTGTTATTCCCCTGCAGAAAAGCCCCTGCCGGCTCATGAGCCTTCTGGAAGTGGTCAGGTTTTCTACTACAGGCCACCAGACCACTGACCCATATTGGATTCTTGGTCGTATGATGGCCTTGTATAACCAGTATAGGTTCTTGGGGGTGATACCCCCACGCAACTGCCACATTGTTGCCTGGACTTTTTCAGTCATTTTGGCAATATGCTGCCTCCACGTGAGTCCCTTGTCCAGTATGACTCCCAGATACTTAAGCTCTGATACTACATTATGGGAGCTCTGAAATCCCCTTACTTTCCTAGTGAAGAGGATCATTTCAGTTTTTGCAGGATTAACTGATAGGCCGTTCTGTCTGCACCAGTCTTCTATGATTCTGATCGCCTTTTGCATTCTTTCGCAGACGGTGGCGAGGAAGCGGCTAGCGACCTTCACCACGCCGTCGTCTGCATATGCTTGCGCGTCGAATCCTTCCTGTGTCAGGAGAGTTAGGAGGTCGTCCATTATAAGGCACCACAGATGAGGAGAAAGGCAGCTGCCTTGAGGGCAGCCCCCCGTCACATCCACCTTGACCTTGGACTCTCCCAATCTTGCCTGTGCTTCCCTCTCTGTTAACGCAGACTTTACTCATTCGGTCAGACGTGCTTCAGCTCCTCTTTCCTGAAGGGCAGATGTTATTATCTGCGTTCTTGCCTTGTCGAAGGCTCCTTTCACGTCAAAGAATACCATAAGTGCGTACTCCTTGTACTGGAGGGCCTTTTCTGCCTTGTGCACTACTGCATGAAGGGCCGATTCCATTGATCTGCCCTCTCTGTATGCGTGCTGGTCCTTGTGGAATGGTCTGTTGGCCAGTATTCCCTCTAGAAGGTACCTGTCCACCATCTTCTCCAGTGCCTTCTTCATAAATGACGTGAGACTAATATGTCTGAAGGATTTAGCCGTGGTGTAGTCCTTTTTCCCGGTTTGGGTATAAAGACCACATTGGCTCTTCTCCATGCAGTTGGAACGTATCCCAGAGCTACGCTGGCCCTAAACACTCTCCTTGTGTGAGGAAGTAGTGCCTCCAGGCCTCGCTGAAGCAGTGCCGGGAAGATTCCATCTGGACCTGGTGACTTGTACGGACTGAACTCGTTTAATGCCCAGGATATTGTATCATCCGAGACTACGCGATCTGCCAGCCCCCAATTCGGCGTTGCCTCCTCGTCAGGTGTAGCTGGTATCCGCTCGTCGTGCGGATCTCCATCCCCCGGAAAATGTACCTCCAAGAGGTGTCTCAGTGACTCCTCTACGGAGTTGGTCCAAGTTCCGTCTTGCCTCTTGAATGAAGAGTCTAGAGGTCTCCGGCAGTGAGGTTATTTCACTGCAGTATGTCCTCCAGCGCTCTCTCTTGCAGCGTCTTACCTCTTTTTTGAATGCCGATGGTAAACAACCCTGCCATTTTCTTATGGGGGATGTATTTCGGTTAATTTTTTTTTGTATTTTAATATGTTATAAAGGGGGTCCTAATGAGCAATTTTCGTCATGGACACTTACTCCAATATCTACAGGGTGAGCTAGAAATGAGTCAAAAATGGCCGTTTTTTACTAAACTTAACCTTAGTTTACGACAAAACTAAACATAGGATAATAATGGTTTCTGCAGATCTGATTCAACACATAACGACCTACATATCTTGATATTAGTACTAATGTCCGTTTGTGTACAGGTAAAAATACGCCTGAAATTGCAAAAAAAAATCCTATTTTAGAAACACATTTGACGCTTGTAGGGGCAGCGAACAAAAATGGTTTTTGATATCGTATAAAGGATGAGCCATAAAGTTTTAAATATTTACAGAGTACGCCAAAACATACGAAATACGGGATATCTTATTCTACGCACAACAACTAACATTTTTTACCTTAGTTTCGCGAAATACCTTTGAAATTGCTCTAAATCGTTTATTTCTAAAGAATGCCTATGGTTTATCAAACCAGGAATTAATCAGACCGTATTTAATAAAAAAATTAATCGTAAGAACGATTCAGTATAGAAACTGCAATTCGTCACACCAATTTTTTTATCCGAACCTTATTTCATCAAACCCATTCAATGACAAATTCGAAATTTAACACACTCGTTTTTAATCGAACAATTGTTCATCAAACTCATTCAATATTAAACCCGGAATTCGTAAAAACCGTAATTTATCGGAAAATTTATGCCATAATTATGTACTACTTTCGTCCACAACCAAAAAGTTTTGTGCTCCTTTGGTTTCTGAGATATTCGAAAAAGAAAATGGGGTAGCTAGGTTAATATTAACTTAGCAACCCCACCAGGAAAAACGGACCCAAACTAAAAATTTTGAGTTTCAAAATGATGTGCTAATTATGTGCTCGACGAATATATAAGAAAAGAATTAAATTTTTCGTTTTAAATTATGTTTTTTAAAAATAAAGGGTGGGGTAGCTAGGTTAATATTAACTTAGCGACCCCACATGTCTAGGTATCACGGAATTTAAAAATTTCAAAACCCAGTATTATCTGCAAATTATGCGCTAATTTCATCCATGATGAGAAAATGTTGTACTTGTCTGGTTTCCGAGAAAATCAATATTCGCATTCTGAAGTACCATTCCAAAGTAAAAATATATTATTACAAAATTATGTGCTCCATGAATATGTGTAAGAATTATCATATAATTTTAAAACCAATAATTTTTAGCTTGGCGCCAGAATTCCTGGTGGAGTTCCTAAGTTAATATTAAACTAGTTAACCCACTTTCTTTTTTGATTTTCTCGGAAACCAGACGAGTACAAAATTTTCTGATCATGGACGAAATTAGCACATAATATGCAGATAATGCTGGTTTTTTAAATTTCTAAATTGGGTGTTACATAGACATGTGGGTTCGCTAAGTTAATATTAACCTAGCTACCCCATCCTTTTTTAAAAAAAAAACATAATTTAAAATGAAAAATTCGATTTTTTTCTTATATATTCGTCGAGCACATAATTAGCACATAATTTTAAAACCAAAAATTTTTAGTTTGGCTCCATTTTTCCTGGTGGTGTTTCTAAGTTAAGATTAACCTAGCTACCCCATTTTCTTTTTCGATTATCTCAGAAACCAAAGGAGCACAAAATTTTTTGATTGCGGACGAAATTAGCACATAATTATGGTGTGACTAAATTTTGATTTTCTTGAGGTGGGGTCGCTAGGTTAATGGAGGTTGTGCATGCGCGGTTCATGTAGTATTGGCGAATGCGCAATTAATTTAGCAAAAATTTTCTGACAAATTACGGGTTTTACGAATTCCGGGTTTGATATTGAATGAACAGAACAGAAATAAGGTTCGGATAAAAAATTGGTTTAACGAATTGCTGTTCCTACAGTGAATGATTTCATAATTGAACTTTCTTTTATTTAACGAGTTTGATTTTGCACATTCTGATAAAACGTGGGCGGCCGTTCTAAACAAGGACATTTAACCAAGAATCGAGTCATTCAGGATTTTGAAAAAACAATTTTGTTAGTTACAAACTCTTGAATGTATACAGATTACGTCAAAAAGAGGTTATAGGCAACCGCGAAATACGCCTTTACCTATTTCTTACAGATTTTGAGCAATTTCAGGCGTATTTTTTGGATTACCCTGTACACATACGGAAATTAGTACTGGTATCAAAAATGTAGGTCGTTATGTGTTGAATCAGATGTGTAGAAAACGAAGGTTAGGTTTAGTAAAAAAACGGGTATTTTTGTAACTTTAAGTCTAATTTCTAGCTCACCCTGTAAATATTCGGGGAAGTGCCCATGACGAAAATTGCTCATTGGGCTTTATAACATATTAAAATATAATCCATTCCATTATGGCAAATTCAAAGTATTCAATCTGCCAAACAAACAAACAAACGAGACGGCTAATATACCCGTAACAGAACAATATCTCCGTCGTTATCTCGGGCTCTCATCTCCATACCATTAAGTATTTTCGGACGCCGTGCCTCATTAAGGTCGTTTTGGTCTTTTTCCTTTGATTTTTTGTGTATTTGAATAATCCTTAAGGCGCATTTACACAGACAAACTTTCCTTTGATGTTGAAATGCCGACAAATATTTACACGAGCTTTTTGAGCAAAATGTTCAAAGAAATGTTCGAGCAAAATCTCGTACAAAAAAACACACGTAAATTTTGGAGAGAGGGTTGAGCAAAATTTGTTTGAAGAATTGGGGGTATAAAAATTTCTTTACAAATTCAAAATATATATTGTTATCGGAATTCATTGAACTTAACTGAAAATAGAAAAACAAAGTTTTGAAATAAGGTATTTTTAATCAAGTGCTTTCCAACGGACAAACGATTTGATGCCGAAATGCACATTTTACCTCATAAGCAACTTCGATTGATCTGATTTTTATACGGGATATGCCAGTATACTTGTAACTTTTTTGGGGTTGTAAAAAAACGAGAATAAAAAAATAATAATTGGCACTTATTTATTGTTGTTGCCTGTAAAATATAATGATAAAAATTTACATTTAAAAGAATATCGCTTTATTTTACTTCCTAGTTTAGTCTTTTACAATAATAATTAAGTCAAATTAAAAAACCTATATACATTACACAAAGCACACACACATACAAAGCACACATACAAAGCACGTTCGGTTTAAATAATACCCGTTTATTACCCACTTTTACAACCCTACGAAACCGACTCTTGTCTAAAAAATATAATTTATTATATATTAATTAGTAGGCCGGCCACCCTTTTGAATCGCAATGTTGCACTTTGCATATTGTTGGTTCAGTGTCAGTAATCGACCTTGATTATTACATTAAATTGACAGTAAATATCTATATCTTCAGCATTTTCATCAACCCTTTGCTTCTTTAAGCAACCCTTGGGACCTTAAACTAACTAGGTAAATCTGGTGTGAGGAATTAAAAGACAACAATAAAAGCTAAAGGTAAAGTAAAGTTACAAAAATATGTTTAAAAAAACTCCCCCTCCCCACCACTCTTCATAGTCGTGAGGCGCGGATTACCGCTTAAAAGTGCAATTTTTAAGTTTTTTGTCGATATTTGAAAAACTCAAAATTTTTTTGGAAAAGAAAAATTTTCCTGGGTTTTTTTTTGACTTTAGGAAAAAACCCTTGGAAATAAAAAAAAACTCGCAAGAAAATCCCAAAAAAAACCCCGGACAAAAAAATCCGGAAAAAACCCTAAGAAAAAATATTATAAGTAACCCTAATCCATGTGACAAAACTGATAGTAGAGCCAATAATAATGTTTCGCTTGCCGTCGGCTTTTTTCCACAAAAATTTTAAATAAAAGTTGGTGTTCCATTTTTTTAAAGAATTGAGATCACTGATCACTGATGTGAAATTTTATTTATTCTCATCTTTAAAAATATGTTTCCAAAATAGATAGCAATAATTTGCTCAAAAATTTAACCGAACAAAATGTTCAAAGAAAAGCTCACAAAAATGTTCACGCAAAAAATTTTAGATCTTTTGCACGAACTTTTATTTGAGCATGTTCGTCTGTGTAATTGCGCCTTTAGACCCACGAAGAAATATAAAGGGGGACACTGATTCACTTCAAATGATAGTCGGACTGGCTACCTGGCCCGATAGATAACTAAACCCGAATACAGTCGAGGATTTGTTTCAGTAAACTCATATAGCAGGTGCTGGGTAAAGTGCCTAAAACTATGTAGTAGTTAAAAAAACCAAAGATCAAACGATCTTGGGAATGAAAATTCAAAACTGGATGAGCATCCCACACGGAACACACAAAGAACCAAAGCGTGAGCTCGTCAGTGGTTCCACTGGTCACCCTCCCCATTCAAAGTTCCGTCAGAGTGAAAATCTTCTAAAGAGCAAGACGACGTCGAGTCTTGAACCATTTTGGCGACATAAGGCATTGCTCTTGTAAAATTAAAAACAAAAAATTCTTACCAAAAAATTTACCAGCTACCACAATGCCAACGAGTTGAGAGTTGGTGGAAATAATCAACGCTAAAGTATTTCTAATTGACGAACAAACGCACATTTTAAAAATATACCATATCGTATAGAATTACAATCTATCTACCTGCCTTGCAACTTTTGGCAATTGCATTTTTTTTAAATCGTGCTTTAGAACTATGCCATCTGTTTTGTTTAAATATTTTAAACTAATAATTTCATTTGACTTAATTTCGAAGATTTTAAAAAAGTTGGTCTGATCTATTTTTTTCCACGGGAAACTGTCAATGTTTGACACGACAAATTGGGATAGAACTTTGTAATTCTCAAAATAATTTTTATATTAAGAAACTGGTAGACAGAACTTTGGTACATTTAAAAGTTTTAACTTCTCGTTAACCGAGTTTAATAAAAATTGGTAAACTTATGTAATTCCAGTCACATTGTAATATTACAATAAGAACTGCGTTGGTGGGGTGTAGTTAAGAAGGTGAGTGGGGGTTAATTTATTTAAAAATTAAAAAATTCATAACTTTTAAATCATAGCTGCTACGGATATGCAGTCTTTAGATTTGAGCTTCCTTAAGTTTTTTTCTAATTGATATATTTAAAAATCCATAAATTTTGAACCAATAATGCTATGAATATGTAGTTTTCAGATTTGAGTTTTACTAAATATGTCCTTATAATGGATAAAAAAGCTATGATGATGGGTGTGGGGTGATTGAAGGTGTGAGAAAGGTTGATATATTTAAAAATTCGTAACTTTTCAACCAAAGCTGCAGTTTTTAGATTTAAATTTACTCAGTATTTCCCAAACAAAAAAAATACACTAACCGTTTTTAAAACGGACTAAAAAGTATAAAATAGTTTGTGTTCGTGGAGATTAACGTTAAAAAAAAACTTGAGTCGCATGCAATAAATAAACGTAATAACATCATCTAATTTAATTTTTTTTGTATACAATTGGTTTTCAAACAAAATCATTTTATTGGCATTAATTTAAGAAAATTAAATGAATGAATACAAGTTTAATAAAAAACAAAAAAATTCTTAGGGCTTTTAAATGCACTAGTGTGCAAAAAAGAATAATTACGGTTCCTATGATTCGGCGGACGCATGCGGCTGACGGACTGCATCTGTCTCATACAGTTGAATATAAGCACGAAACGCAGACGGGCCAAAGGAAACGATTACTTGCGTCAGACGCCCGATGCGTCCGCCGCATCATAGAAAACGTACCTTAAAAGGGGAGGGGGGGACATTTTTATTTAAAAACGGCAAAAAGATAATTTAAAAGGCAGAGGAAAAAAGTATAATCAAAATCGCTACTAAAAATATTTTGGTCGATAGAACTTTGTAATTCTAAAATCATTTAAAATCTTTGGAAATAGGCATCGTTCCGCACGGGTACTTATCCAAGTTACCTGATACGGATTCGTCCTGGCGTGTTAGTATTTTCAGTACCTCCATGGAGGTTTTTTTAACTCCTTTTTTGATTTTTAATTGCCTTAGGAGCATAATTCTATTAGAAATATTAACACGCCAGGACGAATCCGTATCAGTTAACTTGGATAAGTACCAGTGCGGAACGATGCCTATTTGTGAGTGATTCAAAGTTGGAAATCAAAGTGTATTATGGTGTTTAATGATGTATGGGTAGGGTGACCAGTGGAACCACTGACGAGCTCACGTTGGTTACCCAGAGCAAAACATCGTTTAATCATTTCTCTTTTCGCTTTGGTTCTTTGTGTGTTCTTTGTGGGATGCTCATCCAGGTTTGAATTTTCGTTATTTCCACCCAAGATCTTTTGATCTTTTGTTTTTAGATTCTTTTCGGTTGATGTAACTGATTTGGAGGTTTTTTCTAACTTCTTTTTTGATTTTTTTTAATGTAGTAGTTGTTTAACGTTCGTGCGGAACTGTAAAAAAACTTTATTCAATACCGAGTTCAATACAGGGTTGTCCATTATAAATACTAATAAAAGAACGGTAGTCCACATCAACTATAAACGCACAGGTCAAACCACTCGACCTACAGTTATGAAAATGTAAGGGGACATTGAGTTTTTGACTTAGGCACTCGCTAAGAAAGGATTTTTGAAAATATCACCCCTAAGGGGGTAAAAATAGAGGTCTGAAAATTGGTGCGAAGATGCTTCTAATAAAATAAGTAAATACGCGTTTTGCCGTTTTTTGAAAATTTAACTGGGGGTGGAGACACAGGGGTAATTCGATTTAAAGGGATTTAAAGGTAAAGGGATCTTCTGTATCTCGGAAGAAAAAAGTCACACAGGTTTAGAAGTTGGTAATATAGACTCTATAATAAAATAGATCGACACGTGTTTCAGCGTTTTTCTGCCAACACCCTATTGATAAAAATCATATTTGATAAAAATTTTGCTCTGTTAAAATATGGATTGTGGGGCTGAAGTAAATGAAGCCCGGAATCGAAAAAAGTGATTCTTCTAATTTTTTATCAGCCCCCCCCCCCTCTATATTCCATAAAAATATTGACCTAATAAAATACCGGTTGTGGGGTATCAAATCGAATTCGTGCAATTTTTTATTACCCCGCCCCCACTCCCGCTAAAATATGGCTTGTTTCAATTATTTTATTAATTCCGCCGCTAGCAACGCAACGGGTGAAAAGTTAATCCATTATAAATATTACCCTTTCTTTTCTCTGTTATTATGCATTTTACAAAAAATACTCTTAAACAAAAGTTATTGTTGAACACCCTGTATATTTTTTAAAACGTCGATAGATCCTTTCTTCCCAGTTCCAAAGATATACCAAATGTTACCTTTGTCTCGAACGGTCATTGAACAAATTTAGAAAAATATTGCCATAAGAGTAATGTGTTGAACAAAGAATCCCATAAACTATTTTTCCTTAGCTAACACATTGTCCTTATGGCAAATTATTCTTTATTTCACTCGATAAACGCTAAAGATAAAAACCTACATATCGTCACATCAGAATTACAAGGTTTTGACATTTTAACTTTTTTGCAAAAATGAATGTATAATTATGAGCTTTATCAAACAAAAAATAAATAGAAAAAGACCGGTGGGTAGTCTCAGATTTATTAAGAAAATTACAAAGTTCCAAGTGGATGATTTTAAATGATTTTAGAATTACAAAGTTCTATCGACCAAAATATTTTTAGTAGCGATTTTAATTATACTTTTTTCCTCTGCCTTTTAAATTATCTTTTTGCCGTTTTTAAATAAAAATGTCCCCCCCCCCTTTTAAGGTACGTTTTCTATGATGCGGCGGACGCATCGGGCGTCTGACGCAAGTAATCGTTTCCTTTGGCCCGTCTGCGTTTCGTGCTTATACAGGGTTCCTAAGCAAATCCTTAGGGGGCCAAGCAGCCGTGTATAAGACGCAGACAAACGGAAAAGCACATTAAGCAGAAAAGGATGGGCATGGGGCGATGTTGTCACTACATCTTACACGTAGTAAATCCATTCCAGGTTGTTGTTTTCTAATGTTTTCCATTTTCATACCTTTAGGACTGGATTAAAAATTGTTTTTGCTCGACTTTAATACCAAACTGATGAAAGATATCGTAAAAAAAAATATTTTTCGGCTTTTCATTTTTTAACCATTGTCCTTACGCACTGTTTACAGGCTGGGGACTGAGATATATGCAAATGCCTAACCTAAAGCGTTCATACACGGCCGGAGAAATCGACTGAGATATTTCCGTAGAAACTTTATCAAGCAAATAGGATGGGTTTACGCCTTCGAACGTCCAACCCGGGTTTTGCACTTTGATTCGAAATCAAAAAGGAGGAACAGTCAGATGTGGGGCCGTGCACAAATTACGTAACGGTGATTTTACCAATTTTTGACCCCCTCCCTATGTAATGTTTTGTAACGGTTTGGCACGCCACTCCCCTAATATTAGGTAACGATTTCAAGACCACTACTCCCCCCCCCAAAAAAAAACTTTTCACTTATTTTCATTCCAAATTTTCTTAGTTTCACACAAATGCAAACGCTGTCGAAAACCCCCCTCCCCCCTACGTAACGTTTTGTAACCCCCCTCCCCCCTATGACCATTACGTAATTTGTGCCCGGTCCCTGTAGTCCCAGTGGAGGAGGGCGAGAAAATTGATATTTTTTTCTTAAAAATTATACTCTTTAGACCTATTTCTTTGCGTTCCCGAAATTATGTAATTTTTGAAAAAAAATTGTAAGCGGCGCCATTTTTATTTCGTGCTTTGTTTTTCTAACATTTTTGCGTTCGGCTAATTTAATTGAAAAATTTTTGCCTGCGGCGCCCTTTATCTTCTCACTCGAAACCAAGATCCCCCGTTTTAGGAAAACTGATCCCGTCTCCGTTTCTAAATTTTTTCGAATAAAAGTAGAGTATGACCATGGGGGAAATAATTTCTTTCTACGGTATGACGAAAATTTCGAGAAAGTTGAAGAAAAAAATAAAAAAATGGCAGAGCTCAAGTTTTTCGTAAAAAAAAACGTTTTTTGTAAAGAAACAGAGCAAAATAAATCTTTTCACCCCTTTTTGGGGTTGGCAGCCCCTTATTTTTCGATTTTACCCTCCCGCTAGTTTTGAAGAATTGGTTCGCTACATGTTTCAAGATCATGTCATAAAACACCTCGAAAATATCAAATGTAGTGTAGGGCCAGCTTTATTTAAAATCAATAATATCGCAAGCAAAAAGCTCTGCAGGAAAAACAGCGCCGTTTATTGATTTCTTTGGCTGCTAGTGCTAGCTGCATGGTTTGGCCGTTTCCGGATAGATGTCACTAGTAGAACTGAATGGAAAGAAATTTAATTAAAAGCGAAGATATTTCTTTCTAATGTTAACAACCTCACGAGTTTATCGCTCAGTATCGTAAATAATGGACCCTGCCGCCTCCTTTAAGCAAGAAAAAGCTGTGGTTTGGACCTGAAAACATCTAATTTTTTCCTCGATCATCTCATGGTGTGGCCGCCATCTAGCGGAATTTGCAGACATCTTGTCAACGGTTATTATTGCAACTATGATTTATGCTCACAATGAAAGAGTGGCGACAATTTTTTCTCATGAAAACAGTCCGGAGATAATAACAAACTGGCACCATTGCTCAATATACCTGTTTCTTTTGTGCGCGCAGAACTTTCTATGCCATTTCTGTTTGATTTATTGAAATCCTATCCCTAAGGAAAATCTTAGGAACCCTGTATTCAACTGTATGAGACAGATGCAGTCCGTCAGCCGCATGCGTCCGCCGAATCATAGGAACCGTAATTATTCTTTTTTGCACACTAGTGCATTTAAAAGCCCTAAGAATTTTTTTTTTTATTAAACTTGTATTCATTCATTTCATTTTCTTAAAATAATGCCAATAAAATGATTTTGTTTGAAAACCAATTTTATACAAAAAAAGTTAAATTAGATGATGTTATTACGTTTATTTATTGCATGCGACTCAAGTTTTTTTTTAACGTTAATCTCCACGAACACAAACTATTTTATACTTTTTAGTCCGTTTTAAAAACGGTTAGTGTATTTTTTTTTGTTTGGGAAATACTGAGTAAATTTAAATCAAAAACTGCAGCTTTGGTTGAAAAGTTACGAATTTTTAAATATATCAACCCCTCTCACCCCTTCAATCACCCCACACCCATAATCATAGCTTTTTTATCCATTATAAGGACTTATTTAGTAAAACTGAAATCTGAAAATTACATATTCATAGCATTATTGGTTCAAAATTTATGGATTTTTAAATATATCAATTAGAAAAAAACTTAGGGAAACTCAAATCTAAAGACTGCATATCCGTAGCAGCTATGATTTAAAAGTTATGAATTTTTTAATTTTTAAATAAATTAACCCCCACTCACCTTCTTAACTACCCCCCACCAACGCAGTTTTTATTGTAATATTATAATGTGACTGGAATTACATAAGTTTACCAAATTTTATTAAACTCGGTTAACGAAAAGTTAAAACTTTTAAATGTACCAAAGTTCTGTCTACCAGTTTCTTAATATAAAAATTATTTTGAGAATTACAAAGTTCTATCCCAATTTTCCGTGTCAAACATTGACAGTTTCCCGTGGAAAAAAATAGATCAGACCAACTTTTTTAAAATCTGCGAAATTAAGTCAAATGAAATTATTAGTTTAAAATATTTAAACAAAACAGATGGCATAGTTCTAAAGCACGATTTAAAAAAAATGCAATTGCCAAAAGTTGCAAGACAGGTAGATAGAAACTTGTAATTCTATACGATATGGTATATTTTTAAAATGTGCCTTTGTTCGTCAATTAGAAATACTTTAGCGTTGATTATTTCCACCAACTCTCAAGTCGTTGGCATTGTGGTGGCTGGTAAATTTTTTGGTAAGAATTTTTTGTTTTTAATTTTACAAGAGCCTTACAACTGCCTTATGTCGCCAAAATGGTTCAAGACTCGACGTCGTCTTGCTCTTTAGAAGATTTTCACTCTGACGGAACTTTGAATTGTTATTAGAGTAGCCCAATAAGAATCGCTGACGTTTAAAAAGTGAAAAAAAGGCACACAAATGGACTTTGTGTGTAGATTTTGGTTTTATTTAAATAAATCATCTGAATTCTTTGTATTTTTAATTTAAATATGACAAAAATGGCTATACATAGCCAACAAACAAGCACTACAGGTTGCATATCCAGTCGTCTCGATCAGAACTACGTTTACATTTGAATGCATAAACCTTTTGGATCCCTTCGAGTAAAAAGTCACGACCTAACCGCCCGATCGATCGCCCTCCCCCCTTTGCCCCAGAAAAAAGTAGACAACAAAAAGGATTTTCGTTTTTCAATTGGTCCTGGTTCTGGTTGAACCAGAACCGCAACCGATCCTTTCGTTTTAAAACAATGACGTCACAGTTGCAACCCGGTTATGAAATTTTAGAACAAGCCTGGGAGGTTGGTTCGGCCCTTTGGTTGTAAACATAATCCCTAAAATTTTGCAAAATTATAGATGATCTTTTTTTGAGTAAAATCAAATATATCTGAATAATATTTTAAATGACGTCATTATTTTAGAACCGTTGTCAAAATTTATGTCAAAATAATGTCAACCAGAACCAGGACCAATTCTTAAATCGAAAATCCTTAAAGATGCTGGTTGTAACCCTAAAGTCTTCGGACACACTAAGAATAAACAAACGCATGGCGTACTTACCGCGAAAACCACGATATTGGAAATACGGAACAGTATTATAGAGTTTCTATTTATAAACAAGTTTTGGACAAAAACATTTCGAAAAAACAGGAGTTTTTTGTACTTGGTGCAATTTTCGTTAGATTTAAAGTGTACGCAACCACTACCCATTCGTTTTTAAAATCATTTCGGTCATAAATTCAAGGTTCAATAACGAGACTCTTAAGTATTTTTTACCTGAACATATTTATACCAACTTTTATACAACGTGAAGACGAAATCAAGGCAAAATTAAATATAATGACGTTTCCAAATACTATAAACTGTTTGATTAATCCAAAACACAAATTCTTGAACTTTTATTGGGAGAAGTATTTGGAAACAATATTGGTCAGAAGTAGGCAAAAGCTTAAATCAAAACGCACCTGATAACGTTTTCGAAGCAATGGCGAGCGTGGTGATATTGTTCCGTTGATAAAAACAGTCTTGGATATTTTCCAGTAAGTCAGGCTTCGTCAGAAGAAAGCTTCTCGTGCCTCCAGAAAATTAAAAACATAAATACTTAAAAACACTATGACGGAAATTCGCCTAACGGGCTGAGTTGCTGCATGTTCGGGGCGGACAAAGATGGGCGATCCACAAATTAAGATTTTTTTTTTATAGTGGACTGTAAAACTAGGGAAGCTGATTCAAACGCTCAAACAGTCGTTAAATTTCACAGTTAGAAACTCGATTTTAATTATTGTATTGTAAATTGTAAGTATCAATGGCGGATAGGGCCAGAAATAAAACCTGCCGTATAGCAGTAGCAATAAAGAAAATATCCCGAAAAAATAGGCACTCGACTTACCCCGAATTCCTGGAGGATTCTGGAGAATAGGATATCCAAGTTAGCACCAATAATCTCGAGTTTTTCTTATATGTAAAATGTGGTTCACTCGCGAGTTTTTTGTCGAAACTCAGTTGCTGAGATGTAGTATGTTTTCAGCGACCTTGTCAACGTGAACTGATTTAGCGCGGGAGCCGCGCTTGCACTTGCCGTTTCTCTCATGCGATACAGCTGTCCTTGGTTCCATAGGGGTGCGGGGTATAAGCGAAACATTATGGAAACAAGGATAATAGGAAATTAGGTATGGGATAAACATTAAAGTTTATCAAGTGCCTTGTTTAATAAAATGTAAGAAAATTAGACTTATAGTATATAATCACTTGTTCGCAGAAAATTGCATTAACAATGAGTAAAAAGGAAAATTGTAATTTTACGCAAATTTAGAAAACAAAAAATAAACAAAAATTCTAAGCCAAAATATTTACAATATAATTGAGCGGGAACGAAACATTGACATTGAGCGAGTTTCGCCCAAAAAATATTATATTTGGGATATGCAATATAAAAGGTAATGTTTCAACTTAAAAATAATAAACAAACGCATGACATACTTACCGCGAAAACCACGATATTGAAAATACAAAAAAGTATTATAGACTTGCTATACCAAAAGTATATATCTATTAGGTTTTGTTTGTGGTTTGTTATCTATATTCTTTATACCTGAAAAAAAAATTCAAGATTTCAGAGTGGTAGGGGGGTAATTACGCCCACACCCCACCCTGGATTTAAATTTTTTATGAAAACATTTACAAAATCAAAAATAGGGCATAAATTGCGGCGCTATAACTAAGGACACTAATCCAAGAGCATAGAGCTTGCTCTAGGGTTAGTGTCCTTAGCTATACCACCTTTGATATTTTAACTTTGTGTTCTAAAAGGCATTTGTATAGTGTAATTTTCTTAAAAATTTTCGCCTGCTGCGCTTTGAAACCATTAATAGATTTACAATTTTAGTTTAATTTTAAATAAAAAAATGCATTTTTTAGTGCAATTTTCTTAAAAATTTTTCGGAGCATTGAAACATTTTTAAAAAAATGTCTGAAACTAACAACTTAAAATCTAAGTAACGCCCCCCCCCCCTCTAAATTTGAGGCCAAATCCGCGTTTGTAGTTACTAAGTTTTGTTTGCACATATTGATATGTTCCTCATAAAAGCTATGCTTTTATTCTAGTTTTTCTTTCGTATCGAAACCGCCCCCCCCCCTTTTAAAATGGCTGGGACCGCCACTGTTGCACGTGATGCATTTTTTGTGTCAGGGTGGCCACGCATGACCCTCTCATGTGTATGCTTTATTGTCACCTAGTGGCGAAAACACTAAAAAAATAGTCTCAGAAGTGCAATATTCTGTTTAATTGCATTATACTCGAGTTTTGCTATTCCATTTGTATGAACGTTTTCTTCCATGATCGCCAATGGCTTGTGGAGCGCCAGTGCATATTTATTTTTATTGTTTTTTTGAAGTTTTGACCATACCTTGGTTTAAAATGTCCTATACTATTAAAAAAAAATATTTTAAATGTGTCTGATGACGAAGATGACCATTTTAATTTATTTATTATTAAAAATATAAACACATATATCTGGTTACAACATCTTGTTTACTGTCGACTGACGCTGCATGGTTTTACAGGAAATTTGGGAATTGCGGGATTTGAAATCCATCTGCGTCAAGAAAAAAGCCAGGAAAATACTTTTTTTCTTGTTACCGTAAAATAACCTAAAAAATCTGCTCTCAAACCGTGCATTTCATATTTCGAATGCAATGCACTAATCATGCACTGATGCAATTTTCTGACAGAACCAGGTCAATTTCAGTTTTGGCCCAGTGCATCAAATGGAAAAGGCTGTAAAGTGTCTTATGTCCATTTACTCTGCGATTTCTCTAAGGATTCCTTTGCGCTAAGGACATCTTAACGGTGCTAAGTAGCTGATTTGGTTTGCTCAGCTTTTCTTTGTAGTCTAAGGAATACCTAAATTTAAGATGCCAGATATCGAGCCTTAAATCATCCTTAGGACAGAATTCTAACCTCATTTTTTGTCAACTTGAAAACGGTAAAAAAAGTAAAAATGGAATTTTTAAATGACGATTTGGATGTGCTGAATATAATTGAAAATGGTTTTGCCAGAAGGGTCTCGATTTAGATTTTTTCAATATTTCTGGCTAACCAAACCAACAGTTCGAAATATTTTGCCACTCATACAAGAACAGTTGGAGTTACATGGAGGACGTTTCGGGTAAGACTATATGACTTACACATTAGGACCAGTCAACGCAGAGACAAGCCCACATTCAATTTAATTTCCATGATGGCCCAGATGATGATTAATGCTTCAAGTTTTTATGGTCACATATTTTTATGCAAGTTTTTTTGTTGTTTTATTAGTTTAATTAAAATAAATATCACTGTTTATTTTTTAGAAGCAATACAACTGTCTCTTCAATTATACTGAGAACCTTACATTTATGTGCACGTTGCATCTTTCTAGCATTGGGGATTTTAAGGCCAATATACAAGGTGGATTCTTTAAATGGAACGTGCTTCTAGCAGGTTAGAATTTGGTTGAATAAAAAAATCCAAAGACACGTCAACTGAGATTTTTAATTTCCTTTAATCGTGCTATCTATGTCATTTAGTTTACGAGGTATGGCCATTTTTTTTTAAATATGACACCCTGTATATTTTGCAACTTTTGAAATATGCAAACAATTCTCTCTTCAGCAATACCACACAGTAGGATCTATCTTTTACGATAATCAAGATATTTTTATCTAAATCTGTATGGAAAACTTCAATATTCATTCAAATATCCCCTGTAAAACAGGGCATAGACAACAATTCCATGCAAGTTTAAACGTCTCTATCTTGGAAACCATAAGAGATAGAGTACTAGTATGTGGTATTGTCAAAAAGATAATTTTTTTAGAATTCAAAAATGTCAAACTATACAGGGTGTCCTATTTAAAAAAATATATTTTTTTGCCATACCTCGTAAACAAAATGCCATAAAAAAAACCAAGATATCATGATTAAAGAAAATTAAAAATGTCAGTTGACGTTTTGGATTTTTTTATAAAACCAAATTCTTACCCGTTAGAAGCACCGTTCCGTTTAAAAAATCCACCCTGGATATGTTTAAATGACCCTTACTGAAGCTGAAAAAATTAATGTAAAAACTTACGCAAAGAATAATTAATAATAAATAATAATTATAATAATAATAATAGATAATAACAACAAATAATGCATAGAAAAAAAATTGGGTTCGGTCTGTCTGGCAGAGTTTGTCTATGAAATAATGGTTTTATGACAAGCAGCGCCATCCAGTGGTTGAACTTGTAACAAGATTTAATTCCTAGCTATGGAAAACTTTTTTTTGGTCAGAGCAAACGAATAAAATTTAGGGAATACTTAAAAATTATGGATTTCTTTACTACTCATTACTTAAGCTAATCGCAGAGCAAATGGGCATTAGCTAAGTACGTTAATCTACCACAGAAGCATATGAATCGACCTTTGCAGACGCGCTCGGTCGTAATATCGATTTTTTAATCGATTCTCTGTGGGGCAGACGTAAACGACTTCCAACACATCGCTAATTGTTCCGGCTTTATCTTAACGCGTGATCTCGGATGGTGGACGTTCCTGCGCGGAGTCGGCGGCAAATCGTGAAAGGCCCGAGAGAGAATCGTTGGCTTTTATTGATCGTCACGAATTTCACACGGTTTACACGCCGCAATTTATTAAGTGCGACTCGGTCGGATCGCACTTTCGATGGAATTTTCGACAAAATCAAGGCAAACTTGGATTGTCTATACTCTCATAGACAGCTATGAGAATAGCGAATGAGAATAACTCGTGGAATATCGGACGAAGCGTTTTTGTTTCTCACTTCATTACGACCCGGCCTCTAATGTCTAATGGAGAATCCAGACACCTACAGACCTGTTTTATCCTTATTAGGAATCATCAGGGAGTCATAAGATTGTACCTGGCAGTTGAAGCTACACAGGCAACCATGTACACCTCTTGAATTTAAAACAAAAACTTTGTAATCCGCGGAGACGTAGTACTTGTGTGCGCCACCTGTCGAATAAACTGAGAAGCAAAAACATCAAAATTGAAAAGTGCAGAAGAGCGTAAATACAGAATCCTGTACCTTTCAGCAGATTGTAAAGAAGAAACCTGTAAAAGTATAAGGTCACTGTAACATGACTCTTAAAAAGAGGTAACGTTCGCAAGGATGAAACAGGTCTGTAGGTGACATTTTGTCTGCGATTTGGTTTAAAAAATGGCATTTTAAGTGTCATTTTCGCAAAAATTTTTGCCTGCGGCGGATTTTAGCATTTTTACAAAAAAAATGAAACTCCCAAAACCCCATCAATATTTAGGATTTTAGTTCAATTTTAAATCAAAAATTGCATTTTAAGTGTTATTTTCTTTAAAAAATTTGCCTGCGGCGCATTAAACCATGATTTTGACATCAAATTTTGCATAAATAAACAATTTTAAACATGACAGACAGATGACAAAACAGAAATGTTTATTAAACAATTGCCTTATATTATTTCCATCTTTCTCTAAAATAATTTTTTATAGCCTGCTGTCTCTCTTCAACAACCTTAAATATTTTTCATTTTAACAGAGAAAAAATGTTTTTTGATGGTACTTTTTTTTAACCGCTTAAAAAACAGTGAAAACTTGAAAAATGTGAGTGTTTTATTCTAGAAATCGAAAGTTTTGAAAGAAAGCTTTAAGATGTGAGCAAAATCATGACGTAAAAATGTGAAACACATAGTAAAAATTGCTTAAACAAAAACGTTACCCATTAAATTATGCTAAAACATTTTAAGCCCTTAATTACCATCATGGCTTTACCATTAGAAGTAAATGACCGAAAAGTCGAAAAAAGCTTTGTAAATTGTTTATTACAGTCAGAAGTTTAAATTATTTTGACATGGAATTAAATAAGTTTAAAACATGTGTACGGAGCAAGAACACCTGGTAAAACAATGAATTATAAATTGTTAGTATGTATGTGTATAACAACATTTTACTGAATAATTAGCAAAACGCAAGTAAAAAGAACTAATTAACCCAAAGCTGTGGTAAAACCTATTTTTTGATTGACGTCTTGATTGCTGCAAGGCAGTAAAAATAACTCGTCTGCTTGGCATACAGAACAACTGAATTAAAAATAATAAGCATTCTATTACCGCAAATTAAATCTATGCCCGCTTATGTAGCCGGCACACTGAACACAAAAAAGGCACCGTTTTATAAAAAAAAAATACATTGAGCCAATGTATTTTGTATATGATTTTTGCTCCGATGTAAAGTTTTATTAATATCATAATTAAGTTTACATAAATTTTATAGCCAAAATTAGTTATTGATTTTATTGCTGCAAGACACAGTTTCAAAAAAAAGTTGTTACAATATAAAGAATCTTTAAGAATGATTTTTATGAAGGCTGTTATTAAATCAAGGATTAAGAGAATAATTTTCACAACTTTTAGTTACACCTAAGAACGAAATTAGTAAAAGACTGTTAAGTACATAGCCAAAATTAGTTATTGATTTTATTGCTGCAAGACACAGTTTCAAAAAAAAGTTGTTACAATATAAAGAGTCTTTAAGAATGATTTTTATGAAGGCTGTTATGAAATCAAGGATTAAGAGAATAATTTTCACAACTTTTAGTTACACCTAAGAAATTAGTAAGACTGTTAAGTACATAAATTTCATAACCTTGTTTATGTATTTTGTGTGTTCGTTCCATAATTTTTATAAACTATACATTCCATAACAACTTTTTAACGACAGTTAATGTTCGCCATTCATTAAATTTATTCAGGGCATTGATTAAAATCGTTAACATGTTTTATTTATTTCATATGCTCTTTTATTATCTCCATAACCTGTACATACTATTAATAACAACTCTATAAATTTCGTAAATTCCGTTTATTAATTTCATTACTGTATATGACAATTTTGATAACTTTCCTCTGATTTTTTTAACAGTTACGTGTTATTGATGTACAAATATCTATAAAAAAAATTAATAAACGCCTGTTATAAATACTATGTACGATATTTTTTTCAGTGCAAATAAACCATACTATACCATTGGCTATTCCAGGGTGGAGGGGCGGTGGGGGCGATCGCCCTTTTTTCGAGAATTTATTAAATAAATCGCCGGTTTTTCATAAGAACAGTAAAATTTTTGATAGTTTTTCGCGCCCTATTGGGTCAAAAGTTGCAATAATTTCAGAACTTTTGCATAACAAATTTTCTTTGCTTTTACAAAATTTTGACCTTGTGCCCTCCCCCCTTTTGGGAAAGCTACGACCGCCACTGATAGACTATATAGGGTGTTCCAAAAGTCCAGAAACGTCCAAATATCTTAAAAAATCAAATCAAAGACATTTTATAATATATAACACTGTTAGAACTCATTTTGGCTGAAATTTTTCTCAAATTGTAAATTAAAAAAACTAGTGACCTTAAGTAACTTTTTGATAACGAAAGGCATTGATGAATGTACTGTGCATGATTGATTGATTGATTTTATACAGCAACGTAAGGTTTAGGATTCCCTGATACTGCAGCTAATGCTTATTGCATTCCTTGCTGCAGTGGCGGTCCCAGCCATTTAAAAAGGAGGGGGGGGGCGCGGTTTTGATAATAAAAAAAAATCGAATAAAAGCATAGCTTTTATGAGGAACATATCGATATATGCAAACAAAAATTAGTAATTACAAGCGAGGATTTGGTCTTAAATCTAGGGGGGGGGGGGATACTCAGATTTGAAGTCGCTTATTCCATACATTTTTTATTTAAAAAAATGTTTAAGAAAATTTTTCAGAAAATTAGATTAAAACTGTAATTTTTGAGTCAAAATGAACTAAAATCGTAAATATCAACGGTATTATAGCGCCGCAGGCGAAATTTTTTAAGAGAATTGCTCAAAAAAATTCGTTTTTTGATTTGGAATTAAACTAAGCAGGCGAAAATTTTTAAGATAATGACATTACAAATGCTATTTTTAACACAAAATTAAACTAATACCGTAAATATCAAAGATGTTATACCGCCGCAATTTGAGCCCTACTTTTGATTTTCTAAATGTTTTCATAAAAAATTTTAAGCCAGGGTAGAGGGGTAGTTAACTACCCCCCTATCCTCCTGAAATCCGCGCTTACGCTACGTATAATTTTTTCAGTTATAAAAAACATAGATAACAAACAAACCACAAACAAAATCTAATAGCTAAATACTTTTTTTTTGAGGTCTAAAAAGCTTTTTGTTGAAACGTTACCTTTTATATCGCATATCTCAAACAAAAAATGCCCATCTCAAAGAAAAAATAAATTCCAGTTTTTTGGGTAAACCGGTCAATGACTCGCTCAATGTCAATTTCAATATTTCTGTTGATATGTAGCAACGCTAAGCCCGTCAAACGAATTTCCGTCATATTGTTTTTACGTACTTATGTTTTCAATCTTCTGAGGCATGAGAAGCTTCTTTCTGACGAGGCATTACTTACTGGCAAACATCCAAGAATGTTCTAATCAGCGGAAAAATATTGCCACACTTGTTCATTGCCTCGAAAACGTTATCAGGTGTTTTGATTTAAGCTTTTGCCTACTTCTGACCAATATTGTTTCCAAATACTGACTTCTCCCAATAAAAGGTCAAGAATTTGTGCTTTGGATTAATAAAACAGTTTATAGTATTTAGAAACGAATTTAGTTAATTTTGCCTTGATTTTGGCTTCATGTTAAACTTGGTATGAATATGTTCAGGTCAAAAATACTTTTTTATCTCCGAATTGATTTTGTCTAAAACTTGTTTAGAAATAGAAACTCTATAATACTGTTTTTCAATGGTTTTCGCGGTAAGTTCGTCATGCGTTTGTATATTCTTGGTCTGACGGATTGAAGGTCAAACTGTCCCAAAATATTGTGGAGGGATTCTAGAATGTATTTAAAGGAACTTTTTGCAATTTCTCGTTTTCTTCTTCTTCAGGGTTATTACCACCAGCATCTTTTTTGTTGTTGTTTTCTACTTCTTACTGGAGCAAAGGGGGGGGGCGATCGCCCCCACCCTAGGACCGCCACTGCTTGCTATATTCTTTCACTTAAAAGAGGTTCGATGCGTTCGCTAGGTTCAGCACCCTCTTACAAGTGTCCTCTGAGAGCATCCCGCCTGAGAAGATGCCTCTTTTAGAATGTGCCGATTTCTCCAGTAGTTACAACCTACAAAGCCTACCTAGAAAATTTTCATTGTGTGCAGGTGCTTCCTCAGTGCCTCGGTTAATGCCCGTGTGCACCACTTCTCCTTACCTCCTCCACTTGTTCAAGTGCCGCTTGAACTGGGGGTGACTCTTGAGATTTACTTGGTTTGTAAAAGTTCCGAATATGTTCCACTTGGAAAAAGTAAGAAAATTATAGGCAATGTGGCAGTTATTTGCATTATTTTGTGTTTTTTGTGTGGTAACCATTGTTATTACATGTCAGCTGTCAAAAAGCAACGTAAAATTTGAGGTCGTTTAAAAAAAAACAAATTATGATGATTTATGATTATATGGAGGAAAAGGCAAATAAAACTAGTATAAGTGTTCAACTATAACACTTGACTATTTATTATTAAACCACCAGACCAAGCCAACCCCTTTTTGAGTTTCTTTGCAATGAATTTGCGAAAGAAAGGTGGATTATTCGCTTAGCGAAAAAAGTTGGCAATGGAACAATTTTATAAACTCATAAAATTAATGGTTTTTGTGTAAAAACATTACCAAAAAATACCTCACATAACCTAAAAATGCGCTTAAGCCGAAGTAATTCTTATCTAAACTACAGCTTAAGTGCCACTTATATGATATTATACACCCTTGCAAACCAAAACTAAAGCTTAAGCTTAAGCTCGGCTTACATGTCAAGTCGAACCCGTGCACGCGGGCATGAGTCCTGTCACTATTCCAATCTGACCTCTCGAGAGCCTAAGTATCTCCTCGGCCAGTGATGCCGATGGACATTTCACCATTGTTTTGCTGTGTTGTTATCCTGGACCCCAATCTTTAAATTGTGAGAGAAGGAACCTTCTCGTAAGCGATGTGATCGATCCCGGGATAGATCACATCGCATGCTATTCGATCGATGTATTTTTGAACCTGCCCTTGATCGTGTGCATCGTTGCCATGTTTACTTTGGTTCAAACGAACTACTCTTTCATGTTAAAGGCCTACTCTAACTAACTATTACGTTTTCTCTGCCTTAGTGCCGAATTAACCTTATTTCCAAGAAAAACTTATTTGGTTTTTGCAGTTCACCTCTGTGGTTGGTTTTCTAGTTTTCTTTTAAAAGGAAAGCCCCACTTAACACAATCCAAAAAAAAATTATCATTGAATTCATGGCCAAACACCCGAAACTTCGAGCAGGAACTTATTCCAACGATTTTACCTACAAAACGGGTCAAAAATTGTAAGAGCATCTCGTTGATTTTTTTATCTCTAATTTCAAAATGTTTTTTTTTTAAAAAAACACAACAGACACAAATTAAAAAAACAAAACGAGTAATAGAGGTTAGAAAATCGTGTTCTACGCAGGCGTCTCTTGAAAAAAAGCGGTGTTCTCTCACTTGAAACCCGCCGGAACGGATCTCCCACTTTTTACGAGAATGTGAGCAGGTTCAAAAATACATCACGGGTTAGATCGCTACCGACTGGTGATCATTCGCACAAAAAAACACACGTTTCCGTTTCAAAAATTGGGGTCCTGGTGCCTTCTGCTCGTTTCTGGTCCGCCGTTCTAGGAGGCCACGTACTGAGGTTTTTGGTATCCCGAACACAGGTCCTATGAACTATTTTTCAGATCCCCTTCTAGCTAGGATATCTGCATTTTCATTGCCAGCCACCCCAGTGTGCCCCGGCACCCAAACAAGTGTTACCTTGTTGTGGTTGGCATTTTTTACATAAAATTACATTTTATTTGTAGCATTTGATGATGATAAAGGATTGTTCATAAAAGGATCATCTTGGGAAGAGGTAAAAATAAAGGTGAACGAGCTCTTAAGTGGATACAAAACTGGCTTATCCTAAATGTTTCTAACTTAAATTTAAAGACTTTATACATGAGTGTAATAACGAACGAGATTGTCATTGCTCTGAAAATATTGAGGTAGTTGACAGCGTTAAGTATTTGGGCTTAACATTGGACAGTCGATTCAATTTTAAAGAGCACGCTGACAAACTAGCTTCAGAGCTTAGAAAAATAAACTTTATGTTCAAAAAACTTCATAACATCCTAAATATCTCAAACCTTAAAGCGATATATTATGCAATCTTTGATACTTACGTCGCGTCCCTCAACAATTTAGAATTCTATCCAACAGATCAACTTTTTCAAGACTTCCTAGTACTTAGATTAAGAAGAAGTTATATGCAAGTAAAGCATTACGATATATACAAAAGTATCCTGACAGCATACGCATCATAAAATCCAACCAATATAGAACCCGACAGATTACACAAAATATTGCTGAGATACCAAAGAAACATAAAAGATTTATACAGAAGTGTATAACATACATGGCACCAAAAATATTTAACCTTTTAACTGCCGATCAAAAAACGTCCATCTGTGAAAATTACAAAAATTAAAAAATGTGTAAAACAAAATTATAAATCCTGTTTTCCGTGAAGGAAACTGTTTAAAAATACCAAAAAACTTAAACAAGGAGAGTCACTTATTCATTTCAGTTCTTTTTTCTTTTGGAACATTTTTTACATATAAACTAAATCTTGAGAAATTTTATGTTAATTTTATATTAATTGTAATTATTTTTTAGTTTGGATTTTGAATAAAGTATTCATGCATTCATTGTACACACACATTTGTCAATATTTTAACACTACAAACACAATTTTTACTCACAGACAAAAAGAACACAGGTTCTTTTTTCCGTGCATCATTTAAAAATTTAATTACCAACATTTTTCGTTCAGTTCGACGCGCATCGTATTTTGAAGTTTTATTACCGGAAAGTCTTGAAATTCTTGAAGTCTCCTAACAGTTTTGCCGCCTTTCAAAGGTCAGTTTAAATATATACAAACATAGGCATTTTCGTAAATTTTTAGGGGTAGAAGGAAGGAGCCTTTAAGCATAAAATTGATTCAGATCCGAAACGGGTCACCAATATGGGTGACTTGTCAAAATATTTAAACTACTTAAAATACACTAATTTAAGCTAAAATAATATAAAAAAAAATAATAATATTAAAAAAATATAACACAGTACAAAAAATATATAAAAGAAATAATTATAATAAGTCAGTTTCAGAAAAAAAAGAAAAAATCTTATGGCTACTAAAATGAGACACAAAATAGTTATTAGAAATTTATTTACATTTACAAAACATTTAAAAACAATTGAAACTAATTAGGTCTAAAGAAGAGTTAGAATTGTGACTAGAAAATGCTTTTGTAGTTTATAATGTTGTCTTTAGTTTTATAATTAAGAAATTCATCGATTTTATAGTAGGCTTTGCTTTCTAGAAAAGTTTTTAGTTTTGTTTCAAATAATTTCATTAATTGATTAAACTCACCATATTTGTAATGTTCTTTGATCACTTTTTGCAACTTCGTCAATAAAGTCATCATAAAAACCTGGACTGTGACAAGCTTTAAAGAAGTTTATTTTCAATGGACAAAAGCGATATATGCGAAAGTCTCTTCTAACCTGTAGAATTTCTCACGAATTTTGTTAAACGTTTAAGGTTAAAAAACCCTTTTATTTAACCTCCATTAACCTAGCGACTCCACCACAAGAAAATCAAAGTTTAGTTATCCCATAATTATGTGCTAATTTCGTCCCCAAACAAAAAAATTGTTGCTCCTCTAGTTTCTGAGAAAATCGAAAAAAAATGGGGTAGCTAGATTAATATTAACTTAGCAACCCCACCAGGAAATATGGCGCAAAACTAAAAAAATTTTGCTTTAAAATTATGTGCTAATTATGTGCTCTACGAATATATAAAAAAAATCGTTGTTCATTTTAAATTATGTTTTTTCTTTAAAAAAAAATGGTGGGGTAGCTAGGTTAATATTAACTAGGGTATAAGAAGTAAAACACTCAGTCTTCTCCACAATGGTTTATGTAATTTAAACGTTTTTTTAATTACATAAGGTACTTAGAGTACATGTTTCGGTTTCAGATGAAGCTGAGCTGGTAGACATCCCTCTTTCCTGGTTGATAATGTTTGCCTATATGTAAAAACTTCATTCCTCGTTTAATTTTGGAAATTCCTGTTCCCCACTTCATTGTGGCCGAACAAACTGTATTTTTTAAAATTTATCAAGGTAAGTGTATACTCACCTTTTTAAGCTAATTTTGTTGCTCTTCTCTGGCATTTCGGTTTTTGACGGGTGTCAATTTTGTATGAAAAAATCCTATTATTCCTTTTTTGTATTTCAGAGCTGATGATGGTTTCATCTGAAACCGAAACATGTACTCTAAGTACCTTATGTAATTAAAAAAACGTTTAAATTACATAAACCATTGTGGAGAAGACTGAGTGTTTTACTTCTTATACCCTAATTTAAGAAGCTCCACTGAGAGAAGTATGGACTATTTTTTCAATTTAATATTAACTAAGTGACCCCACATGTTTAGGTATCACGGAATTTAAAAATTTCAAAAACCAGTATTTTCTGCAAATTATGTGCTAATTTGGTCCATGATCACAAAATTTTCTACTTGTCTGGTTTCCGAGAAAATCAATAAAAAGCATATTACATTCTTTCTGAAGTACCATTCCAAAGTAAAAATATATAATTAGAAAATTATGTGATCTATGAATATGTGTAAGAATTTTTTCCTGGTGGGGTTGCTAAGTTAATATTAACCTAGCTGACCCACTTTCTTCTTCGATTTTCTCAGAAACCAAAGGAGCACAACATTTTTTGATTAGGGACGAAATTAGCACATAATTAGCACATAATTATGGTGTGACTATATTTTCATTTTCTTGAAGTGGGGTCGGTAAGTTAATGGAGGTTTTTATTTAGAGATTTACCCATCTCTACTTTTGTTACTAAGAGACACACCACACATTCACAAACATTCTTCTTTGTTACCGAAGCCCCTCAACCCCTCCCCCCCCTCCATCAGTACGCCACTGCGTACTGATTTCAGTACAATTGTGCCGAAACGGCTACGCTGCATGGGCGCAATAATTTCGCCCAATTAAAGGAAAGATACAAATAACAAATCCCACTGAACGTCATTTCCTGCGAGTTTTATATAAATGGCCTTATAAAGACAATGGTGCTTATACAATGCGCATATAACGCGCGCGCAAGTTTTTCGCTCCTTTTCGGCCGCCTCCGTTGCCTCCAGTTTATCGACGTTATCGGCACTGTTTATCTCGACGGCGATTATACGATAATACGGGCGCGGGCTGTCCGCCGGACCTTATCTTGACATTTGCATAGGCAATTGGAAAATATTATAAAATCCGCTGGAGCGCACAGTGGCATGTTCTTCGAATTAGTTTAGATTTACATCGGCAATAGTAGACGCTTACAGTAAAATTTACTAAGATCTTAAAATAGTACCCCCCACGGGTCTAAATATTTACACCTGTGGGTGGTACTAAATTTTAAAACCAATTTTCAAAAAACACTTACCCATACAGAAAAGACACAAAGTTATTGATTATTTTGCAGATTATTTTGTATTGTTAATGAAAAATACCACTGAAAAACGGCTTGTTTTCTCAAAATATAACATATTTTAAAAGAAAATGCCCTAAAACTAATTTTTTTTTACAGTTTTCAAAATGGCAAATGGTGAATACGCCAAAAATTTGGCACATAGCTTCATTATCTGTGTTTGAGGTTATAAAATTGATGATTTTTTAGACCACCTCTGGAAGGTGGTTTAAATTTATAGCCCCCAGACACGGAGGCGTTCGCTTACATTTTTTGTTAAAGTTATTTTGACTCTGGAACCTTATAGAGTATGTCTCGGTGACCAAGGATCCACTTATTGGACTTCTGGAAAATGCGTAATAAAATCAATATGGCGGATCAAACATGGCGGAAAGGGGTATTTTGAAAAAATCATAACTTTTTTATTATTAAGCCGAATACTTACTATAGGCATTTTTGTGAAATTTTACAATAAGGTTAGAATTGTTTACCCCTATGCATATATATATGTCAAAAAAATTGACTTCTGAACTTGACCATTTTTTTAGAGGTTTTTTGAACTTTTTAGGAAAACCGCTAATTTTAGGAAAAAATCATCCATTATAAAAAATACGCCAATTGATGAGATGTATTCATAACTGGTCTTAGTTTTGCCATAGATCTAACCGTTTTTGAGTTATCGTCAAAAAACTGCAAAATATGCCTGGGGGTAGGCATAGACATGAAAATCCAACTGTTTGACGAAAGTCATGGCCGCCTTTAGAACTTTATTGGAATCGAAAGAGATGATCATTTTTTATTAAAATTTGTTTCATGGTGCAGTCAACACTCTATTAAAAATGGCGGTTCAAAGATGGCGAATCATGCATTAGCTACAAATGACTGAATTTGAGAATTTGAAGAGATGATCATTTTTTAATAAAAAATCATCATCTCTTTCGATTCCAATAAACAGTCAAACAGTTGGATTTTCATGTCTATGCCTACCCCCAGGCAGATTTTGCGGTTTTTTGACGATAACTCAAAAACGGTTAGATCTATGGCAAAACTAAGACCAGTTATTAATACATCTCATCAATTGGCGTATTTTTTATAATGTATGATTTTTTCCTAAAATTAGCGGTTTTCCTAAAAAGTTCAAAAAACCTCTAAAAAAAATTGTCAAGTTCAGAAAAGTCCATTTTCTTGACATATATAGGGGTAAATAGTTCTAACTTTATCGTAAAATTTCACAAAAAAGCCTACACTTTAAACTTTGTTTCAAAAAAATCGGCTTAATAATAAAAAAGTTATGATTTTTTGAAAATACCCCTTTCCGCCATGTTTGATCCGCCATATTGATTTTATTACGCATTTGCCAGAAGTCCAATAAGTGGATCCTTGGTCACCGAGACATACTCTATAAGGTTCCAGAGTCAAAACAACTTTAACAAGAAATGTAAGCGAACGCCTCCGTGTCACTAATAGATTCGTTTATAATTTCCCTAAGTAAGCGTTTTTACAGGAACTAATTTACCTCATTTAATATCCCGAGTTGTTTATTAACACCTCCAATTTTGTCCAGAAAAACGCCATATTTTCAACCCTTTTTCAGTAAAAAAAATATATTTATGAGGGTACTACGAGGCAAAACAAACATGATTGAAGGTCACTGAATATGCATACCAAACAAAAAAACCCAAAACAACTAAGTAATTTATTTACAAACTGAAATTAAAACATTGAGGAGAAAACTTTCCTTACTCAAAGCCCATTCATTTCAAAGCTGTAGCTTTCGTCAGTAGAGGTTGGTGCAAGCCAAGTTACAGGCAGAGGTAAGAGATCCGAATTCGCTGTTTGTGATTTGAATGCGGCTAATATTTTAAAACTGACATTTCGACAGTGACAGAAATGTAAACAAAACTTGCATATAAGTTTTTTAATACATTTCATAAATAAAAACACCTTTTAAATAAATACAAAATTACTGTACTTCTTATTTTATTATTACCCATTTAAATCGCTGTGTGACATCAAGTATTAATTGGAAAAATTAATTAACAAGGGTAAGTTGTAATTCGAGTGACATATAAGCCCAATTTTGATTTGTTGTACAGAGTGTTTACTATTTAAACCCCGCGTGGGTTTAAATTTTTTAATTTTCTTTTCTTCTAAATTGAAACTTTCTTCTTAAATCCAACAAAAGATTGTGTTAAGATGATTATTCAATAAAAAAATTTATTAAAATTCTTCTTATAAATCAAACTATGTCCAAAACTCAAGGAGGGTTGGTTTAAAATGCTTAAAACCAAAAATTTCACTTAAAATTAGGACCGTTCTAAAATAGACTAAACCCTGTTAGTAAATCCCACCGTTAGTGTCTATTAATAATTATTATTAGTGTATGTTATTTTTAACGTTTTCCATATCTAATAGAAATTATCTATATATAGGTATTGTAGATTCTTATAACAAGCGAATAGCCTTAGAGCATTTTTATTTACCTAGATACTGTCTTTATCTGTTTTAAAAAAAGTAAATACAGGCTGAGTTTTAAGTTGAGGCATTTTTTTCAACAGCATTTAGAAATTGAAAGAAAAACAATATTTCAGCTTTTTTTTAAAATCAAGACTCGGTAATAAATAAAGTTGTGCAAAAAATTTGAACAATGGAAAATGTCATAATTGACACAGTGGCGCACTCAGGAATGGATTTCGGGGGGGGGGGGGATTTGAGAATAAATAAGAAAAAAAAACTTAATTTGAAGTAAAAATGTGACAATAACAAGGCTTCTCGGGGGCGGCCCCCCCTCGGTGCGCTACTGATTTACAGTAGTCTACCTATTTTTTTTTGAGTATTGATAATTCTGGAAATATTAGGTTGGTCTAATGAATTTCTACACTCTGCGTTGTTGAAAAAAATGTCTCAACTCGAACTTCTCCCTGTATAGATGGGATAGGTGTAATATGTGTAATACTGTATTAAAAGATGTAATTTCATCACCTATTACATTTGCAGAATCCAGTTGGTTACAAAATATTCTATATTTCCAAATAAAAGATCATATAAAGCATACACTTGATATTGAAGATTTCAGATTATGATTACAACGTGACGTCACATTGTGCGAGAGAGATATAAAAGATTTTTGAAGGACTTACCACTTGAAACTAAGCAGTTTCGTTTGGGAGATATAGTGGATAGTCAAAAACCGTACCAAATGTCATTTTCATAGTCGAACCCATCAGATTTTTAAAAAAATATTTTGACACTCTAACCCGCCCAAGGGACAATTTGTGGACGTTTTAACGTTGCCAAAGTCGACTTATTGTTGCGTGAAAACGGCGTATAAACGTTCTAGCAACTCGCTTTTGCACCAATTTGGATTTTTTGGGTTGTGTTGACGTTGCCTGCGACTAGATGTGCATGCAACGTTGCCACACCGTCGGCGAAGCGACTACGACTGAAGTGCCCTCTGAATAATATTTTTATTAATATAATTGATTTGAAAATTATAGAGGAATTGCCTTGATTAATGCACTTACCAAGATATTCACTCAGATCCTTTTATCCAGGTTAGAATTATGGTGTAATCACGCAGAAGCTCTCCCTGAGTTCCAAGCAGGTTTTAGGAAAAAAAGAGGCTGTGCAGACCATGTGTTTGTGCTTACATCTTTAATTCATCTTCAACTGCGGTGCGGTAGAATGGTCTCCGCAGCATTCATTGATTTTAGGCGGGCCTTCGATTCAATGAATCATAACTTATTGTGGCGTAAGTTGTACTCCCTGGGGCTTCGTTCAAAATTTGTACGCATACTTAAAAATCTTTATTTAAATGCTTCCTTTAAAATCAGGTCCGACTTCAAGTTTACAAAATAATTTTGTATAAATGAAGGCTTATTGCAAGGTGAAAGCTTAAGCCCTATTCTGTTTGCTCTGTTTGTCTCGGATATAGAGGACTTTTTTAGAAGTGGAGGTGCCACGGGAATCTCTATTAACCATGTCTATGATGTCATAGTATTGTTGTACGCTGACGATATAGTACTACTGGGCAACTCGGAGTATGACTTGGCACGTAAACTTAAAGTACTTGAAGAATACGTTGGAGAAAACTCATTGACCATAAATACATCAAAAACCAAAATAGTGCGTTTCGCTAAAAGAGCTGGTCAACCAAGTGGTTAATTTAGCCTTTTTAATAAACCCGTTGAAACTGTTAATCATTTTGAGTACTTGGGCGTACAATTTTCTAGTTCAGCTCTTTTCCGGGAAATGGCAAACTCAGCAGCACAAAAAGCGAAACGGGCTATAGGGGTGACAACTGACATAATGTGTAAAACCAAAGTAAACTCTTGGGATGCCCGCCTAAAACTCTTTGAATCACTTGTCGTCAACTCGTTTTCTCATTGCATGCCAATTTGGGCACTACGTTATACTGACATTATAGAAAGGATTCAAACTGATTTCTTTAAAAGCTTGCTATACCTATCTAGTAGTAGAGAAGGGGCGGTGCGAAGCCTGGCAAGTAGGCCTCCCTGGGCCCTTTCTGCCCTACCCCGAGCCTGCCTCTAATCCACCGCCTGCACTACTGGTCTGGTTTCACTGTTCCTTTTGCAAAGTCCAGTATTTTTTCCCATTTGAGCGTGTGGAGGTCCTTCTCATCCAGGGTCGGGAAACCGAATACCTCGCTCGCTCGCAGGCCCGGCAGGTCGAGTCATTCTCCACCGCGATCCGGGTCATGTGCTTCCTTAGTCGGTTGTGACCTGTTATGATACCTGTCAGCAGACCAGCGTCCCTTCGCGATCTCCCCAGAAGCCATTTTTGTCTGGCTACATCCGGCCCTTCACGAAGTCCTTGGTCTGTCTGCATCCTGTTCCTCCTCTCCAAGCGGTCGTCATGGCATCGTTGGCCCATTTATTGAGTCGACTTTGCAATTGCCTCTTGGTTGTTGCTAGGAGTGGTTCCGGCCCTACATACTGGGTGCTTGCACCGATCCTGGCGAACTCGTCGGCCATCTCGTTATCCGGCACCCTCATATGTCCCGGTACCCACATAAGTGTCACTTGTTTGCCCTCTCCCAAGGATTCTAGTGCATCCGCACATTCCTCCACCAGGGTGTTGTTGATCTTGGACGCCCTTAGTGCCTTTAGGGCTGATTGGCTGTCGGAGCATATATTAACATGCTCCTCCCTACCGTTCTTTATTTCTTCCATGGTTGCAGCCATTATTATGGCATACACCTCTGCCTGAAAGACCGTGGCTTGCTCTCCGAGCGGGTAGCTCTTTCGAACCTCCTGGTCTTCCACATAAACCCCCGATCCTGTGGTTTGCCTCTCCGACAGTTTGGATTGAAAAACTATTAGCAATGGAACCTTCAAGATACCCCCGTTTATGTTTTGAAAAACTGTTAGTATTTCAACATGAGCCTAATAAATACAACTGGGTAGCAGATGTTAAATTGGTTTTTTATACAATAAATAAATCCCATATATGGGACAACCTGACACTAGCGAGTTTAACAAAATCAAAATATTCAGTGATGGAATCATACTCTAGTTTTCTGCTTCATGTCGATATTCAGTCTTTACAAGACTCGAATTATCCACAATTCTATAGTTTTTTCACAACAGGGCCCGGGTCACAATCATACCTATATCAAAAACTTAATATTTTTTACACAAGAATTTTGAGCAATATAAGGTTGACTTCAAAGTACCAGAAATTTTATTTCAACAAAATTGCCTATAAAATTGACTAAAAACAATATTGCACAATCTGCAACTTGGGAAAGCTCGAAACAATCCTACATATTATAGTGGAGTGTCCTTTATATCAGTGTTACAGAACGCCGATAATAACAAACTTCTTTAAAACTAATGAGGATTTTATAAACTTCCTCAACAAACCAATCAGCGAAAAACCAGTAAAAATGTTATGTCGCCTTTTAATGAATGTGCTTATTATGAGAGCATTTATAATGTTTGAATAACCTTGGTGTTAAAAATGCTGTTTTGTATTTTTTTTTATTTTTAGTTTTTCTTTCTTTTTTATTTACTAAACAATTTTATTTTTAAATTGATCTTTATATTTTTAATTTTATTTTTGTCTAGCAAGGAAATGGGTAGTGATCCTTTTCCTTTTGTTTTTTTTTATTTAATATTATTATTAGTTTTTTTTTGGTATAAAATACTGTATGGGTCATTGGGAAATGTTTATTTTTAACATTTACTGGTAGGTTTATAATTTGAAAAAACGGTGTAGGACTTAACTTTCTTGTTATATGAATTAATTTTCATCAGAAACAATAAAAAAATTAAATTCCTGAAAATTCCAAAAAATTTTTAAACCTATTTTAAACTGTACCAGGGTCTAAAAGAATACTTAAAAATTACTAAAAGTAACTAAAAAAATCAACAATATCCAGCAAAAAAAAAAAAAAGATTTTTTAAAAAGATTTCTACAATAATAATTGGCAACCTAATTTAATTAAAATATGATTCATTGTATTCATTGTAATAACATTTTAATTAGAAATTCATTAATAAAATTATGAAATTGATGTTTGCACCTATACTATTAAAATAAATGCAATATCTACTTCAAGTTATACTTTGGTTTTACTTTTTAAAATGTTAATACTAATTTTTAATTTACATTACATTATTTTGATCAACTTTCGCACCCGTCCGGTTGTATGAAATTCAACTTTAATTGATTTTTTTTACATAGTTTAAATTCTAGTACTCTAAGGAGCAGTTTTCTGAAGGGGCCATCATAATCAGATGAAAAATGTAATAGTTCCAGGGACAAAAGTAAAAGTATGTCAATTTGGAGCCAAAAACCGTTTTTTTCTTCCATATTTTTTTATGTTTGAACATGTATAAAAACAAAATTTGAACACTTAAATGACAAAGATGATCTAAGTTATTTTTTTTTGCACTATTTTCTCTTATGCTAACAAAAATTTTTGACAAATTTTAGCTAGAGTAAAATGTTACTACACTACAAAAACTACGATGAAATTAACTCTGTGTTTCGGACTTCCATTGTCTATATTTTATTTATACACGACGTTTCGATCAGTAGAATTTCTGATCGTCTTCAGGTGCAAACTACAATCAATTCCTAAGGCTACGTACTTATATACTGTGAGAAATCACTCAACCTTGAAGTTTAAGAAGTTGGCTCCGCCCAAGGAGGGGCTTCCAAATATTTGGGATTTCGACACTTGGTTTACTGAAAATACCCTGATTCTGCCCAATAAAGGCAGCTTCAAGGAATTTTCGTTTCTTCCAGTGTGACTCCTTGTGCAAAACCTTTGCTTCTGCCCACTTCATTCGGTGTTGTTTTGACCATGCATGTTCTGATTCCTGATTTCGTGGTTTCACCTTTTTGGGTATTCGTCTGATGTTCTTTAAGCCTAACAGATAGTGGTCTTTTAGTTTCGCCTATGTATGATTCACCACACTCACAAGGAAGCCCCTACTTGGGCGGAGCCAACTTCTTAAACTTCAAGGTTGAGTGATTTCTCACAGTATATAAGTACGTAGCCTTAGGAATTGATTGTAGTTTGCACCTGAAGACGATCAGAGATTGTACTGATCGAAACGTCGTGTATAAATAAAATACAGACAATGGAAGTCCAAAACACAGAGTTAATTTCAAACACATCATTGTCTCAAACTTTCAAACAAATAACTACGATAATTAGTAAAAATGTGACATTGGCGGCAATAATCATTTCTTTGAAAACTTAACAGTTTTGTGACTACGGAGGTACCTTCTATAGTTGTCAGATACGGTTATATTTTGAAATTGGTCGCAACTGCATTGATTATTTGGCCACACTTTTCTCGTAAAGAGAAACGTTGAAAGAACGTTTAATTATGAACGTTTTGGCGTCGTTGATCCTTGCTTCGTTGTGGTCCTTGAAAACCCCACAATATTTCAGTAAAAATAAACGTTGTTAGAGAGTTGCGAAATTTACCTTAGTTAATAACAACGGTGTGTCACCGTTTTCTCGTCCCTGGTAGGGGCCGTTGCACAAATGACCATTTATTGTACTATATGCAATGTTAATTTTAGTGTATTTCTTATTTAGGGCAATTAAGTCAACTAAAAATTGTTACTTGGGCTACTTTTTGATTGCAGCATTTTTAAGGCTGTTCACAGGTAGGATAATAGAGACATAAAGCTATTTGTAACTCATCGCGGTATACGTATCCGCATCTAGCGAGAACCAAGCACACTGATTGGTCGGAAAATCGTAGCACGTTCGAAAAGAGCAGATATATGCTAATTTAAGGTGTTTCTGAACGCAATAGGTGCTGAGATACGATACGTAGGTCGTAACGATACGTGATACCTAACGCATCTCAACACGTGGTATAAGTTTCTGACCAATTAATGTGCTTGGTCCTCGCTAGATGCGGATACGTATACGGCGATGAGTTAAGGCTGATGAGGCTTTATGTCGCTAATGATAAGTAGTCTTTTAATATAAACGATGTAAACAGGTTTTGCAAAATCCACATTAAAAGGCCCACGGGGGACAAAAATTTAATTTTATGCCCCCAACTCTACAAAAGGTTGACAAAACTTTTACTCGATCCAAAATGGCTGCCCCGAATATTGTCAGTTAGCCCCAAATTTTTGACCATGAAAGAATCCATGGATCAATTGGTAGTGACAAAATGACGGATGCTTTGACAGACTGTCACCGAGGTAATGACGCTCTTTCTTTCCTACTGTGCGTCATTGCGAGTAAAACCATAATACGCGCAAGTGCGACATTTTCCGAATGCCTTTCTGTGAGGGCACCTAATGGTCGAAATTCATTTGCGGGAATTGTTCTTTTAATTCTTCCTACAGCTTCGTTTATCTTCAGTATCAGTGCCGCGCAGGTATAGGTTATAATTACTGTTACGGTTACATTTTCTGAATACAAGAGGGCCTAGTTTTGAACTGTCAGCGCTGAAATTTCTTACGCACGGTCGTCTGAATTGCATTTTTATTTGCATTGCACAGTTGGTCTAGAGAGGGGTTTTAAGAAAAAAAAAATATATTCTTTAAAATATAGCCATACCATATATCATAGTGCTGGGAGGCTATTTTTGGAAAATATTCTGAGAACCTTAAATAGCAACCCCCTATTTTGACTTTATATTTAAATTCTCGCTGAAATTCGCTTTCCAATGGTACCCCACATCATAAGGTTTACGTTACTAGTTTTCGAGATATTGGCTTTTAAAATGTCAAAAAGTAATTTTTTAACGGACCATATCTTAGAAACTAAAGAAAATATCTCTATTGTGTTCAATATAGATTTTAGGGGTTTTTTACGAGGAAATAAAAAATAACAACAGTTTGATAATTTGACCTTCCACTTCATATTTTTGGAATAATATCGTCAAAATCTCTGAAAATCAATAAACTGTAAATAGGAATGTGCAAACGTCGAACTGTTGTCATGTTTGATTTGCTTGAAAATTAGTAAAGTAAACTTTATGATCTGGGGTACCATTGGAAAGAGAATTTCAGCGAGAATTCAAATATGAAGTCAAAATAGGGGGATGCTACTTAAGGTTCTCAGAATATTTTCCAAAAATGTAGTGTAACCACGGTGCTATGTGGAGTGTATTCAATGAAACCGGAATTTGGTCAATAAATACGCAAATTTTGATAACGTAATTTTCTTGTTTTTTGTCACTGATAAATTACAGCGTTTTATTTTCAACCGTTCAGATTTATCACTAACAACGTGTTATAATGAAAATAATAAGGAGAAACAAAATAAAAGCAAGTTCTCAAAATAAAATAATACATTCTAAAAACCAAAAAGATTCTCCCAGTCAAAAAAAATTTAGAGCAAATATTCGAAAAGTCCTCCTTGCTCGGCTAGACAATATCCGAGTCTATTATAAAAACCCCTTCTAACGTTTCCAAGCATGTTAGGGGTGATAGTTTGAAAAGCTTTTTCAATTTTAATCCGAAGTTCTTCCAAATTATTAGCCCTTTCATGCCCGTAAACTTTATTTTTGATATAACTCCACAGATAGAAGCCATTAGTGATCGAGCTGGTTATAAAATAGTTCCCCGTGTACTTATAACCCGATTAGAAAATTCATTATCAAGGTATTCCCTAACAAGGCCAACATTGTGAGTGGGACAATCATCTTGTTGAAACCATAATATGCTGCTGCAGTAGATCTAAGTATCTAGGACCATTCAAATTGCCGTAAATAAAAAATGGACCAATTACGTATTCCCCTACAATAACCCCCCAAACATTTAAAAAAAAATAAAATACAAATGCAAATTTTCCCTCGACCAATATCGAACGTGCGTTGAGTTATGACGATTCAATAATGGAAAAGTTCTTTCATCTGTGAAAAGAATAGATCTCAGAAAGTTTTCAGCATGATTAGCCCTTTCCATCATTGTTTCGCAAAATTCCATGCGACGATAGTTGTCCTCGGGAAAAATTTGATGCGTTTTTGACGCTTTGTAAGGGTGATAACCATCCTTTTTAAGAACACGTAAGACAGTGGCTGAAGACGTATCAACTGCTTCGGCAGTTTGGTGGCTAGTTAACTTTCGATTTTCCTTCACTGCAGCGCAAATCATCACACCTCGTACTTCCTGCTCGTCATTCAAAACAGTGGGTTTTTAATGGTTTCTTGGCGCTACACAACCAAACTTTTCAAAATTCTCCACAAACCTATGAATCGTTGATAACTAGGTTATGGACGATTTACAAAATTCTCCAACAAAAGTTCTTGAATAAGTGTCAATGGTCTGCTTTGATAGTACCATTTGACTATCTGTACTTATTCGGCAACTTCGTAGACATCAATTTTTAGTTTCAAAAATGTACTATTTCACTTAAGAACTTATCAATCTGTTTCCCGAGCAAGGCAGAAATAAAACAAAATAATAAAAACAAAATAAATTTCCGAAAGATAACACTGCAGCGTGCTTCGAATCCACCTCGGTAGTACGGCACGGAGCGTAAATTGGACTTGATTCCCCTATGTTCGCAGTAGCCTGAAGCTCATTGTATAGACTTTATTTAGTGTGGGACTCTTTTTTTTAGAATAAAAAACCGAAAACGAAAGATTTCGGATGTTGACCCGTTACGTCGGGACGTTTACCATGATTTTGCTTGTCGCTTTATAAAGGTGGTGCCATAAAAAACCTAGTGGCATTCCTTTTGAGAGTTACGAAAGGACCGACGACACGCAGTTTATTATTCATTAGATTTTAAAATTCATTAACGATTCGAATAAAACTTGTAATTTGGACCATAAAATGGGCAGTGTTCTACAGGGCGATTCGAAGGCGAATAACAATCAATGGTAACCATACCAATATGGTATCGTGAAATTTTGACTTTTCTTAATTTTATCAAAAATGAGTTACTAAGGTTTCAAAACACTTTCATCGACGAAAAAAAAGTTGTCTGTTGTCTGTCTGTATACACGATAACTCAAGAATGCCTTAATTGATTTTAACGAAATTTGGTAACTTTTGGGTAGGGTGGTGGGGGGTTTAAGGGGGGGAAAGGGGGATAAAATATTTAAAAAAATTGTAACTTTGGAACAAAAGCAAGTAGCGATATACGGTTTTCAGATTTAAGTTTCCATGAATATGGACTACAAATTTTGTTAAGTAGCATTTACACAGGCGAATATTCCTTTGATCTTCGAAATGCCGACAAACATTCGCGCGAATTATTTATTTAAAGATTCGCGCAAAAGGTTCGGGCCAAAAGGTTCGGGGTTCGGGTAAAAAGATTCGTGTTGTTCGGGCAAAATTTGCTGAAAGAAATATTTGCAATAAATTAAAAATTAGAAAAATTATTTACCGTAAATCATTGAACTGAATTGTAATATAAAAATTAAATTTTAAAACCTCTCCGACGGAAAAACGATTTGACGCACTTGATAAAAAATAATGAGGATTACTTTTGTGGGGTTTTGGTGGTGGGGTTTGGTGGTGGGGTTTGATGATTTTACACTTAATTAAGGAAAATCAAAAAGTGATAAAGCATAGCAACAATTAGGTACAAACTTATTTAGTAGATATCTACCAACCTCACAACCTACCACCCAGCAATTAATAATTTTTCGCTTTTCGTCGGCTTTTACTATTTAATCGAAAAATAAAATAAAATATTTTTGGTGTTCCAATTTAATTTCAAGAATTGAGGTCAGTGATATGAGACCAAAAATATTATCTATTCCCACTTTCAAAAATATAATTCCAAAAAATCTTGCGAAAATTTGTCCGAATGTTCGTGGCAAATGTTCGCTGCAAATGTTCGAGTGTTCGGGCACACATTCGTCGAAAAAAGTTCGTCAGATTTGGCCCGAATTTTTGGATGAACCTATTCGCTCTGTGTAAATGCGCCTTTATAAAGTCCAAATTCGTGGGACCTTTATTTTCCGAGTTATTTGAAAAAACGTTAAAATATATTTAGAAAATCATAACTTTTGAAGTAAAGCAGCTATTGATATGCGGTTTTCAGATTTTGGTTTTCGCAAATATTATCCAAAAATTTTATTATAAGGTTCAAATCTTTTAAAGCTAGAGTTTTCGAGATATTTTCATTGTATTGTGGACTATTCGTGCTTTCTACCACCAATTTTTTTTTATTATCTTTTTGTTTTATACTGGGACTTTCCATCCATTATACAGGATCAATGCCTAGTTTTAGTCAAGTTTTTTGCAAAGTTATAGACCACCATAAAGTTTGGTTTTTTAAAAATGCTCATATTTCGTTTTTACAAGTTGTTGAATCTTAACAACGCTTGCTATTTATACCTAATGAGCTAAAACTAAAAAAATAAGCTAATTAAAACTTCAATTCATTTGCATTCTTTGACATTAATTGTTATTGGTATTATTATACTTATACGAATAGCGGGCTTGTTTGTGTTCAAAATTGTTTTTTCGCAGAATGTGTCAATGAGGTTAAACATGCTTGCTAATTTCCACTTCGAGGAATGTCTTATCAAGGTTGACAAGAAAATCTATTTTTGTGGTTTCTAGGTATATAAGTAATAATATAATATATTCCATAAAAACGCCCTTTTAGATTGCTTATGGCTTTTTAAACAGAAAAAAAACCTCGAATTTTACGTACAATTAGCATTGTGCCCCCCACATCCCACGGGAAAATTTTAGGTGCACTACTTTAATGTAATGAAATTTCCTTTCCACGTAAACTGGGCACAGGCCTGCATTTTTTAACAGTTTGAAAGTTGATTTAAAAATTTTAACTGTTTTCTAGTAATTTGGTGGCGCTGATTTCAAATCTCATGTAGAAAATTTTAATATCAAAATAAACCCATACCTACAAAGCATGTATCTCTTACCTGTTTCTGAACTGAATAACAAGCTAAGCCCTGGTTATGATGAAATCTCTACCAATATCAGCAAATTGGTTTCTACAGAAATTGTCAGTCCGCTTTTATATATTGTGAACAATTCTTTTAAGTTTGGCTACTTTCCACCAAAATTCAAACTAGCAATGGTAAAATCTTTGTTTAAAAAATGGGATCTAAAAAAATATTTAAAAACTCCCAGCATGATTGATTTTGTAACAAGAATACTGAAAAACTTGGATATCAAAAATAAAACTTTCGGCGCCTTTCTGAACCTATCAAAGTCTTTGATAGCTAAAACCATCAATTGCTATTGAGGACGCTTGAAATATAAGCATTAAACTGGTTGGAATCATTTATTACAGGCAGGTCTCAGAGGGTGCCTCGAGAGGGATGGAGAGAAAACACTCTCAGAAATAATAAGGACGGAACTAGGAATTGCCCAGGGCAGTACCTTGGGCCTCTTCTTTCTCTTTTTATGGTATACATTAATGATCTATCTGATGAACTTATTGATGAGTTTTCAAGCATCGTAAGTTTTGCAGATGATATCAATAGTTTAGTCTGGGCAAAATCAATGGAGGACCTGCTTATTAGAGCTAACAACAGTCTGGAGAGGGCTCAGAGATGGTTTAGAAGAAACAAACTTCATCTAAACTGTGACAAATCTGTTTTTCTTTATTTTCAGACTTTGCAGTCTCAAGATAAGGTCCCAGGTGTCGAATTATCGCATTCAGTTCGCTTTCTTGGTAGGTATATTCATTGATTCAAACTTGCAGTGGGATCTACAACTGCAGCAAGTTTTCAAAAAAATTAACTCTGCGTGTTTTTCCGTGAGAGCTATTCGGGATTATGTACAACTGAACACTCTCCTAACAGTTTATTAGGCTAATTTTTACTTGACCCTTCTTTATGGTGTCATATTTTGGGAAGGCTCTGTTGAATTCTCGGAGGTTTTTGTTGTACAGAAAAGGGTTATATTATATTATATGTAGGGGTCAGCATATAAACATCCTAAATTTTCCGGCAGTGCATATCTTTGAGTCTTTTTCTTTATTTAAGGATAAATTAAATCAATTGAATTTCAATTTAAATATATCAAGACATCATGCGTGTGTTAAGTTCTACAACAGGCTAACCCACCAATTATCAAAAGAGAAAACAGTTTAAAATATTTTAAAAAATTACTGTTTCAGCGCCTAGTTAAGATTGAACCCTACTGTATTACTGAATTTATGGATTCATGTTTTTAAATGTGCTTGTTATATTTATGTTTATTTATTCATACCGGTTTTTTTAACTGTCTTGTTTAGGCGTATAAATTTATGTAGTTTGTATGACAACATTTAAAAATATTTGTAAAAATTTTTTTATTTTATTTTATAATCTTCTGTAATTTTTATGCACACTTTAAATGAACATAGGGTATTAGCTTGATTATTGCTATGTTTTCATGGATATTGAATTCGTTTTCAATATGTTTTGAAAACTTTTTTTTCATGAGTTTTCATGACAGGTTTTCAAATCGATTTAAAAACGGTTTTCAAATTTTGATATTTGGCAGCTGACTTATGTCATAGTCATTTTTGAGTCAAATATTCATTTTTGAGTTTGGGCACTTTTTTTTAAATGTATTTTATTCAAAAGATGATGTTGGCCCTTGCCACACATTTTTTTTAAATTTTAATTACTACTCTGTTTGCAAGTGGAAGTGAAGAAAGAAATGCTGGACTGGCATATGCGCATAGCACATACACTTTCGAGCCAAATATTTCTTTTATTTTTCATAATTATATTATATTTCATATTTAAGTAAGGTTATGTTCTTCTTTTTTCTATACACTCCACCAAATTTTAGAATGCCGGTTCCACAGGTTCACTTCTATTTCTCTCTCTCTCTCTCAAAAAGAGTAAGAGCAATAAAATATAATTTGGCGGCTGTCTGGTAATCCGACGCAATACGCATGTGTAAACTCAATCCCCGTTTTCATGCAAAATCGGTATTTCGATCTCAATACGATCTTGATCCAACCCTAAAAATTTTCAGGGTCGGATCTAGATTGAAATCGATTTGAATACTGAAAAACAGGCGTTTTCATGGACGGTATCGGATTGAAATCGTTTTCAGAACGAACTCAATTCCCATGCAAACGTAGCATATGTAAGTAGGTTCGTAGTATAGTCTGTAATTTTTTCTTTGACGTTATGGGTAAATTTTTAAAATCTGATTGAATTGAAAGTTTGATTGAACATCTGATTCTGACATCATTACCCATCAGCCCTCGGAGTCGATTGCAATTATTCGCATCAAGTCGGTTGCATCGGAAATCCAAAAGAACGCATTTGATGAAATCAGAACATTTCAAGAACTTGTTTGATGCATCGATCGATGAGATTATAAACTCGCCCTATTTGTTCAATTATGAATTGTAAAAATTTAGACAAATGGAAATATACTCTACTCTAACTGCGTTTCAATAATTCCTTAATTACCCAAATCCTTCGTAAGTATCGGGTATCTGTAAGTAGTTCATCTAAAGGCGCATTTACACAGACAAACTTTCCGTTGATGTTGAAATGCCGACAAACATTTACACGAGCCTCTTGAGCAAAATGTTCAAAGAAATGTTGGAGCAAAATCGCGTACAAAAAAACACACGTAAATTTTGGAGAGAATGTTGAGCAAAATTTGTTTGAAGAAATGTTGGTAATAAAAATTTCTTACAAATTTAAATTTTATAGTTTTATGGGAATTCATTGACCTTAACTGAAAATAGAAAGACTAAGTTTTAAAACAAAGTATTTTTAATTAAGTGCTTTCCGACGGAAAAACGATTTGATGTCGAAATTCACGTTTTACCTCATAAGCAACTTCGATTGATCTGATTTTTATAGGGGATATGCCAGTATACTTGTAACTTTTTTGGGGTTGTAAAAAAAACGAGAATCAAAAAAAATAAAAATTGGCACTTATTTATTGCTGTTGCTGGGTTAGGAGAAGGTAAAAACCGTAGACTAGTGAGAGGAAGTTTTGGTCAAATGAACATTGACACACAAAATTACAGCAGTGTTTGACAGCGCTGCGTTCCGACTGTCTAAAGCTCCCTATCCCCCCAGGGAACAACTAACTACTCTCCAGAACAGTTCTCTAAAAATATCCACCTGCATTTTAAAAAGTAATTACTTCGAAGACATTTCCGTTTTCTTTTTGTAATGAAAGAAAACCAAAAAAGTTAAAGGAAAGAATTAAATGTTATTACCTCCATCATTAACTATTTTAACATTGCATATGACAAAACTGATAGCCAATAATAATGTTTCGCTTGCCGTCGCCATTTTTTCACAAAAGTTTAAAATAAAAGTTGGTGTTCCATTTTTTTAAAGAATTGAGATCACTGATCAATGATGTAAAATTATATTTATTCTCATCTTTAAAAATATTTTTCCAAAATAGATAGCAATAACTTGCTCAAAAATTTACCCGAACAAAATGTTCAAAGAAAAGCTCACAAAAATGTTCGCGCAAAAAATTTCAGATCTTTTGCACGAGCTTTTATTTGAGCATGTTCGTCTCTGTAATTGCGCCTTAAGGTGTATTACATAGCTTACTTGCTTTGTCTGGTGCTTTTTTATAGTCTATGGTATGGAAAATTTTAAAATTTGGGTTACACAATTTGGTTGCCAACTCAACGTTGACCTTGCCTGTTATTTTTCTGGTTTTTTTAAACTTTTATTTAAAAAAATATACGAACCAAACGAACTACACAATTAGAGAGATAAAGAAATTGTTATTTATTACCTTATTTGTTAGTTTTCACGGAAAATTATGGTTTCGTACCTATATGCGTGTTGCATAAAGTTGATAGCACAACGATGATTATAGAGTAGCTTTTAAATAACTTCACAGTATCATTATAATAGGTGTTATAAATTACGATACGAATTAATATTGGAAAAAGAGTAGGTTTTACCATGGCCAATTAATATTGTTTTACAGCCCAATTGATAAGAATTGTCGTTAGAATGAGGTTGTTTATTTTTTTCGGTTTTTTTGAAAAAAACCATTGTCATTATGGAATAGCTTATCAAACTTATCTATTATATTATATGTTACCCATCTTGTCTCTGTTATTATGCATTCTACAAAAAATAGTCTTAAACAAAAGTTGCATAACTTTAAGCAAACTATAAAATTATGTGTTTTTATTTCTATCACTGTCGAAATGTCAGTTTCAAAATATTAGCTGCGTTCAAATCACAAACAGCGAGTTCGGATCTCTTACCTCTGCTTGTACCTTGGTTTGCACCAACCTCTACTGATGAAAGCTACAGTTTTGAAATGAGTAAGGAGAGTTTTCTTGACTGAGCTTTTAGATAACCTCAATGTTTTAATTTCAGTTTGTAAATAAATTAATATAGTTGTTTTGGGTTTTTTTTTTGGTATATTTTTCGTGTTGTTTTGCCTCGTAGGGCCCTCATAAATATATTTTTTGTGCTGAAAACGGGTTCAAAACATGGCGTTTTTCTGGACAAAATTGGAGGTGTTTTATTGGTTATTATAAACAACTTGAGATATTAAATAAGGTAAATTAATCCTTGTAAAAACGGTTACTTAAGGAAATTTTAAACAAACTTATTACCAATTTCCACAAAACAATCCTTTCTGGGGGCTATAAATTTAAACTACCCCACAGAAGTGGTCTAAATCACCAACTTTATAACCTCAAACACAGATAATGAAACTATTATGTGCCAAATTTTTGGCGTATTTACCTTTTGCCATTTTGAAACCTGTCAACGAAAATTAGTTTTAGGGCATTTTCTTCTAAAATACGGTATATTTTGAGAAAAAAAGCAGTTTTTCAGTGGTATTTTGCAATAATAATACAAAATAATGAATAGCTGTGTCTTTTCTGTATGGTGTGTTTTTTTTGAAAATTGGTTTTAAAATTTAGTACCCCCCACAGGTGTAAAATTTTGCTAAAGTAGTGAAACCACGCTCACAGCACACGCGGGCAGACTTTTTGCTGTGCCTCGGTTTGAGTAGAGGCCGCATTTGTTATTTGGTATTTTAAATAATTTTTACCATTTTTAATTCAATCTAAAGTAATTGTTTCCTATTTCAATAGTTACATTTAAGAAGATGATGTTTTTCTAGGGCTAGCAATGCATCCCTTGCTTCCATGGACCGCACGCCGCTGGTGTATGCCCAAGACAAATAAATACCCATCTATTTAATAACGGATATACCAAAGGCAAATAAAGAGCCATCTCTAATAACGTAGGTCGTGTCCGCTAATAGGCAGGTAAACGTCAACGGCGCAGCGGCTTCTTGACAATCGGCAGTCCAGTAGCTGGGTCGCAGTTAGCACCCCGGTGTTAAACGCTGGGCCCCCACGGCTAGTGGGACTCTTTTATTTCTCCGCGTTTTGAAGTCTAGGAGAGGCCGTAAAAGGTAGATTTGGTTTTATGGGTTGTTTATAGCGGGGTGTTAATTTTAACCGGCCGACTGACTCGACGTTTTCCATTTCTATGTTCCATATACAGGGTTATCCATTATAAATGTTAATAGTGTTAAACAAAAGTTGCATAACTTTAAGCAAACTTATAAAATTATACATGTCAAAATTGTCCATTGTCTTATTTTAAATTGAACACCCGTCGCAACTCCCTGTATATTTTTCTCGAGGGACATTTGCCATAACGACAATGTGTTAGCCAAGGAAAAAAAGTTGAGGTGGTTCTTTGTTCGGGAACCCAGAAAAAAGCCGAATTTACAAAAACCGAAAAACAATTAAACAAATTTTTTTTTATTAAAAAACTTTTAAAGAATAAGCTTTTATGAAATGCACAAAGGTAGAAAACAATTTTTTATTTTTCTTATACCATAATAAAAGCGATGGGCGCAATTAAAAATTTTTACTTTAGGTATCGTATATCGGTCATATCGACGATTCACCTAAGAAACATTATTACTCTATAACTTAAGGACATTTTTAAAGGCCTGACAAGCACGGCAATCTCACCCGTTCTCAGCTTCTTTAGATGAAAGTATTATGTTTATCATTCGAATAGGAGAAGAATTTAGTTCTTCTTTTGTAGTTCTCTCTTTGTCACCGTAAAGTCAAAATTTTTAATCTGCGCCCATCGCTTTTATTATGGTATAAGAAAGATAAAAAATTATTTTCTACTTTTGAGTGCATTTAATAAAAGCTTGTTCTTTAAAAGTTTTTTTTAATAAAAATTTATTTTTTAATTTTTAGATTTGTAGCCTAATCCGCCATATTGAAATTTTCAAATCTGATCAAAAATTCATAACCCTTTCCCGAAAAACCCCTGTATGCCAATTTTGATTTAAATCGAACAAACTAAATCGTTAATAAATTATTGACATCATTAGAACAGGATTGTTTATGGATGTGGAGTGTGGAGGATGTGTTTATAATAGGTAAAAGTCAGAAAGTTTGTCTTTTTTAGGTTTAAAGTTAATAAATTTATATTCAAATTATTTAAAAAAAATTTTAATCGTTTAAATTTTGGCCTCTTCCGATGTATTTGCTTCTACAACTATCGTCAGCATATGTTTTTAGGATTGTATTTAGATAAATGAGAAATAAAATTGGGCCTAAAACAGTGTCTTGTGGTACGCCACATTCAATATTTAAGGGGTCACTCAGTTTATTGTTAATTTTTACAAACTGTTTTCGGTGAGATAAGTAGTCTTTAAAAATTTTGTGACATAGGTACTCCACGTATTGGGGCAATTATTTCTTTAATGGCTTTCAACCTATAACATTGAATAATTGAATATTATCAATTCCTGGGCTACTACTATTTTTAAGTTTACTTATTATACTTATTACCTCATTGCTAGTGATGGGTTTCCATGTTTTTGCCCTTATTATCTATTTTTGATGCTATATTATTTCCTACATTGATGAAAAAATTGTTGAATTAGTTGGCAATACTCTTTGAATCTGTAATAATTATATCACTATTGCTTTTTGTTTTATCAATTGGATTATGTTGGTTTGAATTTCCAGTAACTTCATTTGTTATTTTCCATATTTCTTTGATGTTACCATTTGTTTATTCTGGTTAGTTTTTAAAGAAATTTTCTTTAGCAAAAATAATTATTCTATTTATAAGATTTCTGTACATTTTGTGTTGATTCTTGTAATTTTCATTTTCTGAATGTTTTTTTGATAAAGCCCAAAATTTATCTCTTTTAGCCATAGAATTTACAGTTCCCTCTGTTATCCTCGGTTTAAGTTTTGCTTTGGTTTTTATGCTTTTGGTTTCTGAGCTAATTTGAATCGATTCAATTAAAATGTTTTCAAAATTTCAGTATGCAATACTTGGTTTATTTAAATTGTTTAATTGGTTGTGGTATTATTAATGGAATTACTTTTTGGAATTTTAAAATTTGTTATTGAGGTTTCAAAAGAAATGAAACACGATATGGGGAAGTGGTCCTTTATGTGTGTTTCGAAAATTCCGAATTTAATTTTAGGGTTTTTTTATAAGCCAAATGAGGTTAATATATCAAGGTAATCATTATTATTTGTTAAGTCAAGAAGATCTATATCAATATCTCCTGAACATATTTCAACTTTTTCTCCACTATTTGATAAACAAGTATGTAATGATTCATTAGTTAAATCTAGATCAGCTTTTAGATATCTTGGAAGACGGTAAATAGAAGTTATACCTATTTTGATGTAGATGTAAACAACCTTTATAATTAAGAATTACACATTAAACGATATTCAATAGATTTATCAATTACCCATTAAGCATGAAAGGTTGAGTAAATAGGCCTTGATCTGAAATTAAATTTATTTTTCCAAATTTTAGTTTGTGGGTTGTATTAGCTATCACTACACATACACCCCCCCTGCCATACTTCTTTAATAATGTACGTAAGAAACTATATACTCACTTTGTGAGTCCAACGAACAGGCATCCCCACCGATCGGATGAGGGTTCATCACGAGGCTGGGCTGCACCAGCCCCCTGGTGCCGCTGTGCAGGGCGGGTAGCTGGTGATGCATGGCGATACCGCCCGTCTGCTCTGACATAACCATCGAGCCACCAAATGTCACTAAACCGCCCTTTGTCTTATATGACGCACTATAATTTACGTGTCAACATTGCTGTGGGTGAGGTCACTTCTCAGAGTTTCGTCACAAATAAAATTTAAATGATTTGTTTTGCACACAAGCATGAGTTTTTTAATTTACAGATCCAGATAACTACTAAGTATTGAATACTCTTATATTAGTCCCTTTAAGAGTTTAATGACTTTGTGACTATTTTTGTTATTGTCGTTTTAATATATAGATTAGGTACGTTTCAGAACATATGCAAAATCTTTCAGAGATAGATTTTTGACGAGTAAGGCACTATTTTGTTTTCTGCTGGTAAATTTCACAATAGTAGCACGAAAGCTTGTTTTTTCTTGTCACTGCCACTTTATAACTTTGGTGCTGTGTCAATTTTAGACGCGTGCTAATATCATTGATTTTTGCGTTAAAAAATTTGTTATATCTCAAAAAAAAATAAACACAGCCGCGCGGACCAATTCGCCACCATCCACCTTCGGAGGCAAAATCGCACAGACTGAGTGCGAGTCGGGACCTTTTCCTTGCCGGAAACCGGTCGGGCGGCTTCGTCACGAGTTCGGGCGGTCTTGGTCCCCACTTCTCGCGCAGGGTATTCGAAACTCCTCCTGCAGGCTTGCGCTGTGGGGCGCGCGATTGGCGCGCCGCTACGGGGGCGCGGACAAAATGGTTGCGATAATCGATACGGAGAATTTCGGGGCTGTCCCTTATTCTCGCTTTTTATGGAGCCGGTGTTCGGCGCTTGAATATTCGAGTACCTATTCGCAGGAATATCCTGTTTTGTTTGACATGTAAATTTTCGCGCTGATAGATGTTTTTAAAGCATGTTCGCTCGGCAACGTCTTGGGCATTTTACAACCTGATGGGGCAAGGGGTTTGGGAAAGATCAATATAGTGGGCTGGTTAGTTTTTTTTATACAGGATAGGTACAGTAGGAGGGTTTAGGTATGTTTCTATGCAGGCTGCAAACAATATTTGAGCCATTATGTTCCTGTAGTCCACACAATGCTGGACAAGTGCAAAAAAAGTCTTTTAGCCATGATTTACCTATTTTATTTTTAGACCAAGGAAGATTTTAAAAATATTGTTTCGATTCGCTCCTTGAAAATACTTCAATAAACATTCCACCAACATTTCCCGGTATCCCATATTGTTGTTTTTTTTTTTCTGGAAAAATAATGTTAATGTAGTAGCTTTCAGGAGAAAGTCATTAAAAGTGTCACCATATCGGATGTGTTCATGAACTATGCATTGTACCGTGCAGAGCCGACTCCGCAGTCAACAATGGACGGTGGATATAAAAACAATTGTTGGAAATTAATTTAGAAAATAATAAATATAAAATAAATAAAATTTGTGTTGACATCTCCAAAACAACCTTTCTTTTAATGCTCAGAAATGTCCTCCTGGCGAGCCTCCCGGAAATATTTACCTACTAAAAATATTTTTCTTTTGGTATGGTTAAAATTGTAACAATCATGCACAGATAAAAGTAGTACCTATTAACTAAGACTTAAAAATATTACAATATTAAATATTCTTAAACAATTGGGAGGTATTTTGTTTTAGTTAATAGGTACTACTTTTATCTGTGCATGATTGTAATTTTAATCATACCAAAAGAAAAATATTTTTACTAGGTAAATATTTCTAGGAGGACATTTCTGAGCATTAACAGAAAGGTGGTTTTGGAGATGTCAACACGAATTGTATTCTTTTTCTAAATTAATTTCCAACAATTGTTTCCATATCCACCGTGCATTGTGGACTCCGGAGTCAGCTCTGCACGGTACAATGTATAGTTCGTGAACGCATTCAATAGTGACACTTTCAATGATTTTCTCCTGAAAGCTACTACATTTCTTCTGAAAGCTACTTTAAAATGGAAGCACCACCTTTAGTAAACGTAACCACACTTCTATTAAATCAGCTGCTTTAAAAAACATCCATCTTCTAAGATAAAACTTTTAAAAATTAAGCCGAACATTTTGAGATTGTTTGCGTTTTTGCCAAATTTTTTAGAAAAAGGTGTGTTGGGTTGGCTGCCAAAAGGGGAGGATGAGCGCCACCCTCCCCCTTGCATGAGAATACTTTCTTTGGATGGGGGTCTCAAAATATGACCTAGTTGATTTTTTCAAAAACAGAATTAAGGGATAGCGGTTATAAGATTTTTTGTTAAGTATCGTTGATACGTATAGTAATTGCAATAGTCGTAATTTTTCTTATAAGGCATGCTCTGTCACTGTATTTCTTGCTAATAGGACACTGACAGAGCTTGTGTTATAACTAAAATTACGACTATTGCAATTACTGTACCAATTATGAACAAGGCATTATTTGTTTACCTAAAACTTGGCAAAACATGTTTGTAACGTGCCACTGGCGAAAAATTGTAAAAAAGTCAACTAAATCGGTCATTGAAAACGTTCTCAATGTTGGTTGATAAAAATTGCGCAAATTTAAACTAAAATCCCAAAAAAGATGATTTCATAGCGCCGCAGGTTTTTTTTATGTTAGTTTTAGACTTGATACTTCATTGATATTAGTTTGGTTGGCTGTTTATTTGCTTTGACAATAATAATAAAAAGAAAATGGTGATTATTGAATATTGTTGTGATATGGGGAAAAAGAGTACAGTTTTAATTTAATAGGGTATAGAGTACAAAGCTTTAAAAAAGAGTACTGTACTCTCAAAAAGGGAATAAATGGTCACACGACTTTATACCATTTCATTCATATAGCGTACACTTTCAAAACAATTAAATTAATAAAAAACAAAAGATCAAAAGATATTGGGTGGAAATAACGAAAATTCAAACTTGGATGAGCATCCCACATGGAACACACAAAGGACCAAAGCGAAAAGAGAAATTATTAAACGATGTTTCGCTCTGGGTAACCAGCGTGGGCTCATCAGTGGTTTTACTGGTCACAATCCACCACATACATCATTAAACACCATCATACACTTTGATTTCCAACTTTGAATCACTCACAAATAGGCATCGTTCCGCACTGGTACTTATCCAAGTTTCCTGATACGGATTCGTCCTGGCGTGTTAATATTTACAGTAGGATTATGCTTCTAAGGAAATTAAAACAAAAAAGAAGATAAAAACCTCCAAATCATTTACTTCAACCGAAAAGAAACTAAAAAACTAAAGATCACAAGATCTTGGGTGGAAATAACGAAAATTCAAACTTGGATGAGCGTCCCTTAAGGAACCGACAAAGGACCAAAGCGAAAAGAGGAATTATTAAACGTTTAAAAAAATATATGGATAATACTTTTAAAAAATACAGAATTATATTCATAATTACTTAATAAAAAAAATTAAATAGTTTGTTTAAGTTTTGTTTAATAATAAGTTTTATCCAACAAATATAACGTGTTTTGCAAGTCAAAACGGTGCCATAGAAGAGAACCCGTACAACATGCACCTGTGAAAGTTCTGGGATAACTCACATGATCCTGATACAAAAACTTTCGATAAAGAAAACCGTTAAAAGTTAGTACAAAGAAAATTGCATATATTAAATATTAATACAACTGATTGATTATCTCTAATTCACCTGTATACTACAGTCCAATTTTTTGATGAGCGGGCTGACGTCATTTTTGCCTCTGAAAACGTATTTCTTTGTTGTCAACAGTTCGCATGTCAAATAATGTGTTGTCAATTTGAAGTGACAGTTGAAACAATCAACGACGTGACTTTTTTTTTACATATTTATTGTCGCTGTCTAAAACGATGTATCAAATAGAGATCCAAAAAAAATGACCTCAGTTTTCTCATCAAAACATTGGACTATAGTATCTATCCTTATATACTAAATGGTAGTGGCATAATTTACTAACACCAATTTTTATGGGGAATAATGCTATATTTTGTACTTATGTACTTATTATTATTGCAATGTACAATCATTAGATCTTTATTTAGGCCGTACTAAAATCAAGTACATAGAATATAAAATTAAATATATTGTACTAAATTTTAGTAAATTAACAAATTCCAATGATTTACTGAATCCTAGGACATAATTTCTTTTCATGTTATAGCGGAGCAAAAATTTTTTTAGGTGAACCGAAACCGAAAAACCGAAACAAAATTGAAGAGAAAATAAAACGTCTGAAACGAAATATGAACGAAAGTAAAACACCCAGAAAATAATGGATACGAATATAATTTTATAGAATGTTAATTTACTCGATCCTTAAGAGACACGAATATAACTTAACCGATTATAATTTTGCCGAACCTTAAAATATCAGAATTACAAATGTATCGAAAATAATTTTTTAGAAACGATAAACACCCCAACCACAAATTGATAGAAAATAATATGACCGGTCCTTAAATGAGCGGAACCACAATCCATTCGAATCGCTATTGGGCATGCGTCAAATTTAAATCTCTAGAGCGCCGTAGGCTCTCGATTGCGACGTTGACAAGTTTTCCTATTTTGAAGATGACACGGAGATTTTTTTTTATTAAGGCGTATTTACACAGACAAACTTTCCTTTGATGTTGAAATGCCGACAAACATTTACACGAGCCTCTTGAGCAAAATGTTCAAAAAAAAGTTCGAGCAAAATCTCGTACAAAAAGACCCACGGAAATTTTGGAGAGAATGTTAAGCAAAATTTGTTTGAAGAAATGTTGGTATAGAAATTTCTTACAAATTTAAATTTTATAGTTTTATGGGAATTCATTGAACTTAACTGAAAATAGAAAGACTAAGTTTTAAAACAAGGTATTTTTAATTAAGTGCTTTCTGACGGAAAAAAAATTTGATGTCGAAATTGACATTTTACCTCATAAGCAACTTCGATTGACCTGATTGTTCTAGGGGATATGCCAGTATAATTTAACTTTTTTGGGGTTGTAACAAAAAAAGGATAATAAAAAAATATTAATTGGCACTTATTTATTGCTGTTGCCTGCAAAATGTAATGATAAAAATTTACGTTTAAAAGAATATCTCTTTATTTTACTTTCTAGTTTAAAACACAATACAATAATAATTAAGTCAAATTAAAAAACCTATATACATTTTATTAAATCTCAAATATATGAACAAAAGCACGTTCGGTCTAAATAATACCCGTTTATTACCCACTTTTACAACCCTACGATCCCAGACCCTTGTCTAAAAAAATATAATTTAGCAGTAATAGATTAGATTTCTGAATCGGAATGGTGCTCCTTTGCATATTGTTTGTTCAGTGTCAGTAATCGACCTTGATTATTACAGTAAATTGACAGTAAATATCTATCTTTAGCATTTTCATGAACCTTTTGCTTTTTTAAGCAACCGTTGGGGCCTTAAACTAACTAGGTAAATCTGGTGTGAGGAATGAAAAAAAACAATCAAAGCTAAGGGTAAAGTAAAGTTACAAAAATATGTTTAAAAAAAAATCCCCTCCCCACCACTCCTCATATTCGTGAGGCGCGGATTACCGCTTAAAAGTTCAACTTTTGAGTTTTTTGCCGGTATTTGAAAAATTCAAAATTTTTTTAGAAAAGAAAAATTTTCCTGGGTTATTTTTTGAATTTAGGAAAAAACCCTTGTAAATAAAAAAAACTCGTAAGAAAATCCCAAAAAACCCCCGGGCAAAAAAATCCGGGAAAAACCCTAAGAAAAAAATATTATAAGTAACCCTAATCCATGTGACAAAACTGATAGCAAAGAATAATGTTTCGCTTGCCGTCGGCTTTTTTTCACAAAAATTCAAAATAAAAGTTGGTGTTCCATTTTTTTAAAGAATTGAGATCACTGATCACTGATGTGAAATTGTATTTATTCTCATCTTTAAAAATATGTTTCCAAAAGAGATAGCAATAATTTGCTCAAAAATTTACCCGAACAAAATGTTCAAAGAAAAGCTCACAAAAATGTTCACGCAATGTTTGAGCAGGTTCGTCTGTGTAATTGCGCCTTTAAACGATTTTATTTAACTTCACAGTTTCTGGCTGTCTATCAAATCTTGCGATTCATTTTTGACACACTTCCCGTGAACCGATTCTAATATTATGAAAAAATTTGGGGGTGGTTGAGGGATGTAAAGGGGGTAAATTAATACAATATCACAACTTACTTCGACCCTTCCCTGTCGTAAGCCTGGCAACGTAGCAATTAAATTCGCTATCGCTTCAAATCATTTTGAGATTGGAGTTCTTGAATTTTGTGGTTCGGCATTATTATGGTTCTATCAAATTATTTTCGTTAAATATATTTTCTGACATTTTGTGTTTCTATAAAAATATGTTTCGTTTAAATTTAATTCTATGCATATATCTAACGATTTGATTTTCCCGTCATTTCATTTTTGAGACAATTTTTTTCGGAGCAATCTCAGCAAACACAAATCGTCGGCATTGAATCGTGCCAATGTCGACAGCGTCGGCAGTGTCTCGGCATTGGCGACTATACTCTGGCCCGATGTTGGACAGATTGAGATTTTCAGTTTTCGGTTAATAATCAGTCGACTTTATGCCGACACCACTTTAGGACCGACGATGGTCCGATTGGAACTTTGTTTAATCGGTCGAAAATCGGCACCTGACGATGACCCGATTTACTATAGTCGACTTTATGCCAAAGCCCACTTTATTTGCTTTAGGGCCGACGACGGTACGATTGGAACTTTGTTTAATCGGACGAGAATCGGCAACTGACGATGGCTCGATTTACGATACTCGACATTATGCCAGCGGAAAACTTATCTGCTTATCTGCGATTGGAACTTTCTTTAATCGGTCGAGAATCGGCAACTGACGATGGTCCGATTTACTATAGTCGACTTTATGCGGAAGCCTACTTTATCTGCTTTAGGGCCGACGACGGTCCGATTGGAACTTTGTGTAATCCGACGAGAATGGGCAACTGACTGACAACTATGAAAACGCAAACCTTATCTGCTTTAGGACCGATGATGGTCCGATTGGAACTTTCTTTAATCGGTCGAGAATCGACAACTGACGATGACCCGATTTACTATAGTCGAATTTATGCCGACGACCACTTTATCTGCTTTAGGGCCGACGATGGTCCGATTGGAACTTTGTTTGATTGGTCGAGAATCGGCAACCGACGATGTTCCGATTATGTCACCTTAAAATTTTTAAACTGCTTAAAAATTTCTTCCTAGTATGTAGAGATGGCGCTAATGTCACTATGTTCCCTGTACAGTGGAAGATAATATTAATGTGGTTAAACCATATTTTAATCGTACGGCGACGGTATGCCGATTTCAGAAAAAAGTGAAATTTACCATTGGTCCGACGACGGGCCAGAGTTTAACGATGCATCGGCAAACATTCATTGAGCCTACATCGCAAAACGGACAAAAAATACTGCTGACGAAGACCCGAAGTTGGTTTCGGGTTTTTTATACCTGTGCACTTTTAATCCCTCATTTTAGGGATAAATGGGACACTTTTATTTAATCCCTGAGGGATTTAAAATAATTTTAATCCCTGGGGGATTTAAAGTAAATTTTTCCAAATTAAACAATAATTTTATAGAAATTTTATTTATTTGTTAAAATGTATCTAGTTCCTATTATGATATATAGGAGCACCTTTTCATCCGTAAATTCTCTGCATGCTGTTCAGCGCACCATTTTCGGTAATCACGAAACTGTTTCTTGTAAACCTCGCGAGATTTTTGTGGAAGAAGGCTAGCGATGGCCTCTTCCGCGGCCTCTTCAATGTTCATTTTCAAAAAAAAATGCTGTACGATTTTTCTGGAATCACCGTTTGGTGACGCCGTTTGATAACAACAACTGACTGACATTTGTTTTGTGCCATAGCAACACTTCCATGGCACAATAAATTTTGAGTGAATCCACCATGCCAACAACAATCAATGACAACTAATAGTATATAAACCTCGTGAATAAAGTGTATTTTAATCCCTTGGCGAATTTTAGCCCGACCGGAAGGATTAAAGAGGCACTTTAGTCCCTAGGTTTATAATGTACTATTGAATGTTATTTTTAGTCCCCAGGGACAAAAAGTAGGTTATTTGAGGTACTAAAAGTGTGTGTTATTTCCTAAAGTGAAAAAAAATCTATTTTAGCCGCTCGTTAGTTGTTAAAACTACAAAAGAATCTTAGAAAACTTTTTCTGCAGGCTGTAATTTTTTTTTTCATTGCAGTTGGATCGTGTAGAAGGTATATCAAACAACAATTTTACGTTTTGCTTGAAAATGATGTTCAAACACCCTAAATTAAACTAAAACGAAGACAAGGGATGTTTTTCCATGTCAGACGATGATTACGAAAACGGGCGGTCGGTCGATAAAACCATCATTTGCTACGTTTATATACGCGCCTAAAACTGGTTTTAAATAAAATCGCTTTCTCCAAGGGTAATACGTCCTTCAGTAAAATCGTTTTCTAGCAGCCGATCTATAAGTACTGCCAACTTGCTAACCTAATAATTTAACTTTTTTCCCAAAAATTAAAAAAAAATATTCTTAATTTAATATTAAAGTCTTTTCAAATACAAGATTTATAAAATATAAAGTACACTAAAAAGTAGAAAATTATAGGAAGTTTGGCCATCTTGACTTGATAAATTTATGTTATTTTATAAGTGTATTATGATTGTTCGCAAGTATATGAATTCACTATAAAGCAGAGAAATGCAAGGGTAAGTAAAACCAACCCAACTCGACTTAAGCTCACTAACATTTCTCTGATATATATGGATAGACATTTTTAATTTTAATTGGCGCTCATCGCTTTTATTATGATGATATCAGATTGCTAAATTTTTTTTTCTACTTTTTCGTGCACTTCATATTTTGTAAAAGCTTGTATTTGAAAAGATTTTTTTATATAAAATCCGCCATATTTAAATTTTAGAATCTGATCGAAAATTGATAATGCCCTTCCCTAAAAAAATCGGTATGCCAATTAGATTGAAATCGAACACACTAAAATTATTTTTCCTTGGTTGGGGGAGGTGGGTACCTGATAATACCATATTATTGTATTGTCAACAACTATAAACGCATACAAAATTTGAAGACAATCCGATGTGTATAAGTCAGTTAGAATTGGTTAGCAAAACATCACCAAAAATGGTCCATCTTGAATCCGAAATATTAGATTTTCAAAATCTGATCAAGAATTCGTATTCCTTATTCCAAAAAACCCCCCAATACCAATTTTGTTTGAAATCGGACAAACTTAGGCGTTTTCCCCCGTCCACTCCCCTCGTAGGGGTGGAGGGGGCTGTGAAAATATATACATACATAGTGGGAAGTTAAATAAAAGCTTGTAAAAAAACGCAAATAAACCAACTAAGTTGACAGCAGATATTTTCGTTAAAGTATTCCTTTAGTTTGGCAGAAATGCGCTAAAACGTTTTTATCGGTTTTAAAGCGGACAAACCGCTTTCTTAAATCGCTTTAAAACAAAATCGATTTAGTGTTTAAAACGGTTTTAATGTTGTTTAAACGATAAGATTTTCAAACCGTCCTTATGGAAAAGCGCCTTAAGATGCCCGTATAAACGTGGTAATTGAAAATGAAAAAAAAAGACCAAAGTCAGTAAGCGACGCGTGGCGTGACCCGCTGATTGCTCGGTCACGTGTCTCGCGAGGTGTTTTTTCTGCTCATTTCCTGCCTTTCGGTGGAAAAGTTAACTGATTGAAATGAAATATGCACACGTAGAGGAGGATTCGACAGGGACTAATAATTGTCATTGTTTGCGGGAAGCGCCTTTGGTTTGTCTATGCGCGTGTACAGGGGGGCCCAAATTCGAGGGCATTGTATGCTACGGTAAAAATTTTTGTCTTAAAGCAAAGCAAGTTGCTTTGAAATAAAACAATTTGTGCTTTCCTATATGCACCAAGAGAATATTTTCTTGATTTAGAACAAAATATGTCTTGTTTCTCTGTTTTAATGCGAAACAGAAACTGTTTTCTTTTATAAAATGCAACCGTATCAATCTAAGACACCTTTTCCTCTAGAAGTAACATATCTGCTTATTCAAAACAAAACACGTTTGATTCTCCTTCCAAGACAGATAAGTTTCTTGACTTAAAATGGAATAATGAAAATATTTTTAGTTTTCTGTCAAGACAATATCCTTGTAAAGTAAAAGGAAGTTTTTCTCAAAATAAGACAAACATAGAAATGCAGTGTTTGTGTTATAGATTTGTGTTATTTTCTTGCAAAAATTTTTTTTTCTTAAATTTAAAATTTTTACAAATTGAGCTTATTTTCTAGAAGAGTGGACGCTAGTTTCATTGGAATATTTGTTTCTCAATACCTTAGTTTATTTTGTTGGAGAATTATTGGTCCAAGACAAATTTCGGAAAATGTATCGATTTAAGACAATAGGAACTCTATTTTTTCGCTTCAAGACAAATGCCTCAGGTTGTTTTGGTTCAACGCGCGGCATATTTTTTATTTTCGTTAAAGATAATTTTTACTGGGTTGTGTTGGGTAAAAACTCAATTTACAGGACTTAATTTTTCTTAGAGAAAGACAGAGCGTCGTAGCTTCGATAAAAACTAATTTTTGTTTTATTTTGAATAAAATCCCTAATAGCACAGGATGTTCCAGGGATATCCCACTAAGGTGATGTGAATGTCTGAATGGCACATTGACAGTATATTCGTAGGATGTTCCAAAAACGTGCTCTGAATATCTTTCAGGTTAGCACATGAACAGCACATTTAAAAGACATTCTCATAATATCCTACCTAGTACATTAGGCGAAAATTCTATGCAGGATATTTCAGGAAGGTTCTGTGAAAGTCCGAAAAATGTCCTTTTCACATTCTTAGGATATCCTGGACAGTACATTCAGCGAAAATTCCATGCAGAATATTCCCTGAATGTTCTACTAAAGTCCGGAAAATGTCCTTCCTGTTGGATATTGATAGCACATTGAAAATACGTTCCCCGGACATCCTGAACAGTACATTCACCGAATATTCTATGCAGGATATTCCACGAATCTTCTGGTAAGGTCCTAAAAATGTCCTTACATTTGCACATTGATAGCACATTTGGGAGATATTTTGGGAATATCCTGGGTAATACATTCAGCGAATGTTCTAGTCAGGATAATCTACCAATGTTCTACCAAGGTCCTAAAAATATCACACAATATTGTAACGTTTTTAATTCTAACAGCTGCGGTAAAGATTTTTTTCGGAATATTTTTATCTGCCGCTGCAAGTTTTCTTTTTATCAAAAACAATACTCTATTTTTACTTAGAAGTAAAAGCCATTTTGTAGGCCTAAAAAAGTATCATCAAATCATGCCATGAAAGGAAAGGAAAATTTTTTCTTATCTACGATCATGCTTACAGCAGAATTTAAGATTTTATTTTGTTCAAAAAGCTTGTTGAGGTAGGCTAATATTTATTTCCAATAAAAAAATAATTATAAAAATCGGTTGACCCGTTCGGGAGTTATCCTGTATAGAACAAATAACATAATCCCCTTCCACTACCGTTTGGGAGCATTCGAGGAGGGGGGTAATATTTTTATTCAATAAAAAAAGTTATCCTGCATTGAACAAATAACCTAATCTCCTTCCACTAACGTTTGGGAGGATTCGGGGGGGTAATATTGTTATCCCATAAAAAAAGAATTATGAAAATCCGTTGAGCCGTTCAGGAGTGATCCTGATTTTATGTAAAAAAAACAATTCACGGTGCTCTTATAACAGAAAACAATGTCCAAAAGGTTATATCCCTCTAATATATAATTTCGCCCATAAGCCCTCGTAGCGCAAAAGGTTAAGTCGTTGGAAAAGTGTTATATGGATGCCAGAAGGTTGAGGGTTCGAATCCCATCGCTGTTTAAAACCTTTTTTTTTAAAGTTTTTTGGGGTGTTTTGTGAGAGAACATATTTTTTCAAGCTCATAAATGTGATATGAAAATCCTGCGAAAATATTCTATGAATGTTCTACCAGGATATTCTAGGAATATCAAAACTGCGAACACAGAACATTCCCTGAATATACCTGGTATGCTTAGAGAATTTGAGGGAACATTCAGGGAATGTTCCCAATATCCTAGCTGAAGGATTCTTTAAACGGCACGGTGCTTCTAGCGCTTTTTTTTGGGGTATTAAAAACGTGAAACCACGAAATCAGGAATCGCCGAACATGCATGGTCAAAACAACACCGAATGAAGTGGGCAGAAGCAAAGGTTTTGCACAAGGAGTCACACTGGAAGAAACGAAAATTCCTTGAAGCTGCCTTTATTGGGCAGAATCAGGGTAATTTTAGTAAAGCAAGTGTTGAAATCTCAAATATTTGGAAGCCCCTCCTTGGTTGAGGTTGAGTGATTTCTCACAGTATTTAAGCACGTAGCCTTAGGAATTGATTGTAGTTCGCACCTGAAGACGATCAGAGATTGTACCGATCGAAACGTCGTGTATAAATAAAATATAGACAATGGAAGTCCGAAACACAGAGTTATTTTCATATACAGGGTGTCCTATTTTTAAAAAAGTATTTTTTAGCCATACCTCGTAAACAAAACGACATAAAAAAATCCAAGATAGCACGATTAAAGAAAATTAAAAATCAGTTGAAATATTTTTGGATTTTTTTTTATAAAACCAAATTCTAACCCGCTAGAAGCACCGTTCCGTTTAAAGAATCCACCCTGTATATGATACAAGGGGGTCATTCCATATCAAATCAACCAAAAAATCACAAAAATTTTACGCGACCAATTCCAATTTTGATGATTTTTGGTATATATTTTCTTCTTACCATAAAAGTTGAAAATGCAAATTTTTAGATTTTTTTGATTCGTAGTTTTTTTTTTTTTAATTTTTCAAAATAAAAAAGTCAGCATTTTGACCTTAACAAGAATGTACAAAACTAGCAATATCTTGAGAACCACTTACACTAGGAAAGTAATAAATGGCTCATTTTAAAGTCATTTTGAAGCTCTTTTTTATGAAATATCACAACTTAATTTTAACAAAAAAAAAATTGAAAATAAAAAATTGAAAAAAAAAATTGAAAAATTCAAAAAGGCCATTTTTAATTTTTTTGAAAAAAATATATAATTTTGGTCAAAGTGTTACTTAATTATCCACAAAATTTTATGATGGAGAAATGATGGGTTCAATGTCAAAAAAAATATCAAAAATATTAAGTACATTAAAAATCATGCATTTAAAAAAATAAACATATTTTAGGAGCACCAATAGTGCACTGGATATTAAAATAAATAAATTTGTTGGATGGATACAGGTTTTAAAAAATACCCAGAGGCTTTATCTACAAATTATTTTATTTTAAACTCGCAAAAGAAATAAACAAACTTTTCTACTTCGTTGATAAAAATTAAACAGAAAACACTAAGACTAACTATATACCTTAAATTTATTTTTTAACTTTCTTTTAAGAATTTCTGATGAATCTGACATTTCTTTTTTGCTGACATTGTAAGTTCTGCCAGTAGCAGTGTTGGGTTCAACTTTTTTTATAAGACTTTCTGGTTTAATAATTAAAATATCTTGAGGTGTTGGGTAAAAAAATGATGAGGCAGGTCCTCGTGGATGAAGAAAGCTTACTTTCAGTTCTCCGCTCTCATTATTTTTCCCCAAGACACAAGCCAGCCACCAAGCACTGTCATATTCTACAGTGACAAACCCTGACTCGATATTTTGCAAAATAATGCTTCCACCTTTAAAAAGATTATGTGTTTCGACCTCTAAGCATGTAGAAAACTGTTTTGCCAAAATCGTGCTTTCTGTAAGAGGAATTACAGCATGAATTTTTTGTGTCCCCGGTATTGTTAAGACTTCCGCAAATCTTTTATTCAAAATTATTTCATGATTTGTATAATCTGCTTCTGTGCAATATTTAAAATCAATGCCAGATATGTTTTCTTCACACCAAGTAAACAATTGTAGAGGTGTCATTATTTGATTGTCATAGGGCCTCTGCAAACTGGCTTTGGCAGCAAGTCTTTTAACAGTTCCTACCAAGCTATCGCAGGCACTTTTGCCATGCGAGGTGGCAAAATAATGCCACTCTGCTTCAACACCAAAATCTTTTTTATGCAGGCATATATTCAGAAAATTCTTTTTGTTTTTGTACTGCGCAGCACATCCATCCGAAAAATAAAAAATTTTGTTAAGTCCTGGTATTTTGATTTTTTAAAAATAAATGAAATGCAATTGTATTATGTGTCAAGCTTTCCGAAATAAACACATAATTCAGGTTGTGCAGTTTACCATCACTTAGAAAATAAATGGCAAAAGGGTGGAGGGTTGCCTGGCTGTTATTCCAATGATAAGACTGGACTTCATCTTGCATAACAAAGGAATAATTTTCCGCAAAGTCGCAAGTGATCAAAGACTCTCCAGGTTTAAGGTTAATTTTTATTTCATTGTATCTATCTTTTTGCAGTTTTGCAATAAAAGAATGTGATTTAAGTTTTACAAGATCATCAGTAAATTCCTGGACAAAATCATCACTTTTCTTAACAACGGTTTCCATAGTACACCTATCTACTGAGACCCACTTTTTAAATGAGACCTCATCAATTAATTCTTCCTCAAATTTTTCTATTAACGTATTTTTAAACTGTTCTACTCCAGGACATTGCTTGCATCTATTGCTTAAAAAACAGTCCACTGAAGGTGGATTACACATTAGTTTATAAAGGCAATCATGATAAGATATTGCAAGAGGCCTGTTATTTTCATCATATAGCTTATTTAATTTGGAGCCATTGAGCATTAGTTTTATATTTTGATGTATAGTACATACACATACAGTATGAGTCCCACTTTTTCCTGCCAGTATACAGTTTTTGGGTCGCAGTTCACAAAATTTTGAAAACCCAATTTTTTCATTGGGGTACTCAGTTTTAAACAATGCATAAATTTCTTTTAAATTAGCTAAGACTAAATTTTTTTGTACATATTCTTTTTCAGCTCCATATTTTCTGATAACAACATAATCTTTTTTACCTGGCATGGTCCTGCTAATGTCATCCCTTTGGTAAAAATCTACCACTATTTGGGCCACTCTATCACTAAGGGTCTTTCCCGGTTTGGGGTTAGGAGAACATAATATCCCATTGTCCTTAACTAACTGTTTTACAGCTCTGGCCAAATATTGAGAAACTCCAAATTCTTCTTCAATCTTCTTTCTACTCCAACTTTGAGGTAAACATGATAAAACTAGTATTTTCTCACTCCTCTTTTCGGTTTTTAAAAATTTGTCCTTTAACTGCTTAATCATTTCACTTTCGTCACTCTGGCATTCCTTTACTAGCGTTGAATCTGATTCCTTTGTAAATGCTTTCGCAATTGTATGCTGTACAATATCAATTTTTTCTTTGTATACATTTTTTCTTTTAATCGGCGACACACCAAGAAGCTCCAATGACTTGTTTAAAAGAGTAAATGATTCAGCAGGATCTTGAAAATCTGGATCATTTTCTGGAACTTGACTGGGTCTAAAAAAATTTAAAAAGTTAGTTTTTTATAAGAACTTAAAAAGGGGGTAACAGCTGACCCAAAATGTGTACATAATGCCAAGAAATTTGTACATAATGTCTGTATTCTCAAAATGCCATGCAAAATAATGCCATGCAAAATAATGCCATGAGATTTTTCCACTCCGTACTTGACGCAATTGGTTTAGTTTATTAATTTTATATTAAAAAATACTATTTGTTACTTACCCTGCCTCATCTTCTTCAGATGCCTTAAACTCCTTTGAAAGCTTTAGTCTACAACCATCACAGATTTTCATTCCCATTTTGACATTTTTGTAACTGCACATCCACTTGGTCACATTTCTTAATTTCCCAAAATGCTTGATTTTTAACTCTAGTGGATCACAGCACTTTACTTTATATTTAGTCCATCCACTTGCCTCACCCATAGTTGAAACTTTTAAAATTACACAGAGATGACTTCTGATAAACCTTCAGTCGAACTATTATGTATCGATTATTTGGAGCTGTATCAGGAAGATACTTGCCAAAAATTTAAAATCAATTTATGCAGGAATTTTCATGTCAGCAAATCCCCACAATGTACCTAAACAGACCAATAAAATGAAGGAGGTGTGTCCTTAATGTTAAACAGGAATAAACAGGCAGTATTTCACAAAAGTATTGGCAGGTTTATACAGGCATATTTTCCTAAGAATTGGAACATCCAATAGTACGTCTCCGGTGGAAAAGAGGTTTTGTAAGTAAATATTACAATGGGGGGCAATGTTAATCTGATTACTGATACAGAATGAAACGTAGGATATAATTTTTTATTAAATAAAATATTGTTAAATATTTTTATAATATCGCTTTAAATCCCATTATATTCTTCTAATTACCAAAATGCATTGTCTATTTATAGGCGATTTTTCATGCATGTGACATTTTTAATAAATTTTTTCACATTGAACCCATGATTTGTCCATCTCAAAATTTTGTGAATAGTTTAATAACACTTTAAAGAAAATAATATAATTTTTTGAAAAAAATTAAAAATGGCCTTTTTGAAATTTTTCAAAAAAAAAAATCAAAATTTTTTTTTTTTATTTATTTTTTCAATATATGTTATGCAATATTCTCATATGAAAGGTCTTTATAAGAGCTTTAAAATGAACCTTCACCTACTTTTCTATTATAAGTGGTTCTTTGGATATTCCTAATTTTGTGCGCACATGTTAAGGACAAATAAGTGACTTTTTCGATTTTCAAAAATTAATTCAAAATAAACAACTGGTCAAAAAAGTCTGAAATTTTGGATTTTCCAGTTTTTTGGTAGGAAAAACATGTATACTAAAAATCATCAACATCGGAGATGGTGTGGTAAAATACCCTGGTTGACTTGATATGGACTGACCCAAGGACGACATATTTATCATCGGGAAAAAGGACAACAATCACAACAATTCAACTTCATACTGGACAATATCTAAACTTCAAATAAAACCACTCCACATCAACTAAACTGGGAATTTCCAAGCAGAAATCTTTTCATCCTAGAATGCGCAAGAGAGAATAATTAATAGAATGGGATACTTCGGTCAAACCATATCTATATACTCAGATAGTCAGGCAGCCCTTAGGGCGCTTATGTGCCCGAACGTCACCTCAAAGATAGTGTGGGAATGCCTTGCTGAACTAATGAAACTGATGGAACACCACAACATCAAATTAGTATGGGTGCCAGGACATAGAGGTATCCAAGTCAATGAAAAAGCTAACGAACTTGCAAGACAAGGATCGTCAAAAAAATATTGGACCAGAGTCAGGGGTACAAGAATGTATAATAAGGTCCCAGGTCAAACTCTGAATAAGGAAAAAACCCGAAAGGCACTGGCTAGAAAGACAGGGGCTAAGAGCAGCAGAGCCTTTATCAAAGGCCTGAATACCAAACTCACGAAAGACCTTCTAAGCTATAGTAGGATGCAAGTGAGAACTATAATAGGAATCACGACCGGCCATATGGCGGTTTAGTTTACCTAAACAACATGGGCCTGTATCACGAAGACCTGAGCTGCAGACTATGCAATCAGGAACCAGAAACAGTAGAACACGTAATATGCCACTGCGAGGCACTTGATCGCAAAAGGCACCTAATATTTGGGGAAGTTGAACTAGACTCAATATCGATTCGGGACTACTCCATTAAGGACCTGTACAAACTTGCACAGGGGACGAAACTAATGGAGTGGTTATAATATTAATACAATAATCCAGAAATGGCTGCAGTGCAGTGACTGTAGCTTGCCTCCAGAAAGGTTGGAGTCACAATCGAGGGGTTTTAGTCGATAGGAATCCGACACTACCCGGGGTCTACTAGTAGAGGAGAAATGACTCTGGCGGGGAAGTAGTTCGGGCGTCTTATGCAAGATTTCCGCTTGATACCCTTGAAAAAAAACTGGCAGTTGCAAAATCTAGCAACCTACATTTGCAATACAGTAAAAGCTTTAAATAAAGAAAGGGCAAAAAGTTTGATCCGATCTGCGAAGGAACGGTTTACAATATCAATACCATCTTCGGACTGTCTTCAAGACGACCACAACAATAAGAATTCAATTTAATTAATAAAAACTACACCATATCGCCACAACACCAAGAATTGCATCTATCAGGTACCATGCGAGTGTGAAGATATCTACATCGGAGAAACCAGCCGACCCATGGAAATTCGCCTTACAGAAAACAAACGTAAAGCTCGACAAGGGGACACAACTTGGTCGAAAATGGCTCAACATTGGGGGGAAAATCAACATTATGTGGAATGGAAGGAGCCAACGATCGTCGCCAAGGAAGAAAATCTATTGAAGCGGAAGTTTCTCTAACAGCATTCATACAGAGGATTCAGAATGTATTTTCTCAACAGAGAGTCACCATCAGGGGTATTTGGAAACCTATACGTTTCGGAGGTAGCAGATTTCAACTGTGAAAGGGCGAAGCCAACCAAGTGTAAACGGGGTCCCATAAAATAAAAAAAAGTAAAATGCAGGAATCGTTATTTATAGAAATAAACTTTGGCAAAATCGTATTTTGTAGAAATGGAACTTTGGAGAAATATACACTTCCGGACACATAAAATGCGTACAGCAGAAGTTAGCTGCATGTCTGTTGAATTTAAGTTTTGCTAATTGCGTTGCTTATTATAACTGACTTTGAGGTTTTCGAATTACAGGTTAGATCTTTTGACATTGTAAACACAAAAATAAGGAGACTGGCCACACTTTACTATAAGACTAATATATTAATGAATAAAACAATTTTTTAAAATTATTGAAGATTTTATTATAAAAACTTATTCTTAAAGCTTATTATGGACGAAACAAGACCACAATTGTGCAAAAGGAAAGCGATAACTTAATCATAGTCTGCAGTATCGGTAAATGTGAGTAATGTTCGAAGACAACCAAAAATGTTCAAAATCAAAAGAAATTATTAAAAAAAACAAGAAAACGTTTCTTCAGTACCGTATCATGACTTCGTCAGCCTCGATAATGTTTGCCAGTCTTCGTACCCTCTGACTAGAAGCCTCATTAAGTGGTTGGAACTTCTGGGAATAATATTCATTCGTCTATGTTGGGAATTTGGAGACTTTGGTTGCACTAAAACAAAATTATGATTGTTTTCCACAAACCAAAACTACATAATCTTTCAGAAGGCACAAAGGGCTATGTGCGAGATGCTTGCCGATATCAGATCTCTCAAAACATCATTCAAAACAATAAAAATAGTACATTAAATCACAATAAAACGATTAAAAGTTTGAGAGAAAAAGATGTTTATTAGATAAAACAGATTATTTTGAAAGGGTAGATAACTTAATAAAAAGTGGACCCTACAAACAAGTCCCAAAGAACCCCTTACCAAAAATGATTAACGAAGTAAAAAACACAATTAAAAAATGTAACAATATTATTACTGACAATATTAAATATAAACTACAAGTAAGCAATCCCACTATGCCGAAACTGTATTGTCTTCCGAAAATCCACAAGCCTGGAAAATCGGTTAGACCTATAGTTTCTGCTGTAGGATCACCTACTTACAACATTTCGAAATGGCTAGCAAACGAGTTTGAAAATTTACCTATAAAGGAAAAAGGTTTTTCTGTTCGAAATTGCCTTGAATTTATCAACAAAGTTAAAGATATTTCACTCCAAGAAGGTGAAATTTTAATCTCGTTTGATGTTAGTTCGTTGTTCCCTAGTGTGCCGATTCCCAATACCTTACAATACCTGGAGGAACTACTAAGAAAAAACAATTTAGAAGACAAACAGACTTTAGAATACCTATCTTTAACAAAACTCTGCATGAGTCAAAATTACTTTCAATATAAATATAACTACTACCAACAATTAGAAGGAACCACAATGGGTAATAGTTTATCACCTTTTGTCGCAAACCTATTTATGAGCAAATTTGAATTAGATATAAGTAAAGAATTTGAGTATTTCCCCAGAGTATGGTTCAGGTATGTAGACGATGTGTTTGCAGTATTCAACACTAAAGGAACTAGTGTTGAAAATTTTATGGAAAAAATAAATAACAAATTTTCCACAACTAAATTTACTTATGAAACAGAGAACAACGGTACACTGCCATTTCTAGACACTTTAGTTATAAGAAATAAAAATAAATTGGACTTTGACCTATACAGAAAAGGAACGGCCACCAACAGGTATATTCCAAATGACTCTTTTCATTGCTTACAACATAAGCTTGCAAGTTTGCACTTTTTAACATATAGATTAGTAAATTTCCCCTTAAACAAAGAAATATTTGAAGCAGAAAAGAATAGGATTAGGAATATAGCTGGCGAAAACGTTTACGACGAAGGCTTAATAAATAAGCTGATAAATAGACATTCTTTTCAAAAGACCTTTCGGAATTCCACTTTTTTCAGACAAAAAGATACCTGCGACTCAAAATTTGTATCAATTCCTTATAATCCTAATTTTACGAAAGGATTACAAAAAGTATTTAATAACACCGGTCTTAAATTAGTATATCAATCCGGTAACACAATAAGAAGCTTACTAGGAAATCCCAAGGATAAAACTACAGTTCTTGAAAAAAGTGGAATTTACGAAATTAGTTGCATAGATTGTGACAAAAAATATGTTGGCCAAACGAGACTCTGTATTCAAACACGTTTTAAAGGACACTTAGCACACTTAAAATACGGAAGAACAGAAAAGTCAAGTGTGGCCGAGCATGCTTTTGAAAACAATCATAGATTCACATTAGATAACCTAAAACTTCTAAAAAGTGTACCAAACAAAAGACTTTTGAATGCATATGTAAATCATTAAATCCAGAAATAGTTTAAATAAAGATAGAGGACCCATCCCGTTTAGTACACTTTATTCTTTGGTTGAGGGGAGATAGGATTAAAAATCGTGATCAATCACAAATTATTAGTCTTATCTCCGCCCACTAAAGGATTGTATATAAGATAGAGCGTAGATTAATTTAGTTCATTGTTTATCGTCTCCTGATGATGCTAACGTTGTTAGCGAAACGCGCGTCGAGTGCAAAAAAGTGTAGTTTTGGATTGTGGAAAACAATCATAATTTTGTTTTATATTCATTCGTGTTAACTTTTTTGCTATAAGGCTCCACACATTTGTTTTTGAGTTTTTGACGGCCATGGCAAAACTTCGATGTTGTTTTGCTGGAACCACTGATTAGAAATGCGTGCGGTATGGATAGGACAGTTATCCTGTTGATACTCAAAAGCTTCTGGATGGAGAATGGTTGCTTCTGGAACCATAACATTTCTCATCATATCAACATAAACCTCAGCCGTAAAAGAGTCCATGTCCTCTCGCCGATATCCGAGTCCACACATTCACGGAAAATCTTCCAGCTCGGTCTTCGTTCCTAGCAATATATTTTTCCAGATAGCATGTTCGAGGCGGGCGCTATACCAAATTTTGTCTGCTGTAATTTTTTTCATCCGTGAAGTCCATTTGTTGCCAAAATTCTTCTTGTAGTGAACAGTTTAGTGCAAAAAGTAAGATTTCGCACTAAGTAAGATTTTCTTGGCAGCAACGCGACATCTAAAGGCGTATTTACACACACAAACTTTCCTTTGATGTTGAAATGCCGACAAACATTTACACGAGCCTCTTGAGCAAAATTTTGAAAAAAAAGTTCGAGCAAAATCTCGTACAAAAATTACGGAAATTTTGGAGAGAATGTTAAGCAAAATTTGTTTGAAGAAATGTTGGTATAGAAATTTCTTAAAAATTTAAATTTTATAGTTTTATGGGAATTCATTGAACTTAACTGAAAATAGAAAGACTAAGTTTTAAAACAAGGTATTTTTAATTAAGTGCTTTCTGACGGAAAAACAATTTGATGTCGAAATTGACATTTTATCTCATAAGCAACTTCGATTGACCTGATTTTTATAGGGGATATGCCAGTATACTTGTAACTTTTTTGGGGTTGTAAAAAAACAATAATAAAAAATATTAATTGGCACTTATTGCTGTTGCCTGTAAAATGTAATGATAAAAATTTACGTTTAAAAAATATCTCTTTATTTTACTACCTAGTTTAAAACACAATACAATAATAATTAAGTCAAATTAAAAAACCTATCCCAGACACTTGTCTAAAAAAATATAATTTAGCAGTAATAGACTAGATTTCTGAATCGGAATGTTACTCCTTTGCATATTGTTTGTTCAGTGTCAGTAATTGACCTTGATTATTACATTAAATTGACAGTAAATATCTATCTTCAGCATTTTCATGAACCTTTTGCCTTTTTAAGTAATCGTTGGGGCCTTAAACTAACTAGGTAAATCTGGTGTGAGGAATGAAAAAAAAAACAATCAAAGCTAAGGGTAAAGTAAAGTTACAAAAATATGTTAAAAAAAAATCCCCTCCCCACCACTCCTCAGTCGTGAGGCGCGGATTACCGCTTAAAAGTGCAACTTTTGAGTTTTTTGCCGATATTTGAAAAACTCAAAATTTTTTTGGAAAAGAAAAATTTTCCTGGGTTATTTTTTGAATTTAGGAAAAAACCCCTTGGAAATAAAAAAAACTCGCAAGAAAATCCCAAAAAAACCCCAGGGAAAACAAATCCGGGAAAAACCCTAAGAAAAAAATATTATAAGTAACCCTAATCCATGTGACAACACTGATAGCCAAGAATAATGTTTCGCTTGCCGTCGGCTTTTTTTCATAAAAATTTAAAATAAAAGTTGGTGTTCCATTTTTTTAAAGAATTGAGATCACTGATCACTGATGTGAAATTTTATTTATTCTCATCTTTAAAAATATGTTTCCAAAACAGATAGCAATAATTTGCTCAAAAATTTACCCGAACAAAATGTTCAAAGAAAAGCTCACAAAAATTTTAGATCTTTTGCACGAGCTTTTGTTTGAGCATGTTCGTCTGTGTAATTGCGCCTTAAGCCTAGAACGGCTTATCCGTCTGCGCGTCGTTCCTATGGATCCAGGAAAATGTGCCTGAATTTTCGCCTCTGGGGCCATCGCAAATGGGTGGTCTTCAAGAAAGTCGATCAGTTGCTGATCCTGCTGAGGCGTACTGACTTGGGTCAAGCCTCGCCTTCGTCGAACAGTTCCTTCTTCTTGATACTTTCACTCTTCGAACCGACCAACCACCGTCTAATTTTGCCAAAATTTGGAGTTGGAGCATTTTTAAATATAAGCGTATGACAACAACAAAGTCTGACGCTGACATTTTTTGTCAATTTGAAATACCTAAAGGCGCAATTACACAGACGAACATGCTCAAATAAAAGCTCGTGCAAAAGATCTGAAATTTTTTTCGCGAACATTTTTGTGAGCTTTCTTGTTCGGGTAAATTTTTGAGCAAGTTATTGCTATCTATTTTGGAAACATATTTTTAAACATGAGAATAAATATAATTTTACATCAGTGATCAGTGATCTCAATTCTTTAAAAAAATGGAACACCAACTTTTATTTTAAACTTTTGTGAAAAAAAGGCGACGGCAAGCGAAACATTATTATTGGCTATCAGTTTTGTCATATGCAATGTTAAAATAGTTAATGATGGAGGTAATAACATTTAATTCTTTTCTTTAACTTTTTTGGTTTTCTTTCATTACAAAAAGAAAACGGAAATGTCTTCGAAGTAATTACTTTTTAAAATGCAGGTGGATATTTTTAGAGAACTGTTCTGGAGAGTAGTTAGTTGTTCCCTGGGAGGGAGATAGGGAGGTTTAGACAGTCGGAACGCAGCGCTGTCAAACACTGCTGTAATTTTGTGTGTCAATGTTCATTTGACCAAAACCCCCTCTCACTAGTCTACGGTTTTTACCTTCTCCTAACCCAGCAACAGCAATAAATAAGTGCCAATTTTTATTTTAAATTAAAAAGTTACAAGTATACTGGGATATCCCCTATAAAAATCAGATAAATCGAAGTTGCTTATGAGGTAAAACGTGAATTTCGACATCAAATCGTTTTTCCGTCGGAAAGCAATTAATTAAAAATACCTTGTTTTAAAACTTAGTCTTTCTATTTTCAGTTAAGTTCAATGAATTCCCATAAAACTATAAAATTTAAATTTGTAAGAAATTTTTATTACCAACATTTCTTCAAACAAGTTTTGCTCAACATTCTCTCCAAAATTTACGTGTGTTTTTTTGTACGCGATTTTGCTCGAACATTTCTTTGAACATTTTGCTCAAGAGGCTCGTGTAAATGTTTGTCGGCATTTCAACATCAAAGGAAAGTTTGTCTGTGTAAATGCGCCTTAAAACCAACCCACTTTGACCGTAACCATCCTTACTATTCGTTACCAATGGCGTACGCTATTTATCGCTATTATAGCCAAGGCCTTTCCCAGGAACAATTTTTGCGTACGCCGCCGGTGTATTTACCTATGGCGCACCCAGGGGGAGGCCTCGGGGTTAACCCCCCCGAGAAGCCTTGTTACAATTGGCACAATCAAATAACAGCAAAAATAAAATATGTAGAGAATAAAATACAATAGCCAGGATTTTTCGCCCGCGGCGCTTTATCACCTTTCATTTTTACGATTTCGTGACAAAATGGTTTTTTACTGTAATTTTATCAAAACATTGTACCTGAGATTTGGTGTAAAAAATAGCATTCTATGTGTCATTTTCGCAAAAATTTTCTCCTGAGGCGCATTTTAGTATTTCTGCAAACAAATTAAGGGTAAATAAACAACTCAAATACCCAAAACCCCACCAATATTTACGACTTTACAGAAAAGATTTGTGGCGTAGAGGGCAAAGGGTGAGGGAATTAATCGGAAAAAAGATTTTCCTCGACCAGGATTTGAACCCGGGACCTCTAGAATACTAGTCTAATGCTCTACCAACTGAGCTACCGAGGAACTGGTTTTAACTGGCTATTCGAGAACCCTTTCGTCCGATTCATTTGTTAGTAGTGGGGAGATCTTTAAAGCCTACTGCGGCTTTAAAAACCTAGACATGTTATAAAGACAAGAATAGCCATAACCAGTAGACTGGTATTCTAGAGGTCCCGGGTTCAAATTCTGGTCGAGGAAAAACTTTTTTCCGATTTATTTCCTCACCCTTTACCCTCTATGTCGGTAATCTTTTCTGTAAATTCATTAGGGCGCTAAATTCTACCTTAATTTTGTAAAAAATAAAGACAATGGAAGTTCGAAACTCTGGTATACTAAGTTAACTTAAAGTTTCAGCGTAACTCTTTCCCAAAATTTTCACCTGCACGACCAAAAAAGAATATATTTTTTCTGAATCCGCCACTGGTGAAATAACTAGGTGTGAGAGGTCATGCAAATTCGTTTCGGGTTGGATTTTATGTCAGGAAGACACGTGAAGCAGCAGAGGGCGCCAGATGTTTGTGTCTATATCAGAAGGTCAGCATGTAAGGCTAATGAATCCCCTCGCACAAAAATATAGTTGGGACTAAGTAGATAAGACCATCTGCTTTGGCGAAAAGTATATCTATGCGATCTAAGAGTTTATGGACAAACTGCTGAGTCAATCCTACGCGAAGGGAGGAGGGTTGGTCCTTATAAAAAAGTTTCGAAATTTTTATAAAAACTGTGTAAAATAAAATTAGGATTAGGCATTAATAATGATTAGATTCAAACATGTGTTGAATATTTTAATATTATGTGTTACTTTTTAAAAAAATTTCGCCTAGACGCCATCCTTAAAAAATTAAGTAATACTTTTCCAAAAATACATCAACTTTTATTTAGTGCACTGTATTGACGTGGGTGCCCTCGCAGCCCTCATTTCCATCATCCGTACATAAAAGTTTTTCCAACAAAAGAAATTGGAAAATGACAAATTATCTCGATTTGCTCTTAGAACTGATATAAGTACACCTCCATATATATATATATATCTCACCCTTTTATACCAGAGCCTCTATTGGCCACAATCGAGTTAATATATTTTTGGGATCATCCGTCACTTTTGTATACTTCTATTCCGATTCTATTTGGGTTGAGATAAATTTTGCGCCGAGGTAAGATCATCAATTTTATTGTATTTATACATACGAAAATCCAAGATATTAACAGCTAAAATTTACCATATTACATATAAAAATCCATCGTATTTTAAGTTGAAAATGTATTTTAAAAAATCGTTTTATTTCATTTTAAAAAAAAATATATATTACTATTAAATATCTCTTATTTTAAGATTAAAGATATGTTTTATTACGATTTAATAAATTAGTTTATTAAATTTTATATTTTTAAATTTAAAATCTTTTGTTTTAAATGGAATTAATATAAATATACTTAAAATTAATACATTATTTATTAATATACGTTACAAAAATCCAATATTGTAAAGAGTAATATATAGTTACACTAAAATTAGATATTATATAGACATAACATTAAATTGTTACGAAAGCGGCTTTTATCTCTTTCTGTATTCTGTCCAATTCCTTTTCAACATCTCTTGCTGCCCAAGTAACATTTTATAAGGGGTTTATAGGGGTCGTTAATATTTATAACAATATTTATAAGAAAACTTTAACATGTTAATGTTTATAAAGGTAATGGAAAAACCAGACGATCATTATTCTTCCAAAATTAGCAATTAGAATATTTTTATTACTTTATTTATAAAACTTTTGTCTTAGGTTTTATAATATAGCAAACAAAACATTTTAAAAAACCTCCCTATAAAACTTTTGGTTTTTGGGTTTTATAACTTAGCAATCAAAACCTTTTGACGATATTTCTTATAATATAAAACTTTTAGTGTAAAGTTGACAAGTCTTATAAGATCGTAATCAAAATCTTTAAAAAACTATGGTAATAAAACTTTTAGCTTAAAGTGGTTCAAGTTTTATAAAATAGTAAGCAAAACATTTTAGAAACTCTTCTTATAAAACTATTGGTTTAAATTCATTTAAGTTTTATAAGATAGAAGTAAAAACTTTTTAAAGATAATCACTACAAAACTGTTGGTGTCCATAGCTGCACAAGCTTTTATAAGATAGCAAGAAAAACTTTCTGAAGATTTACCCTAAGCTTTTCATGTGTGCCGAGGTGGCGGGGGCTATGATAGAATTCCGTGGTTTTCCCACGCATGTGGCAGTTTATTTTTATGTTGTTCGCGCGTGTGCACGATTTTAAAGCCATACATTTTATGGATTTTATTTTAGAAAAACAAATTTTTCTGGTGAAATTATCCGCGCGCACTGACAATGACGGAAAATGCTGTCAAATATCAAAGAAAACATTTTGGTTAGTTAAAATGTGGCCTCTAGAACTACAGTTTACCAAATAATTAATCACTATCGAGGGAGACCAGTATAATGGTAATTACAACTTCTTGGGATTCTGTAAGGGTTTTGATAACCCTTATAAAACTTGACGTAAAATATCTGACTGGCAGCCATTTTCCTAAACCGTTTCATAATTCAAAAATTGTGTATTTTTGACTTTAAATTCCAAACAGTATAATAGGTTATGTAATAATAGTTGATTTATTAATCGTTCGACCTGCATTTTGTTATTTCACTATTGTTTAAATTACAGGAACTTTAAGAAAACTAACCTTACTTTCATAAATTTGGTTACAAATTCTTTAAATTTCCGTTTCTTTCAAGCGCGCATGTTTTTAGAAGTCAGAAATGAATTCTACAAAATAAAGACGACGTGGATTATAGGATTTCTCATAGAGAATCGATACAAACATCAATAAAATATTATAATAATATAACCTATAAATATTTGTCGAAATTAATATCCATCAAAAGTTTCGTCATTTCAGTGAACATTTTACTTGATGCATTTAGACAAAGATGAAATTATAAAAAAACCCATGCATAGTACCTTTAAAGAAGGAAAGCAAATACCATATATATTTTATGGTTAAATCAATAAGGGGCGGGGTCAAATTGGACGCGCTAAAACCCTCTGACAACCATTTGAAAACTACTTGTAGTTGGCTTGAGATTTTATAAAGGGTTAGAGAATGTTTTTAAAGATATTTTTTAAAACTAAAACTCATGTGAAAGTAGTAATGCATCCCTTTATAAAAACTGACACTTAAGACGTATAAGGGGTTTATAAGAGTCTTGAAAAGGTTTTAAAGAGAACCTAATACAACTTTCTGTTTTATTAAGTAGTTGGCAGAAGGTATTGATGGCCATTATAAAAAAATAAATATTACTTGGGTGATTTGGGTTTTGCCTGCTTTGAAGTTTTTCTTTCTTCTTTTTAGTGTATTTTTTTCTTTTAGCTAAACATTCCTCTTCTTCTTTCTTATAAAAGAATACCAAATTTAGTACAAGAAATACATAGATAAAATCTGGCGATAAATTCATAAAAACCTAATTCTTTTAAATTTTTAGAAAAAAATTAACAAAATCAAATGAGTTAAATGTTAAAACACCTATATACATACAAGTTTACAAACTAACGTTAAAAAAAAAAATTAATACAGATTAAAAAAATTAGACAAAACAAAGTCAGAGGGAGATTTTGTCCTAAAAAAATAGTTTGACAGAACAATATAATTCCTCTATATAGAATTCTTATTTGTATTTTAAAATTAGTGTTACCTAAATTTGGTAAATACCGGGTGGCCCAAAAAAAACCGGAATGATTTTAACTGGCTATAGCTTTGTTAGTTCTTTACCGATTTTAACGAGTGATAGCTCTATTAAAAGCGTATAAAAATCCCCTTCGACAAATTTAAAAAAGTTGGCGGCCATTTTAAAATAAAAAATGGTGGACATTGTCAAAACGAAGCATATGTTTCATCTCGTTTCTTTTTAAGGAATCCACTTAAATGAAATTAAAAAATTAACACTATTTAAAAGTCTAGTCTCTACCAAGGCGATCGACATATCGCTTATTAAAATAGTTTAAGTACTTTAGGATTTATACGCCGCATCTTTTTTATTTCTTAACTGATTTTAATGAATGATGGCTCGTTTATTCGAGAATTAAATTTTCCTGTAAAGACAAAAAAATAATTGTCGGTTATTTTTGAATTCAAGATGGCGGATTTTTACATAAGATGAAGCATATTTAATCGAGTTTTTTTTTGGAACCAACTCAAGCGAAGTAATGAGTAATAAAACTGCCCAACAGCCTAGTCTCTGCCAAGGCGATCGACATATCGATCATTAAAATCGGTTAACTATTTTAGGATTTACACGTGAAAATTTAGGAGAAGTTCTAGTGGTCAATATGCGAATTATATCAACGTAATTTTCTTATTTATTTGCCGATTTTAATGAGCGATATGTCGATCGCCTTGGCAAAGACTAGGCTGTTGGGCAGTTTTATTACTCGTTACTTCGCTTGAGTTGGTTCTAAAAAATTAAACGAGATTAAATATTCTTTATCTCATGTAAAATCCGCCATCTTTAATTCAAAAATAACCGATTTTTTTTTTCGCTACAGGAAAATTTAATTCTCGAATAAAAGATCTATCACTCATTAAAATCGGTTAAGAAGTACAAAAGTTGCTATATATATGAATATATGCATTATTCACATAAAGAGCGATATTTTTGCCTCGGCAGAGACTAGGCTTCTGAATAGTCTTATTCTCGATATTGATACTTGAGTGGGTTCCATAAAAATAAGATTCAAAATTCAAAAATGATCGACAATTTTTTTGGTCGTCGCAGGAAAATTTCATTCTTGATCTAACGAGCTATCACTCATTAAAATCGATTACAAAATAAAAATGTTGCCTCTCTTGCGTCGATATGAATATACTCATTATTAACATATAGAGCACTGGAATTTCTCCTAAGTTTTTGGGTATAAATCCTAAAGTACTCAAACGATTTTAATAAGCGATATGTCGATCGCCTTAGTAGAGACTAGGCTTTTGAACAATGTTAATATTTTAATTTTATTCAAATGGATTCCTTCCAAACGAGTTGAAATATATTGTTCACTTTGACAATGTCCACTATCTTTGATTTTAAGATTGCCGCCAACTTTTTAAAATTTATCGAAGAAAATAGAGCTATCACTCGTCAAAATCGATAAAGAACTAACAAGTTGGTGAAAAAAGGTGCGGGGATACACAATCAAAATAATACGACAGGCACACATTTTTGGAAAAAAATAATGTTTATAACGAAAAAATACATAAGGGTAATGCATATAGAAGTGAGATATATCTACTTACATTTTTTTCGCCTCCTGTTAACACTAGGCAGCAAATTTAATTTTTTTTTATAAAGGTCGTGGGTAAAAATAGAGTTTTTCGATTGTTTATGGCTGAAATAGAGCCAAAATATTTTTTGAAAAATTTTATGACGTCGTAAATAAAAAATAGGACCACAATATTTTAGTGTCCTTTATTGCATATAGACACGCCATCTGAGAATTTTAGTATGGCATTGTTTTTAACCACAGAACTAAAAACCATAGACCCTGAATCCCATGCCCCCAAGCTAGCCAAAAAAGCAACACTGCGATAAAACATGTATATGTTTGTAGCCGTATGTCCTAGATACATCCATTTGTTTTACATACTCTACCAGTAGCGGAAAAATTAATAAATATGTAAAAAAATGGGTTAATTTCACAAAAGCAGTAATTTGTAGTTTTCACAACTAGCGGTTAAAAGAGCGTTTTTTTTTACGAGCGTTGATTTAAATTAACGAGCGCAGCGATTGATTTAAAAAAAAAACGAGTTTTTTTTGCATCGGTAACCATGCTTTTGTAATTTACTGACACTTACTTCACACACGTCTTTTGGATAAAATTATAAAAAATTATGTTGTTAAAGATAACTTTAATACAAGGTTGAGGACAACAGTTGTTCAATAGTCTTTTCTATCAACTGAAGGAAAAAGGCAAAGCCTGATGTTTAAATATACTAAATCACTTGCATAATTATAAGTTTAAAATATACCTACTTTTTTTAAAACTAATATTCAATTAAAGCTTTGAGAATTAAAATATTTTACTATACTTAACAATTTTGTTTTACCCATTGTTATTTTACAAAGATGAGGTACACAGAACTTGAAACCCTTAGGTCCGTGGTCAGGTACCTGCTTTTCTAAATTTAGGACTAAAATACCAAAATACCAGAATAAACAGACAATAAAACATAATAATATTTTGATATATTATTTTTGCCTTTGTTAAGAAATTATAGCCTTTAGCACACCTGCACAGAGGGTATTTAAACAGGGTGCTGGTTCTAACAACAAAGCATATTAAAAAAAGACAGTGTAATTATGCAGTATACGGTTTTCTGCCATTTTTAATTTTTTATGAAAAATTCTTTATGGGGGCGCACCTACTAGAGTTTTTTTTTGCATCGGTCCCTAGGACCCCAAATCCACCGGCGCCGGTTGTTTTTTTTTTAATTTTTTTAATTTTTTTTTAACTAAAATAACCCAATCCAATACAGCCCAACTCAACCTAACAATTAAAAAAATACATTACACCCTTTCTTCTCTTAAAAAAAAACCGGCGCCGGCGGATTTGGGGTCCTACAGACCCTACTAGGTGCCTCTATAAACAATTTTTCATAAAAAATCAAAATGGTAGAAAATCGTATACTGCATAGTTACCAAAAACAGTAATATCAATAATTGAAAATAGGTAAAGGACGACACTGACCGGTAATTATCACAACAGAACTACAGCTGATTTTGACATTTACCTTTGAAAGGAAACCCCTTGATTTGGGTGTTCCAATCGTTTACTTCACAAGTTTATAAAAAACACAAAAACCACACAAAAGGTTTCGAAATCAGAAATATTTGGACACGGTCGGTATGCAACGCTGCAAAACATATATAATGAATGCAAACTACCAGTTAGTGCGCAGAAGACGGCAAGGTATTGCGACTTGCCTGTTCTTGTTTAGGGATCGTTGGAAGTATTGGAAAAAATATGAGCTTTTTATATTTTTATGTGTTTATTTTTATCTTTTGTTTTGTAATTATAGTTTTTAAATAAATAAACATTGTTTTCATGATATTTTTGAATATAGCTGCTTATAAAGGTAAAAAAGCACCAAGATTTTCATGAAATTTCAGAACCAACAAGGAAGTAACCTCAAGTTGGCAACAAGGCTTCATCCTACTATGCTTTCATAATTTGGGGAACACGAGCTTATATACTATATATATATGTAATCATTTTCACATGGCATACTGGCTCAGACACATTGTATCTTTTTTTCTCCTGCTCTTTGAGGCAAAGATATTGTATAAAGTGCGAGTTAGGATGACTACAAACATTTTTTTAAATTTATATAAAGAGAAAGAGAAGAGTGTTTTTAACTAATAATTCGGGTTTTCATAAACTACCATATCTCTACATATCATAAGAACTACTATACTTATAATGATTAGTCTAATATTAAATCTAATAACCTTTTAGCTAATTAAAATAATAACAAATTAAACTAATCACTTTTATTGTGTCTTTTTAAATTTCTCTCGACGAAGCGTCCAACATTGAAACATTGAAATTTATTGATGGGATCGTTCTCAATGTTCGTCACTCACACCTCCACAGTTTTCGGGAAAGTTGTCTCACTGAGAGTGTTGGGTCACCACCATTTTAAAGGCCTCTTTCTTATTTCTTATTTGAGGTCCCACAAAAATTCCCTCTTTAATCTTGTCTCCACTTATTCTGTAGCTCTGGCTTCAAGGCGAGGGTAAGTTATTTTACTCCAGGGTTAACCTAAAAAAATATTGGCTTAAAACAGCAAAAAAACTGGGATTATAGCCCGAGTTAATTTAACTCTCTGGTAACGCGCTATTGAGAAATCGGCCCTTAAACAGGTTTCGTGCAGTCATCATCCAAAAGTCTAAGTAACTAATATCACTTTCCAAAGACTTTAGATAATATCTAAGAGTTTTAAAAAGTATGGTGACAAAATAGCTTAAAATAGAACACACATTGATAATCAAGTACTTCCCGTTATTTTTTAAAACAAAAAATTGTTAAACAACAGACATGCAAGAAAAAAACCGAGCGATATCACAAGTGTAAAGCCTCTCGAGAGGGAGCGTTTGTGTTTCAAAACTAGGGAGATTTTGGTCAGACAGTTTAACGGCAAATTTCGTTACTCTTATGGTTACCGTTACCGTAAATAAGGGTAACTTCAACAGGTTAAAAATAGAGCTTTTGAACGTAGTCAATCGTTTGGCGGGAAACATAACCTCACTTTTGTTGTTTTTTTCTCAAGTATTTTTTTTATTTGCTTTTCTAACCATATCATGGAGGAAAATATTAATTTATTGATAGGAATGGGAGACGCCCAACTAGCAATTTATCGACGTCTCAACGTTGTGCACCGCGTGCCAATGTTGCGTCGCAACGTTTACTTTTACTCAAACACCACCCACTTTTGCACCAATTTGGTGGATGATTTTTTGGTTGAGTCAACGTCGCGATCGCGACTACAGTTGAAGTAATAGTTCAATGGGTTTTGGAGTACAATTACTTGTTCAAAATATTATTCATTACGTAAAATGACAAATACACTATTCGACTACAAATTAAACTATTTCTAACACCATAATATTATTAAAATAAAATGATATTCTATGTCATATATCATGTTTTGCATCATGATAACATGCGAACCAATGCCAAAATATATAAACAGACGGTAGTTTACTGTCAAATGTACAGTTCGTAGCTCTAAAAAACAAGCGCGCCCTCGATTAAGATGATTTTATGAAATTAAAAAAAAATCATGATTTAAAAATCGCTTCGAAAATCCTCTAAAGATGTTAGGATCTTAGGATTCCTAAGAACAAAATACGGATTTTTATATCCAAAAAGATCTTAGTTTATTGTAGAAAAAAGCAAAAAAAATAATTTTTAATGTTTGTTTACGAATTACCCAACTAGCAATTTTTAGTTGTGCAAGTTGTAAAAATTAGAATTGCACTAATTTTAAACGTTGTTTTACAGATAAAGAATAGTTATGATGGCGACGGTCGACAACGTCGACTATTATACCACGCCTAAACGTTTATCACAACTTCAGTCGCCATCACAACTATTTATGACCGTCTATTGTACTAACAGTAATTCCTTAGTTGTGAAGGAGCCGACTACAAACCGGTGTGTACTAAACCAAAAATTGATCAATTTACTCCACGTTTTCTGGCCGGTTTCTTGGAGACGCGGGCGCGCCTGTTTTTATCTAACCAATTTTTCTGTTATGTTTGCAACAAACCAATTTTGGAGCACTGCTGTCTGTCATACAAACGTCAATTAATTAAGTAAAAGTAACTAAAAAGTATTTTGTAGTGTTTCTATTAGTTTTGTTTGAACATTTTGCACTATGAAAAGGAACAAATGGTATAAATATTCTTCGATATTTTGACATGTGACAGCTGTCACTGAAGGTGATTCACCAGTGTGTTATAAAAAAAGAGGAAGGTTCTGTGTAAACAACAAGGACGGAAATTAAGCGAGCAGCAGAAAGCCAAACTGTGGAGCAATTTCGATTGGGTAAAAATTGAGACGTGTTCGCGTCTTTTAAGTTAGGGGATCCGTTTAAAACACAGTTAAGTAGTTAAAGCAGACACGGGACTCCTTTGGTTGTCATAGAAACTAATAAGTGCTGCCATGATTGATTGTTAAAACCATTGTATGCTAATTCGTAAACAAATATTAAAAATAATTTTTTTGCTTTTTTCTACAATAAACTAAGATCTTTTTGCATATAAAAATCCGTATTTTGTTCTTAGGAATCCTAAGATCCTAACATCTTTAGAGGATTTTCGAAGCGATTTTTAAATCATGATTTTTTTTTAATTTCATAAAATCATCTTAATCGAGGGCGCGCTTGTTTTTTAGAGCTACGAACTGTACATTTGACAGTAAACTACCGTCTGTTTATACATTTTGGCATTGGTTCGCATGTTATCATGATATATGACATAGAATATCATTTTATTTTAATAATATTATGGTGTTAGAAATAGTTTAATTTGTAGTCGAATAGTGTATTTGTCATTTTACGTAATGAACAAATAATTGTACTCCAAAACCCATTGAACTATTACTTTAACTGTAGCCGGATCGCGACGTTGACTCAACCAAAAAATCATCCACCAAATTGGTGCAAAAGTGGGTGGTGTTTGAGTAAAAATAAACTTTGCGACGCAACGTTGGCACGCGGTGCACAACGTTGAGACGTCGACAAATTGCTAGTTGGGTAGCATACAATGGTTTTAACAATCAATCATGGCAGCACTTATTAGTTTCTATGACAACCAAAGGAGTCCCGTGTCTCGACTGCTTTAACTACTTAACTGTGTTTTGAACGGATCTCCTAACTTAAAAGACGCGAACACGCCTCAATTTTTATCCAAACGAAATTGCTCCACAGTTTGGCTTTCTGCTGCTCACTTAATTTCCGTCCTTGTTGTTTACACAGGACCTTCCTCTTTTTTTATGACACACTGAGGAATCACCTTCCATGACAGCTGTCACATGTCAAAATATCGAAGAATATTTATACCATTTGTTCCTTTTCATAGTGCAAAATGTTCAAACAGAACTAATAGAAACACTACAAAATACTTTTTAGTTAATTTTACTGAATTAATTGACGTTTTTATGACAGACAGCAGTGCTCCAAAATTGGTTTGTTGCAAACATAACAGAAAAATTGGTTACCAAACCGGCCAGAAAACGTGGAGTAAATTGATCAATTTTTCGTTTAGCACACACCGGTTTGTAGTCGGCGCCTACACAACTAAGGAATTACTGTTAGTACAATAGACGGTCATAAATAGTTGTGATGGCGACTGAAGTTGTGATAAACGTTTAGGCGTCGTATAATAGTCGACGTTGTCGACCGTCGTCATGATAACTATTCTTTATCTGTAAAACAACGTTTAAAATTAGTGCAATTCTAATTTTTACAACTTGCACAACTAAAAATTGCTAGTTGGGCAGACACCCCAACATAAATTTAATCAGGCAAATGATTTTGCAAAAGATATCTTTGGAGGAGTAATAGAAGAAATCGAGCCTCTGCAAACTTACACCTATTTACCAAAAAAAAAAAACCAGTAAAAAAGGCACCCCACTACTACTATAAACACGGTTAACAAAAAAAAATCCAAATACACAAAATTTTTGTAAAACAAACAACAAACAAACTTTTATAACCTAAAAATCTTCTTTAAAGGTAGTCGCTATTCGACGCTAATTAGCGCCAGTGGTTACCTTTAATAAAGGTAACAGCCTGAAAGAGCGCCACTGCGCCTGACCAGAATAAAGGTAAGGGCAACAGACTGACAAAAAATCTGACCAAAATCTCCCTATTATGAGTCTGATGATAAGACTGCACAGACAACTGCGTCGGCTGCTTTGATGTGAACATGCCGCGCTCTTGATGATAAGATTAAGGTATTTTAATTCAGGCCTCTTGAGGCATCGGGAAATGATATTTCATTATAATATGCAGTTCGCCCCTTGACACAAAAACCTATGCTTTTAACCATCGATATAACTAACCTTGGATAGGGAACGTCCAAAATTTGTTGACTCCAACATAAACAAAGCTTGAGAATAAAGTAGAGCTTCAAACCTCCATTATCTTTATTTTTTACTTTTGACAACGTTTCGATTGCTTATGTATCTGCAATCGTCATCAGGTGAATACTAACAAAAACTAAGACTACATAATCTTATATACCAGCGTGTGTTCAGTAAACCATAAAACTAAACTATGTTCAGTGAACCATGAAATTTACACGAGAAACTATACTTTGTAGAAATCGAAGTTTAGAGAAATGTACATCAAAGAAATCATAAAACAGAGAAACCGTAAAACGTAGAAATTGGTAAGGCGAAAATCTGTTCTGTGCCTGACAGCTGTTTGTATGAGCTCTTAGAATAATAAGGGGCGCAGATCAAGTTATTTATTTTTTTAAACCAACCCGACTTGTTCCAACTAAACTTAAACCAACCCAAACCAACCCAGATCAATCCGAAACACAAAAAAACAACCCAGACCAACCCACCACTTCTTCAAATTTAGTATACAAAAAAATAAAAATTAAAAATGTCTTTTCTACGCCCTTTCTTATTCGAAGCTCGCATGCAAAGACCTGTCAGGCAGAGAACAAATTTTCGCATTACCATTTCTACGTTTTACGGTTTCTCTGTTTTACGGTTCCTTTGATGTACACTTCCGGCCACATAATAGTGTATTATGGGCATCTCAACTCAGGAACCTTTTAAGGCGCATTTACACAGACAAACTTTCCTTTGATGTTGAAATGCCGACAAACATTTACACGAGCCTCTTGAGCAAAATGTTCAAAGAAATGTTCGAGCAAAATCGCGTACAAAAAAACACACGTAAATTTTGGAGAGAATGTTGAGCAAAACTTGTTTGAAGAAATGTTGGTAATAAAAATTTCTTACAAATTTAAATTTTATAGTTTTATGGGAATTCATTGAACTTAACTGAAAATAGAAAGACTAAGTTTTAAAACAAGGTATTTTTAATTAATTGCTTTCCGACGGAAAAACGATTTGATGTCGAAATTCACGTTTTACCTCATAAGCAACTTCGATTTATCTGATTTTTATAGGGGATATCCCAGTATACTTGTAACTTTTTAATTTAAAATAAAAATTGGCACTTATTTATTGCTGTTGCTGGGTTAGGAGAAGGTAAAAACCGTAGACTAGTGAGAGGGGGTTTTGGTCAAATGAACATTGACACACAAAATTACAGCAGTGTTTGACAGCGCTGCGTTCCGACTGTCTAAACCTCCCTATCTCCCTCCCAGGGAACAACTAACTACTCTCCAGAACAGTTCTCTAAAAATATCCACCTGCATTTTAAAAAGTAATTACTTCGAAGACATTTCCGTTTTCTTTTTGTAATGAAAGAAAACCAAAAAAGTTAAAGAAAAGAATTAAATGTTATTACCTCCATCATTAACTATTTTAACATTGCATATGACAAAACTGATAGCCAATAATAATGTTTCGCTTGCCGTCGCCTTTTTTTCACAAAAGTTTAAAATAAAAGTTGGTGTTCCATTTTTTTAAAGAATTGAGATCACTGATCACTGATGTAAAATTATATTTATTCTCATGTTTAAAAATATGTTTCCAAAATAGATAGCAATAACTTGCTCAAAAATTTACCCGAACAAAATGTTCAAAGAAAAGCTCACAAAAATGTTCGCGCGAAAAATATCAGTTCTTTTGCACGAGCTTTTATTTGAGCATGTTCGTCTGTGTAATTGCGCCTTTAGGTATTTTAATATGATATAATTGAGTTCTGCAAAAATGCTGACGAGTACGCTTAATATATATAGGTTGTATTTATTTTTGTTACTCATCTTTTCGTCATGTGCATAATGGAAACGGAAAAATCATCAATCATTCGATGTGAATTTTTCAGATGGAAAATTCGCTTTTCCACGGTTTAATTCAACAGCTATAAAATGACAGATGATCAAGAATAAATGGGAAAGATATTTCTACTGATAGTAAATATGGTTTGCAAAAAGCAAAATCTTTTCCCAAGCAACAAGTATAGTCAATTTCACTGGTTCCAAAAAATTATTTATAGGAAAAATGTCATTATTGTCACTTGGTGTGATCACTGTTACGGTTAAAAAATTACCACAGTCTCGTAAAAATATAAAGTTATACGCGATAGTAATATATTCCATTATATCGGGTGTCCCAAGGTGAGTAACCTATAAGAATATTTTGGAAACTATACAATTCCATGTAAAATATCTTCATGAAATACTCTTATAATTGCAGTGTTGCCATTTGCAGGAAAACTTGGCAAAAACGTTTTTATTTTAAATTGAACAGCCTGTATATTTTTGCAATTTTGGATTCTACAAAATATTTTAGGTATAATGTTCAACTGTTTTTAAAATATTGACAGGTGAAAATTGACATTTTTAACCTTGACAGCCCGTAACATCCAAAGGGTTAAGGATAGAGCAAAACGGTTTTTACATTCCCATCTTGGTTTTTCACAAGCTATCGTTTTATACTATTTTTAACCCAGGGTTAAACATATTTTAACCCTGGGTTTAGATATAAAACGATAGCTTGTGAAAAACGAAAAGAGGAATGTAAAAACCGTTTTGCTCTATCCCTAACCGTTCGATGTTACGGGCTGTCAAAGTTAAAAAATATCAATTTTCAACTGTCAATATTTTAAAAACAGTTGAACATAGCTATAGGACATTATACAGGGTTGGCCATTTAAAAGTGTTCACTTGGATTTTTTCAAAAACTGTTAAGAATTGGAGAAAATGCTGAAACACGTCGATTTTGTTTGTAAGGGGGAGAATTTTCGGTTATCTTGAAATTTTTGTAGCGCGCATCCCCTTTGAGGGGTAAGCTTTACCCCTATATTTTGAATAGGGAAAGTGGGTCGAGTGATACCTTGTTTTGAAGGTCTCCTGAATGTCTTGACAATCGCGTGTAAAAATTTCGCAAATCAATCAATTAGTTTTTGAGATATTCACTTTCACAGTCGCATGGAGATTATTTACAGTCTTTGAAACAATCCATATGAACCCTTTTAAATGGCCCACCCTTTATATAAAATGTACCTAAAATATTTTGTAGAATCGAAAAATGCAAAAATATAGAGGGGGTTTAATTTAAAATAAGAAAGTTTTTGTCAATTTTCCTGGAAATGGCAACACTGCAAATATGAGAGTGTTTCATAAAGATAGTTTACATGGACTTATGTTAGAATAGAAAGTTTGAAAATTTTCCATTGTATATTTTCCAAAATCTTCTAATAGGTTACTCACCTTGGGACACCCGGTATATACAGACCGCTTCAAGCTACTGCGAACATAGGGCGGAGAAGTCTAATTTGCCATCCAAGTATCTAGGACCATTCAAATTGCAATTGCCGTTAATAAAAAATGGCCCAATTACGTGTTCCCCTACAATACCCCCCCCCCCCCCAAACATTTAGTTTTTGGGGATACTGTGTTCTTACGTCAAAATACAAATGCAAATTTTCCCTCGACCAATATCGAACGTGTGTTGGGTTATGACGATTTGACCATCTGCACTTTTTCGGCAACTTCGTAGACATCCATTTTTAGTTTTAAAAATGTATTATTTCAATTAAGAACTTACCCATCTGTTTCTCGAGCAAGGCAGAAATAAAACAAAATAATAAAAACAAAATGAATTTCCAAAAGATAACACCGCAGCGTGCTTCGAATCCACCTCGGTCGTACGGCACGGAGAGTAAATTGGACTTGATTCCCCCTATGTTCGTAGTAGCTTGAAGCGGTCTGTATACGATTACTAGTAGCACGAAAAAACTTTACAGTCCGAGGCCTACTTCATGGTTGTCACATTTAATTTCTTTATTATTACTTTTACAAGATAACTGATATTACTTTGGTTGCAATTCAGTAGCTCCTACTTAATACAAAACTACAAATTTATGGAGTCTACACGGTCGCCCATCTACCACGCAGTGAGAAATAAATGTGCATATAGTGGAAAAACGTTGCCTACGAGTTATCGCTACTTTACTGAAATTGTAAATCAATGCAACATCAACTGGGGGCTGCCATGAATCCAAATCAAAATTTAAAAATACCTCATTAAATCACTGATTAGTACTTGCATGTACCAATAAAAGTTAAAATATTAGTAATTAGGTTTTTACATTTCTATCTTGGTTTTTTTTTATATTTAGGTAAAAAAACATATTAAAACTGGAAAGACATTTAATTTGGAAATCTCAGCCTCAAGTAATTCCGATTTTTTATCAACATTTTAGATAAAACTATGTCAAAACTGGGGGGCGCGTATTTTTTTTCAAAAATCAGCATTTTTAATCAGTAAAGTTTATATATATATGCGTTTATAAATTTAAGATGTTGTGACTTCAGAAAAGTGGTTAATAAAATGGCTATTATTAGGTATAGGTTATGATATAGATTTGTTTTCTGTCATGTCTTCACATATTTCATGGTGTGTGTCCTGATATAGTTTAGAAAAAGATCAACATATTTTCAATTAATTATGTGGGATAGAGAAAACCTATGCATTTCCAAAAACGGTGAATACCTCGAGGTATAGTATAGTAGTAAAACCGTCGCCGTGATATGACGCCACAACTCTATTAGGGATAGGGCATGGAGACGGCCACCACATCGCGACTGATTTTGTTGCTTGAGTTAAGTTTATAAATTTAACAAAGCAAATACAATGAATTTTCGGAATTCAGTTTGGACCTACATGAGATAAAACTAAGTTACCAACAGTGACACTACATATTTGGTCAAAGTGGTTCGAAGATCTTTGGAAACGAAGTACTTTTCAGCTAGTACCGAAATCTGAAATCACTCACGTGCCCCGTCATTACCTTAATGCCTATAGCCCTTTAACTTGTCATTTTCGAAAAGCTTTTAGTGCGGACGCCCTATTGACAGTTCTTATATCATGTCTAAATTCACCTGCTAATCCTTCCTAATGCGGCGCCTTTTCATAAGCTTTTATTTTATAATACATTTTTATTTTTTTTATCTTCGAATCTCTCGTCTATATCTTGGCCTCAGTAAAAATGATAGCAATCTACGTTTTCCCCATCATCATCTCGATTCGTAGATAGAGAATATTCTGTCTTCTTTTCAGCGGCGTGCGGTAAAATTTCATGCAAGGGAAGCAATTTTTCACACACAATCTTCTTGGTTATCGCACGACGCACGTACACTGTACACACCGATAGGCGTTTAAACCTGCAAGTAAGCTACTCCAATGATAAGCTTCTACGCCCATCTAAAGCACGCGACCGCGACAAGATGTATTCAGCAGGTTCAATGACCTCTCGTCGCACACGAAAGCAGGCATACCGCTGCAGCCGGCGTGTAAATTAAAAATGTTTCAGTCAAAATAATTTTTCTTGCTTTTTGTTACGTTAAATTTTGTAATTTCGAAACGACAGCTTCTCATATTATAATTATGCAAATTTAAATTAGATGAAAGTTTGTCTTCTTGATTGTAGATTTAAATCAAGGCAAAATATAAACACACACATGATTTTGCATTTAAGAAAAAGCGGTCTGATCTCTCTAGGGTACTCCAGCCAAAACTCTAATGACTCGTTTTTGCATAATAAACGCACTTTCTGCAGCAGAACTGCGTCCCCAAAGTGATATTCCATATTTGCGTGAAAAAGACCAAAATAACAAATTCTCATGGTTTCAAAATTAATAAAATATTTTAGTCTACAAAACAAGAAAATAAGACTTGCAAGCTCAGAGCATAAAATGTCTATGTGTGCAGTCCAATTCAAACTATCGTCAATCGTTAAGCCTAGTAGTTTGACACTTTTTCCTGTCTTTGTCAGTAGGAATGACTAAAGTTTGAGTCTTATCAGCATTTAGTAGACGACCATTGGCTGAGAACCTGTGAGAACCTAACCTAAAGCGGCTAATATCTTCCTATAAGAGACAAAGGTTGTGTCATCAGCAAAGTTGGCAATTAGCGTGTTGGTCCTGTAATAACAAAGATCGTTAATAAATACTATGAATAATAATGGTCCTAAAATAGAGCCTTGAGGAACCCCATTTTTAATCATTTTAATATCAGAAGTTTGACCGTTTTTTCGATATATTGGTGACGGAGACTAAGATAAGAGGAATTCCCCTGACTCCAAAACAAACTAATTTATTTAACAAAAGATCATGAGGAACGCAATCGAACGCCTTAGAAAGATCACCCAGGGAAAACGCACAATGCTCTCCTCTGTCCAGGCCATCGATCACGTCCATCAAGATTCTATGCACAGCCTTTGTTGTTGAGCATCCCCCACGATAACCGAATTGTGTTTCACAAAAAATGTAATTTTTCTCAAAAAATAGAGTTAACCTGTCTTTTAAGATGCGCTCTATAAGTTTTCCAAAGGGACTATGCTAATCGGAAGATAGTTATCAAGAATATTTTTGTCTCCTTTTTTGTGAAGCGGAACGATTTTATTTGTTTTAAAACATTGGGGAAAATTCCAGTTTGAAAGCATTTGTTAATTAGTAAAGTTAGCGGATCTGATACTCATTTATACTTATAACTTTAATATTAAGTCAAAAGCCAGGGTGGGAGAAGTGCCTCACGCTGCCCACCACCCTGCCTCACCCTCGCTACGCCCATGGGTACAGCCTGTCGGCGCTGTATTTCAATAATTCCCTAGTGTCCTCTATCTACGCTCGAATTGGGCGAAAGTAGTTTGTAAATTTGAGTGCATTAATTCTATAAAAAGAGGCTTTTGATTTCGGAAGAAATCTAACTACTAAAAATAATAATAAGCCGGAGTGGCGGTATATTTCTTGTACTAAAAATGGCCGCCTTAATGCATTCAAATACTTAAAGGGGGCGGTGTGGTAGCCTCATCAACTTAAAAGGCTCGGTGACTGGCGAATTTTTCCTATTAGTAATAATCTATTCACTCACATTTTTTGGCCTTTTGTTTTTATAATTTTTTTTTTAAATATAAGATAACCATGCAAAAGAGCTTTATTGATGGTGGACGTGATGGTCAATAAAGAAAATCCTTTGTTCCGCATGCATGATTCTGTTTTAAAAATTTTACAAAACTTACATTACACAGTGGAAAAGAACGCACTCACTTCGATCGACATATAATCAGGTAGGTACGTTTCTTTCTTTTTTTGTAGCCTTAACACAGCCTCTTTTATAATACAGTTTCCTGTACAACTTACCAAACCATACGTTCCGTGATCTAACCAAAAAAATGAACACATGGTTTTTATCTAAAAATGTCCGAACTTCTTTTTTAGATAAAAGTTCCCATTATTCGATATTATATGTATCCTTTCGTTCTGGGCAAACTGATTAAAATCTTACTCTACTTGATTCATGATGCTGAAACTACTTTTTTTAGGTTTTCGCTCGAGTTTTCGCTACTAAGTTGAGCAAATTTCTTAAAAAATATATAAAAAACTACTGATAAATCTCCTAAAAAAATTTGTGTTGGTTTCTTAGTGGTTTTTAAATAAAAATAAATAATGCGTAGACACACTCGCAAATTCTAACTTATAGAATCTAAGTACTTATCTGACGTTTCGAATCCAAATGTAAACGTATTTGTGATCGAGACGAGTGGATATGCAACTTGTAGTGCTTGTTTGTGTATTGTAGGTTTCAGAAATAAAGATATGACTATCTTTGTTTGACTTGTTCTTTATTGTGTATACACTGAACCAAAAAAGGCACCGTTTTCTAAAAAAAATACATTGAGCCAATGTATTTTATATATGATTTTTGCTCCGATGTAAAGTTTTATTAATATGATAATTAAGTTGTTACAATATAAAGAGTCTTTAAGAATGTTTTTTTATGAATGCTATTATGACATCGAGCATCAAGAGACATGTTTTCATTGCTCTTGGTAAGAATGAATTTAGTAAAAAACTGTTACGTACATAAATTTCATAACCTTGTTTATGTATTTTGTATGCCCGGTTCATAATTTTCATAAACTTGTCCATATATTACATAACAACTTTTAAACGACAGTCAATGTTTTATTTACTTCATATGCTATTTTATTATCTCCATAACCTGTACACACTATTAATAACAACTCTCTATAAAATGTCAAGAAAATTTTTTCATTGACTTCGTAACTTCCGTTTATTAATTACATTATTTAACAAATTAATAAACGCCTGTTATAAATACTACAGTGTAGCTCTCTTTGTCACATGAAATCAGTTAGGACAAGTTGTACTTAAAATGAACTCTGTGTTTCGGACTTCCATTGTCTATATTTTATTATACACGACGTTTCGATCAGTACAATCTCTGATCGTCTTCAGGTGCAAACTACAATCAATTCCTACTTATATACTGTGAGAAATCACTCAACCTTGAAGTTTAAGAAGTTCGCTCCGCCCAAGGAGGGGCTTCCAAATATTTGGGATTTCAACACTTGGTTTACTGAAAATACCCTGATTCTGCCCAATAAAGGCAGCTTCAAGGAATTTTCGTTTCTTCCAGTGTGACTCCTTGTGCAAAACCTTTGCTTCTGTCCACTTCATTCGGTGTTTGTTTTGACCACGCATGTTCGGCGATTCCTGATTTCGTTGTTTCACCTTTTTGGGTATTCGTCTGATGTTCCTTAAGCCTAACAGATAGTGGTCTTTTAGTTTTGTATATGTATGATTCACCACACTCACAAGGAACTTGGTAAATGCATTCCTTATTTTGTTTGTTCTCCGGTTTTGTTTTACTAAGAAGGCTTCGAATTGTATTACTAGATTTAAAAGCTGTTTTAATATTAAAGTTTTTCGCTACTCTTCGAATTTTCTCTGATACTCTTTTAACGTATGGAATTGTAAGGAATGCATTTGCCTGGTTTTGGTTTTGTAATCTTTGTCCTGTTTGTTGAAATTTAGAAATAGTATCTGTTATAAGTTTAAGGCTGTAACCATTCGATTTCCAAGTCATGAGAATTGTTACAAATTTTAACGGCTCTGTTATACAAAGTTTTGATTATGCCTCGTTTGGTTGTAGCAGAATGATTTGAACCTTGATTTTAATATTGTCCTGTGTGAGTGGGTTTGCAGTAGACTGTTGTTCTGATGTCGTTTTCTACTCGTGTGACAAGTACATCAAGAAAAGGAATTTGACAATTTTGCTCAAACTCCATTGTGAATTTAATGGTGGTGAAGAAATTCTGAAAGTTGTTGGTCATTCCCGGTCCAGACAATAAAACTATCATCAACATATCTCAGCCCGAGCTTAGGTTTATATGTTGCGGTATCAACCGCGTGTGATTCGAACCACTCCATGTAAATATTGGCCACCACTGGCGAAAGCGATGAACCCATTGGCAGACCGTCATCCTGAGCATAAAACCTATCTTTCACTTGAAAATAAGAGTTATGTAGGCAGCACTCCAACAACTCCATCACTCCCTCCAGCGGTAGGCTGGTACGTTCATAAAGGGATTCGTCATCAACCAGTCTCTTTCTAATAATATCTAGCGATTCCTTTATCGGGACATTGGTGTATGGGCTTTCGACATCAAAACTGACAAGTCTATCCTCGGGTCCTAAAACAAAAGATTTAAGAATATTAACAAAATGGTTGGAATTTTCTACAAATGAAGGCGTCTTGCCTACAAGAGGTTGAATAATTTTCAAAAGGAATTTAAACAGGTTGCTGGTTGGAGAATTTCTGGAACTTGTAATTGGGCGTAAGGGCATTGCATCTTTGTGAATTTTGGGAAGTCCGTATAGATGAGGAGGCTTGCTATGATGTGGTGTAAGTTGAGACCTTGTAATATATCTGGAATACTTTTTCAGAATTCTATAAACCTTACTTTCGATTGATTGCGTCGGATCTTTTGGGAGAAGTTTATAGTTTCCTTTAGCAAGTACCTCTTCAACTTTTTGGTCATAGGTTTCCGTGTCCAAAATCACTGTTGCATTGCCCTTGTCTGCCGGTAAGATTTTAACTGATTTGTCCTTTTGAAGATTCTTCAACGCGATTTCCTCTGTCTTGCTTATATTAGAGGTATGCTTAATAGGTTTGTCAATAATGGTTCTTACCTGATGTCTGAACTCGTCGGCGTCTTGTCGTGGAAGAGGATGACCTTCTATGGCGGTGATGATATCGATGGTGGGTATCTTCTTAGGAGCGATGGCAAAGTTAAGTCCTTTGGCAAGTAATAATATTTAAAAAAAATTGAATAAAAGGTGTTTGTTTGTAGATATGAGTTTACTATATTAAAAACCACAAATATACAGTTATATACACAAAAATAAAGCGATTTATTTAAATAAAATCAAAATCAACACACAAAGTCCATTTGTGAACAGCAATTTTACTAGTTCCTTTTCCCTTTGTGATGTGTTCCATTTTCGACTTCTTAAACGTTTCAATATCCCGTCAGAATTAAAATCTTCTAAAGAGCAAGACGATGACGAGTTGAAGAGAAAATTCGGTAATTATGCAGTATACGGTTTTCTGCCATTTTTGATTTTTTATGAAAAATTCTTTATGGGGCATCTACTAGGGTCCCTGGGACCCCAAATCCGCCTGCGCCCGATTTTTTTTTTAAGAGAAAAAAGGGTGCCCGGGGGGGTTGTAATGTGTTTTTTTGATTGTTTTGGGTTGGTTTGGATTAGGGTGGGTTGGACTGTGTTGGATTGGGTTGTTTTAGTGAAAAAAAAATAAAAAAAACAAAAAAAATTAAAAAAACCCAACCGTCGCAGGCGGATTTGGGGTCCTAGGGACCCTAGTAGGTGCCCCCATAAAGAATTTTTCATAAAAAATCAAAAATGGCAGAAACCCGTATACTGTATAGTTATCAAAAATTCTAACCAAAAAATTTATCAGCCACCGCAATGCCAACGACTGGTGGAAATAATCAACGCTAGCAATTCTCTGTTCTCAGGAGTTTGACAAAAACTTGACAACTTTTTCGACATGACATTTACAGTTCTATAGTTTCTCAGTTTCTGTGTTTAAATGTCAAGAAGATTATTCGCCTTGTCCATTAAACACTTTATAAAGAATCTGTAAGTGCTGAATACGGAACACAAGAAACAATTGAAAATGTATATGCGACAAAAGGCCTAAGAAAATCACGGAGGCGTGAAAGAGGTCCGCAGTGTTTGCACGCGGTAGCGGTTGTTCCAAGGCATGCTCTTCGCCTCTTCAGATGGGCGGCAGCGACCGGTATATAGCGGATTTTACACGCTACATTACCCAAACATTTATCGGCTTTGCTTTTGTCGCTTTTTGTACCTATATAGTATACATACACTCGGTGGAAACTTCTGCTTCTGAAGTGGTTTGAGCTATTTTGATGGGAATTTTCGTTTTTTATAATTCGCTTGAAACTGTAAATGTTTTAGCTATCTGCGCGTCACATTAGAGAGAATCCACAGAGAACCCTGTTCTTGTACAAAAAATGGAACACCAAAAATCCTTTTTTTTTAAATTTTTATAAAAAAAGGCCGAAGGAAATAATAAAATTAAATTCTTTTCGCACTCTTTTCGTTTTGTTTCATTAAAAAAAGAAGGATATTTCCTTACTTACTTACTTACTTATTAAAATGCAGGTGGATATTTTTAGGGGACCGTTCTGGAGATTAAGTAGTTATTTTTAGGACCCTGAGAGTAAGTTTAAAAATTTTTTAAAACTTTAAATTTGAAGACTTACATTTTTTACCTTCATCTCACCCTAAGCACAGTTAAATAAAATTTAAATAAAACCAAAATCAACACACAAAGTCCATTCCCAGCAAACACGGTTCCCTCGGGCCTTCGTCGCCAGATGTCGATTGCCGTCATCGGCATGACGTCGATTTACGATATCGGACCAGCAGTATTTTTTGTCCGCCTTGAGATGTAGGCCCAATGTATGTTTACCGACGCAACGTTAGCCCGCCGTCGGAGCAATGGTAAATTTTACTTTTTGCTAACATCGGCATACTGTCGTCGTACGATTAAGGTCCGATATGGTTTAACTACATGGCACCGACCATCGGCCCATATAGCTGCTTAATTTGGTCGGTCTAACGTAGGCAAGCTGGTCTCGGCCTGACATCGGTAAACTATTCAAGTCCGACATTGGTTTCCTAAAGCGGTGCAACGTCGGCGATTGACGAAGAAAAATTTTCAATCCCATCGAGAATGCATGGGGGCTCATTGCAAAAAAGTTATCAAAATTTAATATTCGTCCACGGAATGCTAACCATTTGATGGAGCTAATAGTTAGAGTTTATGCAGAGATCGTGGAAGAAAATCTAAATTTATTTGAAAAGTGAGCAGCAGACTCCATGCCAAGGCCTTTAGAAAAAATTATTCAAGCAAATATTTTCGATTTTTGGTTATCGATAGATTTTTTATTTCTATTTGTTTTTTAATATTTTGTTGTTTATAAAACTGATCATGTTTATGTGTATTGACCTTTCTTAACCCAAAGCCTTCCAGTTCTTTCTTCTTTGTGTTTTCCGTTTAGTCGCACTATAGTGGACTTGTTTCATCCGTTTTGACCGGCTATTTGACGAAGGGGCCAACTTTCTTCTAGTTCTGCCAAAATTTGATTGAATTGCTTTATTTATTAAAGTGTTTATCTTTTTTTTATATTTCGTAACAGCAACCTTAAAACTATAGAGCCAGTAAATATCCGTAAAAATGCTTTCACTCTCCTTAAAAAAATTTGTTTATGTTGTCTAAAAGCGTTAACCTACAGAAGTCGGTAACAATAAGCAAGCTAAATTTTTAAAACATAGACATGTGCCTAACTTCTGCTGTATGGGTTTTTTGTGTCGGGAAGTGTATGTAAATAGGTTTGTTCGGGTGGAATCTTACAACTTAATTTTGACCAACTTCCCGACATCCGATCGGTTTCAAATTTGGCATGCTTATACAGACCGCTTCAAGCTACTGCGAACATAGGGCGAAAGAAGTCTAATTTGCCAGTATACGTACATGCAGAGACACCGCACGCCTATCAGTGAAGCAACCAACACTCAGGCTTCCGATCGCCATTCGCTGCCGTTCGCCGCCGTTCGCCTTGTATTTAGTACGCCTCTAACCGGAATTTGGTCAATAAATACGCAAATTTTTATAACGTAATATTCTTATTTTTTGTCACTGATAAATAAGAGCGTTTTATTGTCAACTGCTCAGATTTATCAGTGACGACGTGTTACAATGAAAATAATAAGGAGAAACAAAATAAAAGCAAGTTCTCAAAATAAAATAATACATTCTAAAAACCAAAAAGATTCTCCCAGTCAAAAAAAAAATTAAAGCAAATGTTCGAAAAGTCCTCCTTGCTCGGCTAGACAATATCCGAGCCTACTATAAAAATCCCTTCCAACGTTTCCAAGCATGTTAGGGGTGATAATTTGAAAAGCTTCTTCAAAAACAGATAGAAGTCATTAGGAGCAAGATCGGGAGATCGAGCTGGCCATAAAATAGTTCCCCGTGTACTTATAACCCGATTAGGAAATACATTATCAAGATATTCCCTAACAAGGTCAACATTGTGAGCGGAACAACCATCTTGTTGAAACCATGTTTCATCAAATCTTACACCTAACAACTGCCTAGCAGTTGGAATAATGTGCTGCTGCAGTAGATCCAAGTATCTAGGACCATTCAAATTGCAATTGCCGTTAATAAAAAATGGCCCAATTACGTGTTCCCCTACAATACCCCCCCCCCAAACATTTAGTTTTTGGGGATACTGTGTTCTTACGTCAAAATACAAATGCAAATTTTCCCTCGACCAATATCGAACGTGTGTTGGGTTATGACGATTTGACCATTTGACCATCTGCACTTTTTCGGCAACTTCCACATCCATTTTTAGTTTTAAAAATGTATTATTTCAATTAAGAACTTACCCATCTGTTTCTCGAGCAAGGCAGAAATAAAACAAAATAATAAAAACAAAATGAATTTCCAAAAGATAACACTGCAGCGTGCTTCGAATCCACCTCGGTCGTACGGCACGGAGAGTAAATTGGACTTGATTCCCCCTATGTTCGCAGTAGCTTGAAGCGGTCTGTATAGATGCGGTGACAACACAAGATTGTGATGAAATGGACAACTCTCCCCCTACTCGAAGACTGTGGAGGGGGGCACAGTTGAAGTTCGCCCGATTTCAATGGAATTTGGTGTGTTGGGGCTCTTGGGGTTGGAAATAATGATTAGATTTTGAAAATTCGAAATGGTGGATTCAAGATGGACGATTGGTGGTCATCTTTTGCTAACCAATTTTAACTAACTTATACACATCCGATTGCCTTCAAATTTGGCATGCATTTATAGTTTCGGTGACAATACAATAATATGTCATTATTAGGCACCCCTCCACCTCACACCAAAATTGGTATACGGGGGGAAGAAATACGAATTTTTGAATATTTTGCTAACCAATTATCAATATCCAATTGTGTTCAAATTATGCGTTTATATTTCCGGTGAAAATACAATAATATGGTATTCTCAGATACTCACTACCATCTAACGAGGGAAGTGGGGGGGAAAAAGATTTAGTTTGTTCGATTTCAATCAAAATTGGCATACAGGGGTTTTTAAGGAAGGGGATTATGAATTTTTCATCAGATTTGAAAATATCAATATGGCGAATTCAAAATTAACGATTCGGAGTACAAATCTAAAAGTAAAAAAATAAAAAATTATTAAAAACACTTTTAAAGAACAAGCTTTTATTAAATGCACTGAAAAGTGGATACCATAATAAAAGCGATGGGTGCAAATTAAAAATTTTAACTTTACGGTGACAAAGAGAGAACTACAAAAGAAGAACTAAACTCTTCTACTATTCGAATGATAAATGATTTGAAAATGTGCTTAGGTTATAGAGGAATACAACTGTTTCTTAGGTGAATCCTCGATGGGACCGATATACGATACCTAAAGTAAACATTTTTTATTTGCGCCCATCGCTTTTATTATGGTATAAGAAAGATAGAAAATGATTTTCTACTTTTGAGTGCATTTTATAAAAACTTGTTCTTTAAAAGTTTTTTTTAATAAAAATTTATTAAAATTTCCTTAAAATTATTGCAGTATTCCAGTATTTTACTTTGGAGTGTTTGTTTTAAGCCAAATTTTTAGAATGATCTTCAAAAGCACAAAATCTTCGTCGTAGTGGGATTAGAGCTGTGTTCATAACATGATGATTCAATTCAATTTTGTAATTGCCCTTTTAATCTCGTAATTAGTAAATCAACTTAGTCAACTACTCAAGACGACAGAGGTGAAGTTCTGATATTCAATGGAGGCTATTGGGATCGTCATAAAATAGTAGTTTTCACAACTAGTGGCTAAAATAGTGTTTTTTTTGCAAGCTTTGTTTTAAATAATAAAAAAAGCACAGTTGTTAACACTAATTTTTTTAATACCTTTATCAAAAAATCCAAGAAAAACAGGAAAATACTTTTAAAAATCTCGAACGAACAGCACTTCTCGCAACGCAACATCGTTACACTATAAATCAAGCGGCTGGTAAATGAAATAAAAATGGTTTCCATAGCGATGTACCTTTTTACTCGGTGACGTTCATTGTTGCGACATTTTAATCTTTGACAGTTTGATATTTTGACGATGTTTTTAAATGATTTTTTCGTAAATACTTGGTGAAAACTGACGGAGATGACTTAATTTTTAGGCAAGAATAATAATTAGATTTTTTCAATATTACTATTTTCCGCTATTTCTCTTTAATTTTGGGTAAAAAACGGAAGGAAATCTTTTTTTTGCACTCGTTATCAAAAAAAAGTTTTTTTGCATGGGTAACCAAAAAAGCCATGCTTTAGTTATCTGCACACAGTTACTAAAATCATGTTTTTGATGAAGGTATAAAATAAAGTTTTTTTATTTTCACTAAAAATAAGTTATTTGGAAAGGTCAAAAAAATCTAAATACAACATTTTGTCATGGTGTCTGTCTGTCTGTCTGTCTGTCTGTCTGTAACGCGATTACTCAAAAATGGCTTAACCGATTTTTATCAAATTTGACACAAAAATTCTTTGTCACCAGACAGATTTTACGGACGGCTATACGTGCCATTTTTTTTAATAGAAAGGAAAAGGACAGAATTAACCGTTACGTTCCAGCTTCACGTTTATACGTATTTCGCGCAACTGAAACTCTCTATTTTGATTTATCACAATATCAATATTGTACCTTAGCCCTGTGTACATATTCGAGGTATACCTACATAAATAATATGCTCCGTTTCGATAACAGTGTACTATTTTTAAATCCCGATTGACATCGCACATGTTTGTTCGCTTTGATTTCCTTTCGGATGCCGACGACGTTCCGTAAACAAAATCACACGATATATCCTTTGAATTTAAAATAGATAAGATAATGTTTACCGCAAACCGAAACAGGACTTTTCTAAATATGGGAATGTTTAGTCAGTGGTTCCCAAGCAACATTTTTGTGACTTTCGACTAATGACAAACTAATATGACGTCGGTTTTGGCCGAAATTTAGGTCGGTTTTTCCAACAAATAACGTATTTTTTACTAAGACCTGACGTCGCCAACAACTAGCGCATCAGTTGTGTGACGCATCAGCAGGCATCCCCCAAGGATCGGTATTAGGGCCCCTACTCTGGAATATATATTGTGACCCCATACTTAGACTAAAACTCTCTAGGGGCGTGGGTATAGTAGGATACGCGGATGATCTAATGGTAATAGACAGGGCTGGCACAGCGATACATCTTATGCAAAGAGCAAACGAGGCAACAAGACTTATTAACGAATGGATGACAAACAACCAGCTAGAATTAGCACCAGAAAAAACCGAAGCCGTTATACTGAGCAGAAAAAGAGACCGGCAAAACATTGAGTTCTGACTAAATAGAGCCCTCATAAAACCGCAAAAGAGCGTACGATATCTTGGAATACATATCGGTGAAAACCAGAAATTCGGAAAGGAAACTACTAACAAAGCAACTAAAGGACTCGATGAACTACAAAGTCTTATGCCCAACATAAACGGGCCCATAGTATGAGTAAGAGGAAGTTACTATACAGTGTAAGCCATTCAATCGTGACATATGGTGATATGGAGTCCAGTTCAGCACAAAGAAGTACAGGGACATGCTGATAAGAATGGAACGGAAAGCCTAACTAAGCTATTCAGGTTATGACAGAAATCCCGCCCATAGACCTAAGGCGAATTTTTCAGAGTAAACTACTTATACCATGGTTATGGTTATCCAAACCTCTCCTATTTTCGCGTGTGTGGTTTGCAAACCACAATCAATTGTATTTGAAATGGCGCATCATGTGTGACGTCATACTTAACTAAACCATAAACCATGTCATTTTTGCGAGTGGGTTTTCTTACCATGACGTCAGACCAAACTAACCTGGCAAACTACCTCTTGCAGTTGGTTTGTGATTGTAGTGTGAGGATAGGGAGTCTTCGCTTGGTGAGGTCTGTGTTGCCTGATAAATTTTTTCTGTTTGATAATACATTTTTTTGTGCATTTCCATTGTATTTATAAATTATTCTTTAAAGTGAGCCACAGGCCATTGAAAATTTTAAAAATCCGGAAAAAAAATGATATATATATATATATATAAGAGTCTAGTTTAATTTTTTTCGCATTTTATCCACCATTTATAAAACCGACGTTACCGTTCGATGTTGACGCTTATCTGCGTTTCCAACGTCGAGTTTATAAGTGGGAGTTTGCCCTTATCCATATCTCTGATTTTTTCACATCAATAGGTATACAGATTTATATGGGTGTAAGTAATAATGCTGGAGTATGCACTGCTCGTTAACAAAGAACTTTTTATTATCAAAACAGATGACCCATTGGTGTTTGAAAATATAAGAAAAGGTACCTTACCTACGTATCTTATAATTTTCCTGTTGCCAGGCATTACTTTTTGCTAGGTAGCATATATCATGGTAAACTTGGATTGCTTTTGATACTTACCTATCTAAAAAATGCAATTGCAGTGTGCCTGGAGGTATATACGAGTATTTGAATAACAATGAATTGTCGGAAGGCTGATGGTGTTGCTTTATTTCTCACGGGAAATTGCCACAATAAAAATCTGTGAAGCATATCAATTTTTTTTGGAGAGACTAATTTTGGTAATTATGCAGTATGCGGTTTTCTGCCATTTTTGATTTTTTATTAAAAATTCTTTATGGGGGCACCTACTAGGGCCCTAGGACCCCAAATCAGCCGGTTGTTTTTTTTTAATTTGTTGTGTTTTTTTTATTTTTTTTTTCACTAAAATAACCCAATCCAATACAGCCCAACCCAAAACAATCAAAAAAAAAAAAAATACATTATAACCCCCCCCCCGGCACCTTTTTTTCTCTTAAAAAAAACCGGAGCCGGCGGAATTGGCGTCCTAGGTACCCTAGTAGGTGCCTCTATAAAGAATTTTTCATAAAAAATAAAAAATGGCAGAAAACCGTATACCTCATAATTACCTATTTTCTTTACTCATTTTTGGCCTCTTTGTTTTTTTTCTGGCCCACACGCCTCTAAATGCTGTTGACAACAACACCAACAACACCCGGTAAGAGGGCCCGATCTGGAAGAATCCTTAGTGTTAGCGGACATCTATGTGCGCTGACACTAATTATTCTGCCAAACCTTTCCTTCCACCCCCACTTGACCTTCAAGTGGACCTCTTAAACTCTCCCTACCGCTAGGTAGCCTAAGTTTTGTCGATTTTTGGGGAGACTAGCTGCCTGAAGGGCTTAAATGTCGTGACTGTTCTAAAGAACTATTTGTTGTTGCTGTTGGGGGGGGGGAGGGGAGGGAAATGGGATTTGGAGGAGGAGGGAAAGTGAGAACTAGCTCGCTAGCTGAAGGCTAGAGAGCTAGCTGAAGGCGGGGTCTCTTGTGGCGATGTCGGATGTTCTCGTCGTAGCTGACGGCCTGTCGAATAAGGGGATTTGAATGAGTATCAGCTTTTTGGTATACATTATGGGCTTTTTCGGAAATAAAGATTATTGTCTCTCATAAGTCGAGTATACGATGTGTGCCAGGGAAGGTCAAGGGCGTTACGTCTGTAGCGATTCTCAAGGTTTTGGATGAGTTTTAGATGACTTGGCGCGGCATAGCCCCAGGCGGTTGATGCATAGGATAGGATCGGGCGAATAATTGTGTTTAGTAGTAGTAATTTGTTTTTGTGTGAGAGTTTACTATTACCGCGAAGTAGGGAGTATAGATTTTTGTAGGTGTACATGGCTTTAATGCGTGTGTTTTTGACGTGTAACCCCCAGGTAAGGCGCTTGTCGAAAGTAACCTCAAGATACTTAACGTCGTCCTGCCAATTGATTATATTGCCATTTATTTCGACGTGTCCGACAGGTCCCTGTCGTCTACGGCTAAATAAGATGGCTTTTGTTTTATCGGAGTTTATTTTGATTTTCCATTTATTGCAGTAGTCTACAAAGTCGTCTGCTGCTGTTTGAAGGTGACGCGTCACTTGGCGAGGAAGCAGTGAAGCTGTTTTAATGATTAGGTCGTCGGCGTATCGTGCTAGGTCTGTGTGAGGTGTGGGAATGAGGTCATGGGTAAAAATGTTGAACAGATGGGGGGATAGCACGGCCCCCTGGGGTACGCCGGCCAATGCTGTTGACATTGTACTTCTAAATTTTGCATTTTTGACATATTTACATAATTGTCTCTAGGTTGGTAAGGTATATTAGTACCTAGTAGTAGTTCTATAGTATGTCCAACCTTTTATTTACATAAAAGTGAGGTTATAAGAAGACAAAGTCACAGAACGTAAACTGGTACACTGTATTTGTCAATTAAATCAGCTGTTAACCAGTGAGTTAACCGTGACGTCATTCCTGACGTCATTATCCTAACAAACTACAGAGTGGTTAGGGTCATGAAAAATTCGCCTCTAATTGTCGAAGAAATTTTATTTAAAGGCCACTGTGAAGAAAACAAAGAAAGTGCAAAAGAGAAAACACTGGAATCCTGGCGAACTTAATTATTCCCGACATTAAAACATGCATAGACTGCAAACAAAAAAATGGTTTACTATATGATACAAGCTCTAACGGGATATGGATCTTTTAGGACATACACAAAGCGAATAGGGAAAACGGACGACATATGTCGGTACTGTCAAATAATAGATGACGCAAAACTTACGTTAATTTACTGTCCAAGATTTTAGAACTACCGCGAAACGACAAGACACGATCTACAGATAGAGAATATGATCATAGACTACCTTTTCAATGAAATGATACAAAACGTAGATAAATGGAACCAGGGACATGATATGATAAATATTCTAAAAACTAAACACGAAGACGAACGCACTTAAGAGATCAAAACAGTAAACGGCCAAATAGTGACGTTGTATTCCTGACAATGGTTCCACTATTTCGACCAAATCTGCATCGGAGGGGTTTAGGCCGTAGGCGCCCTCAAGAGAGGACGAATCGGGCATATTCGGCAGAGCATCAGAGGCCGGTGTCTATGAAGATTTCTCGTCGTTATAAAAAAAAGTTGTAACGTCGATACTTACCAAAACTGACTTAGCCAAATGTTGGTGATACACGCTACTTGTCAGCGACGTAAATTAACGTTAATTATGGCGACGTAATTTTTAGAATAAAAGCCAAAGTAAATAATAATAATAATTTTAATTAATTAATTAATTTTTTCAGGGATAATATTGTTAGACATTTTGCGCTCCTTGAGCCATCCTCAAACCTTATAACCAAAAAAATAGACTGATGATGTTGCTTTAAGAAATGACTGCTTCATGTATTTGACAGTTTGGTGCCAGAAGCAGTTGGCAATGCACCAAAATCCCTATAACGACCAACTGAGAAGCACAAATAACACTAGACACAATAATCTTAAATAATAGCCCCCCCCCCTTCCCTTAAAATATTAATTTTTTAAATGGGTAAAGTACATTTTATCTTTAGGATAAAAAGTTCCCCTTCTTATATATATAGTATCTATACCAGTTTATGGATGACCCCTTAAAAAAAATCACCCTGTCTGTTCGGTACTCTTTATTTATGCAGGCAAATAAAAATAATAATTCAAATAAAAGTTGAGCTTATGGGAAATAGTGTAGGCGTTTATACAGCAGAAATAAAAATAGAAAGATGGGCATTATTATCTGAAAAATGATTTGCGCATAACCTCACTCATTTTTTAGTTTGTTTTAGGCAGATACCTATTATTTAAGAAAACAGTATGATTGAGTTTAGTTTAATTATTTCAATTATTGAAGCTGTGTGCTGATTGGTTCAGTTATTTTTATTTTCTAGAAGGTGTCTAGGGATTTGGTTAATAAAACGTCCTTTTTTTGAAATGCCAACGTTTCGCAAAATTTATTTTTATGTATTGAAATGCCGACGTTTTGCAAAATTTATTTTTATATTAATTTTGTGAAACATTGGCACTTCAAAAAAAGGACATTTCATTAACAAGATCCCTCAACCCATAAACATACAGCTACAAGAAAAACCATTCTGCCAAGTTATTTTTATTCAGCTGTATAAACCAAAATTATTTATTTTTATTTTAATTTTTGTTACTTTAATTTTTATTTGCCTGTATAAACCCAGCCTTAATATACCTACCTTCAATTTTATTTAACATATCTTACAATTAGTTTAATTGCAAATAAATTTTATTTGTAGAAAATAATTATTTACAAAATACCATCAAAAAAGTTACAATACAAAAAATACTTAAAAGTAACTTATTTACAAACAGAAACTACTTATTTTTAATTAAAGATAATATATAAAACAACCTATTGATGTTTAAACAGTTTTGTTAAAACTTTTCGGACCTTTTCTCCAGATATACTTTCATTAATTTTATTTGCAGAGCTATGACTCCTCAAAGTGCTGTATGTTTTAATGATTGCTTCAACTAAAAGCTGGTCAAAACAGAGTCTTTGGTATTTAATAACAGTCTTAGAGTCTCTTCAAATGCTCAGTAACCACTTTCTACTAATAGCAGCATCTGGTGGAAACCTATTGAAAGAAATAGAAAAACAATAATTAGACTTTTTCATTATTACTATAATTAATAATACTGCCATCAGCTGATGAGCGATTCAACATGGTTGCCTTAGGAAAAATAAACCCTTTTTCATAAGGCATACTGCTCATACTAATGAGAGAGATGACTTTAGAAAACAATTCACAAGTGCATGCGAGCTAAAAGTACAAAACAACTCCGAATTTTGAGCTTCTAGTTCACATTTTATCAAAATGCTTATTTTTCTGTGATTCAGAAAGAATTATTCTATAAAATAGTCACTGTTTTATTTTGTGTTCTTTCTCATTTCTCCAAAATTTTCATTTATAAAAAGTAGATTTCTTGTCCGTGAAAAATAAATAAGAAGAAAGGTTCCGATAGCCACGAACCTTTCTTCTAATTTTCATTTATATTAACATTATGCACTATGGAAAAACGGTTTGTCCTATGGCAACCATCTGGCTCAAGTGTTTTGCCATGAGGGCATGGATCAAGATGTATTCTTGAGATGAGGCCTCCCAGTAAACACAGAAATATTCTAGGAATATTCCGCTTAGATTATATCTTCGGTTTAAATGCAAAATCAACTAAGTCACTTTTTTTCACAGAGACAAATACAATTTTTATACTAGCATTAATTTTACACTAATTTTATCCATATAAAATTGAAAATTCTCAAAATAAAATAACCAATTAAATGCAGCACTTGCACATAATTTAATATCGCCTTTTCTTAAAATTTAACTTTTTTGACTTAGTCGATTTTGCCTTTCAACAGACGATATAAATGTGATAAAAATTAATTACAGACGAGGTTTTTTAAGTACAGTTAACATGAGTAGAATATTCTTTTTTTTTTAATACTCCTGTAACATTCTTAGAACCTTCTTTAGATTAAATTTTATAAACAAATATTTTTAGCACAGGAATATTTTTAAAAAATATTAATAATTAATATTCTTATCATATAAACAGTATGCAATAAATTTATATCACTCTTTTATCACCTAATATGAATATCCTTCGAATATTAATATTCTTACTTACTGGTCTGCTACTGCGAACAAATTCTGCATGTCTCTATATTTTTTCACACAAGTCAAAATAAGGCTGGGTTTACCCAACTTTTCATATTGATAATTTAAAGTTTAAGTGCTAGTATCTCTGTCTCTTTATTTTAATAACAAAGAAAAAAATAGACATACAGAATTAGCACAAAGTTGTGAATTATCAATTTGAAAAGTTGGGTAAACCCAGACGTGAAAAGGGTGAGAAATGTGCGGAGATTTTTGAAATCCAAACCAGCGAGTACTCCCCGAAATTTGTGAGTGAGGTGGAGATATACAAAAGTACACAAGTAAGAAGAGGACATGGATACTTCCTTGGGGTGTACTCCCTTCTCACACTTTCAAGAATCCCCGCACTGGTGAGCTGTAACCACCTCATGGGCCTTTAAGAATACAGGCAATGATCGCAGAAATATTAAAGAAAATTGGCAAAAACAGGAATTATTTACCCTTACCTGTAATGGGAAAACGTATTTCCACTCGCATAATTGCTGTTGTTGCAGCCGACAACAAAGCACTTCATGATGCAAAAGGGCACAGAAAAAATATATTAAAAACACAACACGTTAAGCGAAAACCAAGGAAAAACTTCTTCATCTTCTTCTCGGTTACTATGGATTCGCGTCTTTACAGACATCTATCCAAAGCAAAATCTTCGAAAACCAAGAAACGAAAATAAAGAAAATGGCGAATCTACTAACGTCAAGACCGTCAAACGCAATGCTACCAACCAAAAACGTGGATAAAGAGAAAATAAGTTGTCACGTCATGACACTGTTTACACTGCCCCTTTGAAATCTAGTTAATTCGAACAGTTTTCTAAATAAATTTTTTAAAATACTCAAGAAACAGTGGTTTTATATTTTTTCTTAAATTTCGTCAAGCAGTGCTTGTTATATATTCATCAAATACTAAAATATTGGGTTTGCAACCACAACAAATTTTACTCAAGTCGGTTTACTCTGGTTCCAGTAGCACCAAACTGTCACTTCCATGAGGCAGTCATTTATTGGGAGAAAACTCATAAGCATTAGCAGTCTATTTTTTTGGTTATAAGGTTTGTGGAGCCATCTCATAGTTATATGGTTTATATGTTTTACGATTGAACAAGCGGACTCCATAGTATTATAGGTAAATAGTCAGGAGGAAACACGATCGGCCAAGCGTGCCGTCCCTGCTGGCCAAATTGATTTTGCATGTTTCGGAAATCGGTCTACAAGTCCTCGGCGACGTTTTACAAGAACACGGCGCCCGTTCTTGTTCTTGTCGTGCACATGTACAAGGTGAGCACCGGATTTTAATTCTGTACTGGACGTAGTTAGAGGCCCTCTATGCATTTGACAGTTGCTGTTTTAGCGAAGTTTTTTTCATATTTGCATGTAAAACCGATTTTATGAAATGGACTGATGTTTTGTTGTCTGTTTTTATAATTTTCCAAGACAGGTTTTGAATGACGATGACTTTTTTGGTTAGTAAAATATGTCAAACTTTTACAAAAAAATATGAGGTAGATACACAGGTTTAAAAAATGTTAATATTAGGTAATATTTAAAAATTAATAATAATATATATAATATGATTTAAATTTAACTATATTCTCACTTAGCTCGCAAATTCGACTATTTTTATTAATTTTCCAGTTTGGTAAATGCATGGTCTCTTTCTATCTTTCTTGCGTTTCTTTTTCCATTGATGGACAATGGAACAATAAAAGTCGTAGGCGCGAGTATTTTAACAGTTTCTTATACCGCGATATTCGATTTTTAAACCGCATGTAAATAATTAAATTTAAAATTTGATGCACCTACGTTTATTAATCAAAAATCTGACACTGACAAAATTATTTACTTCCAATGCTTTTTGGTAAAGCCATGATTAATTAATTTAGTTAAATACCTGTTAAATGATTTTTAGATGTGCTTAAATACACTCATAGTAGGTTTTTTTGGTAAATTTAAAGACTGTAAAGAAGTTTGAATGAAAGAAATTAATACTACCTTATGTTTCACACACTTTATGCTTTGAAAAATTACAATTTTTGCTATTTTCTTTATAAAACTTGTAAAATAAAAATCATATGCACGACACCATTCAAGATGACAGACAGATGACATAACAGAAATTTTTATCAAACAATTGCCTTAAATTATTTTCATCTTTCTCTAAAATACTTTTTTATAACCTGCTGTCTCTCTTCAACAACCTTTTTTTTGCACTTCACTAAAATATCTCTCCATCTATCTCTAAAATTCTGCCCTTTCAATAAATATATATATATATATATATATATATATATACATATATATATATTTCATTTTAACAGAGAAAAAAATGTTAAAAACAAAAATTACATTCGAATTTTTTCATATCTTTTGCATAAGGGCACTATAAAGGTAACAAAATTTCTATTTAACACCATAGCCGAATGGCAATAGCTAGAGAGTTCGAACCACCTGATTCAGGTGACATTATATACCCCATTTGTTTCAAAATCGCCATTCTTCCCTAGTCGGTTTGGACTTAACTGTTATTTTTGCTTTAGTCAAAACCGACTAGGGAAGGAGGGTGATTTTGTGAAACTGTTTGTTTGAAGGTAGTAGACAATATTGGACTTGAGCGTAACCTAGAATTTCGAACTTCCATTGTCTTTATTTTTTACTTTTTCACAACGTTTCGAATGCTTATGTATCTGCAATCGTCATCAAGTTAAAACACAACAAAAACTAAGACTACCCAATTTTAATTTGTTTTCAATGAATCATAAAGTTTGCACTTCCACTGTTTCGCAGTTGAGATCTGTTACCTGCGAGAAGTATGGGTTTCCAAATACCATAATCAAGGATTATGTTGGGAATTTGGAACCTTTGGTTGCACTAAAACAAAATTATGATTGTTTTCCACAAACCAAAACTACACTTTTTGGCACTCGACGCGCGTTTCGCTAACAACGTTAGCATCATCAGGAGACAATAAACAATGAACTAAATTAATCTACGCTCTATCTTATATACAATCCTTTAGTGGGCGGAGATAAGACAAATAATTTGTGATTGATCACGACTTTTAATCCTATCTCCCCTCAACCAAAGAATAAAGTGTACTAAATGGTATGGGTCCTCTATCTTTATTTAAACTATTTCTGGATTTAATGATTTCCATACTTTCATATGCATTCAAAAGTCTTTTGTTTGGTAAGTTTTAGGTTATCTAATGTGAATCTATGATTGTTTTCAAAAGCATGCTCGGCCACACTTGACTTTTCTGTTCTTCCGTATTTTAAGTGTGCTAAATGTTCTTTAAAACGTGTTTGAATAGAGCGTCTCGTTTGGCCAACATATTTTTTGTCACAATCCATGCAACTAATTTCGTAAATTCCACTTTTTTCTAGAACTGTAGTTTTATCCTTGGGATTTCCTAGTAAGCTTCTTATTGTGTTACCGGATTGATATACTAATTTAAGACCGGTGTTATTAAATACTTTGTGTAATCCTTTCGTATAATTAGGATTATAAGGAATTGATATAAATTTTGAATTCTACCTTTTTCAGACAAAAAGATACCTGCGACTCAAAATTTGTATCAATTCCTTATAATCCTAATTATACGAAAGGATTATACAAAGTATTTAATAACACCGCACTCGCAGGGTACCTGTTAGATGCAGTTCTTGGTGTTGTGGCGATATGGTTTAGTTTTTGTTAATTCACTTCTTATTACAAAAACGAAGTTAAGAAACCTCCAAATCAGTTACTTCAAGCGAAAAGAAACTAAAAAACAAAAGGTCAAAAAATCTTGGGTAAAAATAACGAAAATTCAAACTTGGATGAGCATCCCACAAGGAACACACAAAATACCAAAGTGAAAAGAGAAATGATTAAACGATGTTTGGCCCTCGGTACCCAAGATCTTTTGATCTTTTGTTTTTTAGTTTCTTTTCGGTTGAAATAACTGATTTGGAGGTTTTTTAACTTCTTTTTTATTTTATTTGCCTTAGGAGCATAATCCTACTGGAACTATTAACACGCCAGGATGAATCCGTATCAGGTAACTTGGATAAGTACCAGTGCGGAACGATGCCTATTTGTGAGTGATTCAAAGTTGGAAATCAAAGTGTATGATGGTGTTTAATGATGTATGTTGGAGGGTGACCAGTGAAACTATTGATAAGCCCACGCTGGTTATCCAGGGCGTTTAATCATTTCTCTTTTCGCTTTGTCTTTTATGTTTGAATTTTCGTTATTTCCACCCAAGATCTTTTGATTTCTTCTTATTGTTGTGGTCCTTTTAAAGATAGTCCGAAGATGGTATTGAGGGTATTCTTCTTATCTTTTTTGAGACTCCTTTAATGTATGGCCTTTATTTCAGTATTTACGTCTGTCCTCCTTTAGGTTGGTGTGGACTGAGGAGTTTTATTGATCGTGTAGATGGATAAATTGTTTCTTTACAGATCGGATCGAATTTTTGCCTTTTCTTTATTTAAAGCTTCTTCTGTTTGCAGATGTAGGTGGCTCGATCTATAAGAAGTTTTGCAATTCCCAGTTTGGTTGATGTGTAGTGGTTTGATTTGAAGTTTAGATATTGTCCAGTATAAGATCAGGTCAAATTTTTAACTTTTTATTCTTTAACTTTTTCTGTATTGCAGATGTAGGTGGCTCGATCTACAAGAGTTAAAATGCTGGCTGCAGAATACTTACTTTCAGGAAAAGGACAGATATTTTAGACAGGAAGATGGTCTACCTATGGGAACTCCACTTTCATCGGTAGTGGTCAATATATTTATATCCTTTGAAGAAGAAGCTCTACTCTTTACTACTACTACTACTGTAGGTCTAAGATAGACGACATATTCATCATCTGGAAAAAGGACAACAATACACTAGAACAATTCTTAAATCATGTGAACAGCATAAAGAACTGCATCACATTGACCCTGGAAAAAAGAAGAAAATGGCAGTTTCTTTTTCTAGATTCTATTCTATTATATTCTATTCTATTCGACGTTCTAGTAACCAAAAAGAATTCAACAAAAATCACTTCCGTATATCGCAAACCAACTCATACTGGAAAATATCTAAACTTTAAATCAAGCCACTCCATATCAACCAAAATGGGAATTGCAAAATCTCTTGTAGATCGAGCCAACTAATACAGAAGAAGCTTTAAACAAAGAAAAGTGAAAAATGCGATCGTCCCTAGTTAATACCGATTGGTGATGGTGTGAAATAGAAATTTTCTTATCCTTATAGTGCCCTTATTGCTGATTTGAAAAAAGTCGAATATAACCTTTTGTTCGAAAAGTCACGCTCTATCGCTAGAAAATAAGAGTTTTTTTTATACCTTCATCAAAAACATGATTTTAGTAGCTGTCTGCATATAACTAAAGCATGGCAACTTTTTTTTATAACGGGTGCAAAAAATATTTCTGTCCGTTTTTTAACCAAAATTAAAGAGAAATAGCGGAAAAATAATATTGAAAAAATCTAATTATTCTTGTCTAAAAATTAAGCCATTTCCGCCAGTTTTGACCAAGTATTTACGAAAAAATCATTTAAAACCATTGTCAAAACTGTCAAAGATTAAAATGTTGCAACAATGAACGTCACCAAATAAAACTACTATTTCACAATAAAATAACAATGGTTTTCCATAGCGATGTGCCTTTTTACTCGGTGACGTTCATTGTTGCGACTTTTTAATCTTTGACAGTTTGATATTTTGACCATGTTTTTAAATGGTTTTTTCGTAAATACTTGGTGAAAACTAGCGGAAATGGCTTAATTTTTAGGCAAAAATAATTAGATTTTTTTCAATATTACTATTTTCAGCTACTTCTATTTAATTTTGGGTAAAAAAACGGACAGAAATCTTTTTATGCACCCGTGATCAAAAAAAAAGTTTTTTTGCATCGGTAACCAAAAAAAGCCATGCTTTAGTTATCTGCAGAAAGTTACTAAAATCATGTTTTTGATGAAGGTATAACAAAAAAATAATTTTCTGATACAAGCTTGCACCCACCTTGTATATTTTGCCGTTTATGCTACTTAAGTGCTTACTGATGGTTGCATAGAGTTTGAATTATTAGGTGTTGTGGATTGCGACACGGGCCACTAAATGGGGGTCATGCGTTAAAAAAAATGCCGATATTAATATTTTATTATATTTTTGGTACTCTTAAATTACCGAAAAGTTTTCCCACAACATTTTTTTTCTACTTCTTCATCGTGTAATTTCGCTTCAAACTTGGGACCCTTGAAAAAAACGTAGCAAACTTCAGAGTAAATACGACCGGTTCTTTTTTGCTAGCCGCCCGAGATTACGGTCAACCAACCAATTGATAGTTTCTGACTAGCGCAAGTTTATAACCTATAATATTTGTTTACCACTTTGTTTTGGTTTTGAAAACGTGCTTTAAATTTTATTTCATAAAATAAAAAAATTAAAAAAGCAAGCTTTTATTGAATGCACTCAAAAGTAGAAAATGATAGGGACTTATCGGTACATAAAGTCGGAATAGCCGGAATTGGCACTATTTTTGACAGTTTGCATGTAGGTTGAAAGGTTTCTGACATTTTTGTATTATAAACATGTCATCTAAACATGCTTATATTGTGCTATCCATAAAGTTGACAAATTAAAGTTAATGTCGTTCTTTATTAAAGGTAGGCACAAACATACAATGAGCTTCACGCTACTGCGAACATAGGGGAATCAAGTCCAATTTACGCTCCGTGCCGTACGACCGAGGTGGATTAGAAGCACGCTGCAGTGTTATCTTTTGGAAATTTATTTTGTTTTATTTCTGCCTTGCTCGAGAAACAGATTAATAAGTAATACATTTTTAAAACTAAAAATGCATGTCTACGAAGTTGCCGAATAAGTACAGATAGTCAAATGGTACTATCAAGGCAGACCATTGAGACTTATTTAAGAACTTTTTTTGGAGAATTTTGTAAATCGCCCAGAACCTAGTTATCAACGATTCATAGGTTTGTGCAGAATTTTGAAAAGTTTGGTTGTGTAGCACCAAGAAACCATAAAAAAAAACCACTGTTTTGAATGACGAGCAGGAAGTACGAGGTGTGATGATTTGCGCTGCAGTGGAGGAAAATCGAAAGTTAACTAGCCACCAAACTGCCGAAGCAGTTGATACGTCTTCAGTCACTGTCTTACGTGTTCTCAAAAAGAATGGTTATCATTCTTACAAAGCGTCAAAAACGCATCAAATTTTTCCCGTCGTAGCGAAATGAAATGGTTACCCAGGGCGAAACATCGTTTTATCATTTCTCTTTTCGCTTTGATCTTCTGTGTGTTCCTTGTGGGATGCTCATCCAAGTTTGAATTTTCGTTATTTCCACCAAAGATCTTTTGATCTTTTGTTTTTTAGTTTCTTTTCGGTTGAAGTAACTGATTTGGAGGTTTTGTACCTTCTTCTTTGTTTTATTGGCTTTAGGAGCATAATCCTACAGGAAATATTAACACGCCAGGACGAATTCGTATCAGGTAACTTGGATAAGTAAGTACCAGTGCGGAACGATGCCTATTTGTGAGTGATTCAAGGTTGGAAATCAAAGTGTATGATGGTGTTTAATGATGTATAGTGGAGGGTGACCAGTGAAACTACTGATGAGCCCACGCTGGTTACCCAGGGCGAAACATCGTTTTATAATTTCTCTTTTCGCTTTGATTTTTTGTGTGTTCCTTGTGGGATGCTCATCCAAGTTTGAATTTTCGTTATTTCCACCCAAGATCTTTTGATCTTTTGTTTTTTAGTTTCTTTTTGGTTGAAGTAACTGATTTGGAGGTTTTGTACCTTCTTCTTTGTTTTATTTGCCTTAGGAGCATAATCCTACTGGAAATATTAACACGCCAGGACGAATTCGTATCAGGTAACTTGGATAAGTAAGTACCAGTGCGGAACGATGCCTATTTGTGAGTGGTTCAAGGTTGGAAATCAAAGTGTATGATGGTGTTTAATGATGTATAGTGGAGGGTGACCAGTGAAACTACTGATGAGCCCACGCTGGTTACCCAGGGCGAAACATCGTTTTATCATTTCTCTTTTCGCTTTGATCTTTTGTGTGTTCCTTGTGGGATGCTCATCCAATCGATAGTAATTGGGCCATTTTTTATTTACGGCAATTTGAATGGTTCTAGATACTTGGATCTACTGCAGCAGCATATTATGGTTTCAACAAGATGGTTGTCGCACTCACAATGTTGGCCTTGTTAGGGAATATCTTGATAATGAATTTTCTAATTGGGTTATAAGTACACGGGGAACTATTATATGGCCAGCTCGATCACCCGATCTTGCTCCTAATGGCTTCTATCTGTGGAGTTATATCAAAAATAAAGTTTACGGGCATGAAAGGGCTAATAATTTGGAAGAACTTCGGATTAAAATTGAAGAAGCTTTTCAAACTATCACCCCTAAAATGCTTGGAAACGTTAGAAGGGGTTTTTATAATAGGCTCGGATATTGTCTAGCCGAGCAAGGAGGACTTTTCGAACTTGCTATTATTTGTTTCTCCTTATTATTTTCATTGTAACACGTTGTTAGTGATACATCTGAGCAGTTCAAAATAAAACGCTTTAATTTATCAGTTACAAAAAACAAGAAAATAGAAAAATTTGAGTATTTATTGACCAAATTCCGGTTTCATTGACTATACTCCACATAGCACCGTGGTTAGAGGCGTACTAAACATAAGCTGCGAACGTCGGCGAAAGGCGATCGCAAGCCTGAGTGTTGGTTGCTCCACTGATAGGTGTGCGGTATCCCTGCATGTACGTACACTGGCAAATTGGACTTCTTCCGACCTATGTTCGCAGTAGCATGAAGCGGTCTGTATGTTAAGTTAACATTATTTTGACCGCGCCGCGATCCAAAAAGCTCTGGATGGATAGCCCAAACATAGATTTTACATAGCCTCAGCAACCGAGAAGAGCGCCGCACCATAACAGATGTGTAAGTGCCTAAAAATATTTAGTAAATGTTTACCTTTGTATGGAACTGTCAAAAATAGTGCCGACTTTACTTAAGTCAGCCTATAATTTAAAAAAGAAGGAATTTGGTGTTCGTTCATTTCATTCTTATTGATATTTGCATCCTTTAACGTTGCTTTTCGCTTTATTCCGATAGGCGGCGCGCTGCATATAGCCATGCAACATCCCGCGTTGTTTGACGACGAAAGTTGTTTAAATTCGCTGGGTGTGGTTGTTTATGTTATACTTCATACGCCAGGTACAGTCCTATGTTACCCTGATGATTCCTAACAAGGATGAAACAGGCCTGTAGGTTTCTGGACTATCCATTAGATCTTGGAAGCCTGGTCGTAATAAATTGAAAAGTAAAATGTGTGTCCGATATGCCACGAACCATTCTTTTTATCAGCCTATAATGTACGATGTGCGGAAAAATTTCTGCATACGGGTGAAATTTACCGTTTTCTAAGGATGCAAATCGCAAATATATGGTCGTAGGAAATAGTAGTTTTAACAACTAGTGGCTAAACTAGTGGTTTTTTTACAAGCGTTGGTTTAAATAATGAGCGCAGCAAAAAACGCGAGTAAAAAAGCACAATTTAGCCGTGAGTTGTTAACACTATTTTTTTTAATACGTTTATTAAAAATTCCAAAGAAAACAAGAAAATACTTTTAAAAATCTCAAACGAAGAGCACTTCTCGCAACATACCATCTTTACACTATAAATCAAGGCGGCTGGTAAATGAAATAACGATGCGGTTTCCATAGCGATGTGCCTTTTTACTCGGTGACGTTCATTGTTGCGACATTTTAATCTGTGACAGTTTGTTTACTTGAACGATGTTTTTAAATGAATTTTTCGTAAATATTTAGTGAAAACTGGCGTAAATGACTTCATTTTTAGGCAAGAATAATTAGATTTTTTTGGAAATGTCTGGAAAAACCTTGGAAAAGTCTGGATACACTCTAGAAAGTCTGGAAAGACCCTGGAAAAGTCCGGATATACTCTGGAAAGTCTGAAACGACTCTGGAAAAGTCTTGAAAGATCCTGAAAAAGTCTGGATACACTCTGGAAAAGTCTGGAGAAGTCTGGAAAAGTATGGAAAGACTCTGGAAAAGTCTGGATACACTCTGGAAAGTCTGGAAAAACCCTGGAAAAGTCTGGACACACTCTGGAAAAGTCTGGAAAGACCCTGGAAAGGTCTGGATACACTCTGGAAAGACCCTGGAAAAGTCTGGATACACCCTGTAGAAGTCTGGAAAGACCCTGGAAAAGTCTGGATACACTCTGGAAAAGTCTGGAAAGATCCTGGAAAACTCTGAATACACTCTGGAAAGTCTGGAACGGTCTGGAAAGACCCTGGAAAAGTCTGGAAACACTCTGGAAAAGTCTGGAAAGACCCTGGAAATGTCTGGATATAATCTGGAGAAGTCTGGAACGACTCTGGAAAAGTCTGGAAAGACCCTGGAAAAGTCTGGATACACTCTGGAAAGTCTGATCACAGATCACTGTGGAGCAATGATAGATTTTTATCAGGACAATGAAACCTACAACATATGCAGTTTTGAGCAAAATCCCACATCCTTTATAAAAGATAGAGCTACAAAAATGTTGAATGCTGAAAAACTCAAGGATATCTTAGTAATAACTTGTTAACTTAGGGAAGGAATGTTCGACACAATTGTTAGTTAATAGGTTTTTCCGCCAAGGTCTTCAAATATTGTAAAACTCCATGCTCGACTCCATGTGCCAAAGATGTACTTTTTTTGTGATCGCTAAATGTTGCTTGACTTGCCATGACTCTGGCTTTCAGCTGAGCCATATATGCTATTATCAAAGTCAGTATCTCCGGTATCCGTATCTCCCTCTATTAATTTCTTTTTTATTACTGTATCACGTTGGTGCATCTATTCTTAGCTGTTTTAGTCCCTGTGCAGATTCAGATCAACGTAATCAAAATGTATCTTCAGCAGGAGCGCCAGCAGCAATGGTTGAACCGAGCGTTTATAACAATTTATAACGTGTGGCTTAAAAGTACCCTTTGAGTTTATAAATTGGGAGGCAATGTTTCCATATTGTGATTTATTTGTTCGAAACCTGCACATACTCCAGACCAAATGAGAGAGATAAATGGCGTGACCGTTGGAGCATTTGTGTATGACCTGTTTCTTTACTTTTTTGTTTTTGTATTAAAAAACAACAACAAAAATAACCTTTAAAAAAAATGTCAATTTCAATCATATTTTGACACTGTTGACAGTCAGTGTTCCCACAGTACTATTTAAAATTAAGGAAACCAATGTCGCCAACCCAAATCTCCACAACATAGCGGCGAAAATGGCGGAAGACACGCAGCAGTGATTTTCATGAAAATTTCCCATAGGTATTAGCAATCCAAGGTTTCTACATCCGTGTGTTTAGGTCTAAGCTTTTTTGTTTTTTTTTAATGTATGTTTTACAAAAAAATTTGTTTTCTTTTTTATGTTTATTTCAGATATTTTGGCATCAAGACGGTGCTTTTTATTTCGTTCATATTTTTTTTTGAATTAGGTATGCTCCCCCTCCCCAAGAGAAATGTGAAATGACGCTAGTGCGACAAACAAAAAAAAAACATTAAATTGCAAAAAAATGGTTAAAAAAAGTAAAAATTGCACATGCAACCAAATAAAATTGACGCCCTGGTCGCGCATTCACAGAGAAGAAGTATTCAAGGATTAAAAAATAGGTGGCACCGAAACTGTTTATTAACGCTCCCACTATTCCTTATACGCATATAAGCAGATTAAAAAAAAGAGCATCGGATCTAACGAGGCCTAATAGTGTCACTTTCATTACGTCACACTCTCATAGTTGATTGAATATGTTTAAATCCGGCTCGATAATCTGATAATCGCATAAGCCAACCGACCGGAAAAATAAGCTGACGGTTCAGCTTCTGTACGTATGTGTTTTTCTATAGTGTGTATTGTGTAATGACCGTTTATTATAGTGTGTATTTAAAGCGAGATATTTTTTACAGGTCCACAATCGGGTACAAATGCGGAATTTTTACATTGCGGTGATGATATACTACAAAAAACTTTTATTGTCTGTAAACCGATGTATCATTTGATAAGTTCTATGAAGAAATAAAAAAACTATGGGTGTTTTCCGATACCAACTTCTTGCATAAAATAAAACTGTTGATAATTTAACGTTATCTTTTTGCCAATTTTGTTGACAAGGACACTCTACAGAAGCTAACAATAAGGTTTCTTTTTCTAAATGTTAAAAAATGACATATTATGACAATTGCAATTCAAGGCATTTTAAAAAACCCGTTGGCTTTTTTTTTAATACCTATATAAAGTAGTTTTAAAACTTTGGACGAATGTGGTCACCATTTCCAGCAACAATAAACTGCATGCAAAAAAGGTGTTACACTAGAATCCCAATATTTTTCTTATTTCTTAATGGATTTTAACAAATGATACATGGGTTAACAGATAATAGTTGGTACTTTTCTGTTATAGCAAAAAAAATGTACAAAGTGGTTTAAGAAAAAAGACAACGGGTTTTATAAAATGCATAAAATTGTAAGGCATCTGCCATCTTGGATGATGATATTTTTTTGACATTTAAAAAACTAAGCCTTATTTTTAGCATCTGTAAAGTGTTCTTGTCAACAAAATTGGCGAGCGGTTCACTTAAAGTCAGTTTCACTTTTATTTTATGCAAAAAGTTGGTATACGAAAAAAACCCATATTTTTTTATTTCTTAATATAATTTATCAAGTGATACATCGGTTTACAGGCAACAGATAGAAGATTTTTATGCTATGGTTGCAAAAACAAATATATAAAGTGTCTCAAAAACAACCCAACGGTTTTTTAAGATGCATGAAACTTTTGGACATACACCATTTAAAATTTTTGATAAATGTAATTTTTTGACATATTTTAAAAAAGTCTGCTAATTTTTAAGGACGTTGTTTGAAAGTTTACAAAAATTATGCAACTTCTGCACAGAAAACTTTTTCCAGCTCTAATATTAAGGGAGGTAAGGAGGGTGGAAAATATGGTGATTCACCCTGTACCTCCTCCAGAATGGTGCTAACAAAAAACGTGCTTAAAATTATACCAAAACCTTGTATCTCATCAATATTAATATTGTCGAAAATTAAGCTGGCAGTTTTTCCAAAAATTTTATAAGCTTTTTAAAAATGTTGTTTGTCAAATATGAATTCTAGAGGCAGGATAATTACTCCTTTGTAGAAAATTGAACAATCTTAGAAAATTCCAGGTTGAAAAAAAAGATAAACAATCACAAATATCCCTCGTTCTCCGCCCAATCCATTTAGATATTATTTTTTCTGTTTTGTTTCTACCTTTGCTTATCTATATAGAGATCAAACTTCAAATTTTTCTTTTCTTTGTGGCGTAATCAGGTTTTGGGGGTGAACCCCCTCTCCAGGAGGCCCCAGGGAGAGCTCTCCCACTTTTTTGATCCTTTACTCCGGTTTGTGACGTGTGTTTGGTGTGATGTCTTAAATTTTAAAAAATTTGCCTGCGGTGCTATGACGTCATTAATTGTTGCATGTATAATTTTTGTTAAAATTTTCATCTGCGGTGCGTTTATGATTTGGCAACAAATCTATATATACCACCGCAACCCACCCCTTCTTGGCATCTAACCCAATCTATAGTTTTTCCTAAATATTTTACTAGAAGATATCAAAATTTTTAAAGAATTTTTGTTTTTTTTTGTCGAAAGTTTTCGCCCACGGCGTTATAGCAATATTATATATTGTTACAATTTTATTTTATTTTAAGCAATTTTTTTTGTCAACAACATTTGAAACACGTAACAAATAGCATTTTAGTGTAATTTTTTCAAAATTTTAGCCTGTGGTGCATTTAAGGCTTAATTTTGAAAAAAATCTGCAAATGGGACTAGATGAGACTGAGACATTTCAAAATAAGTATCTTTGTTTCGTATAAATTAACTCAACACCTATTAAACCGCCCTTCTCCCATAACCTAATTTTTAAAAATTTGTAGATGATTTTTATTAAATGATGAACCCCCTCCCAGAGTCGATTTGTGGCTACGCCACTGAGATAAGGTACCCAATCCTTTTCTTAGAAAATTTGTTCAGAACGTTTGTACAGGGTGGTCCAAATTCGAGGGGTCTCTATAGCTTTGTGCTTTTGCAGCATATTTAGCCCAAAACTAATATACATGTTACGGGCTCGATTTTCAAGAAAAGTCGAAAACTAAAAACCGCATTGCGATATGTCAAAGCGTTTTTGAGCTACAGGGTGATTTTCAAAAATGTGCGATTTTAAAGGCCCTCTACAACTTTTTTATTTGTAAAGATAGAGATTTTCTTAAAAAACATTTTTTTAAGATTTTTTAAAGACAGATCTACCTGTTTCGCTGATTTTCTCTTAAAGCCTTTAGTTCCCGAGATATCACATAAAGTTATATTTCTTTAAATGGGATTGCCCCAATTTTTCTAAAAAGTCAGTTTTCTAATACAATTTCCTGTTGAACGATGTGCCATACACCTATTTTTATGAAATAGTTTAAAAAATATTTGCATATTTTGATATTTACCATAGTAAGCGCTGTGCGCCCCTAAATGTGTAAATAAAATTTTATTGTTTTTTTTTCATACAAAATCAAGTTGGCTACGACACGAGGGGACACAGCAACCTCGAACTTTAACTTCTAGTTTACTATAATTACCAACCCTAAAATAATAAACAAAAATAAAATTATTAAAAGTTTTTATTTAAAATTTTTATTAATTAAACTATGTAACACCTAAAATCTACATCTAACAATTTTCTTTAATTCTAAAACAAATGCTCAAATTGACGGCCGTTTTCTTGTAAACATATCCTACATCTTCTCTTGACGCTATTTTCTGCATTAGGAAGTTCTACCGCACGAAGTTGCCTGAATGCAGTACGAAGTGTCTCTTCCAATTCCCTTCTAGTAGTTGGACTATTTCGAAATACAAGGTCTTTGACTCTCCCCCACAAAAAGAAGTCGCAATGGGTCAGGTCTGGAGACCTGGGGGGCCAATATATAGAACCTTTATTTCCGATCCAGTTTTCGGCAAACCCAATATTTAGCAAATTAGTAATGTTTCGTGCATTGTGAGGAGGTGCACGGTCATGTTGAAAGTATAGCTCATTATTTTGCTGAAGTTGGTATGTTTCGGCATATAAATTTCTATCAAAAATATATGGCCCAATAATTTGTCCTCTGCAGATGCCTACCCATACCTTAAAACTGAACCTTCCCTGATTCGCTTGTTCCACCATAATATGGGGATTTTGCTGTTTCCAGTAATAGCAGTTATATCTGGTGAATATTCCATCACTAGAAATCGTTGCCTCATCCGTCCAAATAAATTTTTCTGGCTAAATCGGGTTCTTCTTGGCTTTTATTTAGGTACCACCTTCAAAATGCACGTCTTGGAGCAAAATGTTGTTGCCGTAATTGGTGCACCCGTCGGGGTCGATAGGGCCTAAGCTTGTGTTTTTTAAGCACCCGAACGGCATTTCTGCGTGGAATTCCAGTGTTTCTCTCCATAGCCCTGGTGGAAGTATTAGGGCTAATTTCTATTTCTCCTAGAACCGTTAGATCTTCCAACTCTCTATCTCTGGCTAGGCTTCTATACGTCCTAGGCCGCGGTTTTGTAAAGGATCCGTATTCTTGTAGATGACGTTTTAACTTCAAAAATATTTTTGAGCTAGGTTGCCTTCTTTCCGGATATCTCTGGAAATATAGATTTAACGCTGTCTGTCGATTTTCGTTACTTTCAATAGAACATTTTATCATGTCGTACTTTTCAAAGTTTTCAAACATTTTTATATTTTGACGAAGACGCCACTTTTGACACTTGGGCTCGTTTATCATGGCAATTGTTTTTATTTGATCATAGCTACCTAGATAGATACCCTAAAACTGCATAGGTCAGAGTTAAACACAGCCTACTATGGTAATTATTAAAAATTGCAGATATCTGTTTAACTATTTAATAAAAATAGGTGTATGACACATCGTTTAACAGGAAATTTTATTACAAAACTAATTTTTTTTAAAAAAAATTGGGGTATTTCATTTAAAAAAATGTAACTTTGTGTTATATCTCGTGAACTAAAGGCTTTAAGACAAAATCGGTGAAACAGGTAGATTTGTCCTTAAAAAATCTTCAAAAAATGTTTTTAATGAAAATCTCTATCTTTACAAATAAATAATTGTAGAGGGTTTTTAGAAACGCACATTTTTGAGGATCACCCTGTAGCTCAGAAACGCTTTGACATATCGCAATGCGGTTTTTAGTTTTCGACTTCTCTTGAAAATCTAGCCCGTAACATGTATATTAGTTTCGGGTTAACTATGCTGCAAAAGCCCAAAGCTATAGAGGCCCCTCGAATTTGGACCACCCTGTACAAGGAATTTTACAGTTTTGGTCGAATAACTTTTATAAAAATTAAAAACTTATCGAAAAAAATTGAGATACTTTTTGAGTATTAATTTAAAAAGCGTTTGAATAGGCAAATTTTATCCTTTACAAATATGAATAATAGCCCGGTAGTTATAAATTAAGAGATACTAGGTATAAATATCCGCAGCTTTGCCTGCGTTTTTTTCGCGAAATACGTGTCGAAAATCAAGTATCTTGTTCTTTCAAATATCACGCTCTTTGTCAGAACAGAGAACATGCTCTATGAAAGGACAAGAAGACGATTTTTTCAATACGTATTGAGTGCGTTGTGAAAACATTCTAATGGTTTTGAACGGTCATAACTTTTGATTGCGTCATCAGTGGCGGGCACTTGTCCCCCCCCCCTGGATCCACCGTTCAAACTGTCGCAAATAGAAAGAACTTTGAGCAGCGAGAAGCACACCGTGATAATTATGAAGATGCTACTCCCTCCCCCCCCCCCACCGAAAAGCACTTCTGGATCCGCTACTGTACGTGATGCTGGAACTAACAAACAGACAAAAATTATCTGTCTGCATGTGCCAGCATCACGCAAAACTGCTGAACCGATGTTAATAAAGATAAATAAAAAAAATAAATAAAGGTTTATAAATAAAAATAGTACGAACCATTTACAAATTGACATTTTGAATATTAAATAACAGTTCATACGCTTGAATTTATTAAAATCGATTCAGGGGAACAAGAGTTATGATTATTTAAAGCAATGTTTAAAGATTTCGGGAAAAAATCGCAGGCAGAAGCTGCTACAGGTATTCAGCCAGTCTACAATAACTCCTTGAATCAATCTCTGATAGTTTATTCTTTCTTTCTCTCTCTCTCATTGCTTGTTTGCCTGTTTGTTCCGGTATCACACAAAAACTACTTTTTATGGCATTTTTCCTCCAAATCACATCAACATCGATTTACAAAACCAAAGTTATGATAATAATAAATAAATAAATCCTTATTTACGGCTTTTCTATTCTTACATTGTTAAATTTATAAATAGTAGACGAGTCAGCGGCCAAATCGACTAAGGTGTTTTAGCAAGGCTTTTGTAAACATACAGACCGCTTCAAGCTACTGCGAACATAGGGCGGAAGAAGTCTAATTTGCCAGTGTACGTACATGCAGAGACACCGCACGCCTATCAGTGAAGCAACCAACACTCAGGCTTCCGATCGCCATTCGCTGCCGTTCGCCGCCTTTCGCCTTGTATTTAGTACGCCTCTAACCACGGTGCTGTGTGGAGCGTAGTCAATGAAACCGGAATTTGGTCAATAAATACGCAAATTTTTTTAACGTAATTTTCTTATTTTTTGTCGCTGATAAATAAGAGCGTTTTATTGTCAACTGCTCAGATTTATCAGTGACGACGTGTTACAATGAAAATAATAAGGAGAAACAAAATAAAAGCAAGTTCTCAAAATAAAATAATACATTCTAAAAACCAAAAAGATTCTCCCAGTCAAAAAAAAATTGAAGCAAATGTTCGAAAAGTCCTCCTTGCTCGGCTAGACAATATCCGAGCCTACTATAAAAACCCCTTCTAACGTTTCCAAGCATGTTAGGGGTGATAATTTGAAAAGCTTCTTCAAAAACAGATAGAAGTCATTAGGAGCAAGATCGGGAGATCGAGCTTGCCATAAAATAGTTCCCCGTGTACTTATAACCCGATTAGGAAATACATTATCAAGATATTCCCTAACAAGGCCAACATTGTGAGCGGAACAACCATCTTGTTGAAACCATGTTTCACCAAATCTTACACCTAACAACTGCCTAGCAGTTGGAATAATGTGCTGCTGCAGTAGATCCAAGTATCTAGGACCATTCAAATTGCAATTGCCGTTAATAAAAAATGGTCCAATTACGTGTTCCCCTACAATACCCCCCCCCAAACATTTAGTTTTTGGGGATACTGTGTTCTTACGTCAAAATACAAATGCAAATTTTCCGTCGACCAATATCGAACGTGTGTTGGGTTATGACGATTTGACCATTTGACCATCTGCACTTTTTCGGCAACTTCGTAGACATCCATTTTTAGTTTTAAAAATGTATTATTTCAATTAAGAACTTACCCATCTGTTTCTCGAGCAAGGCAGAAATAAAACAAAATAATAAAAACAAAATGAATTTCCAAAAGATAACACTGCAGCGTGCTTCGAATCCACCTCGGTCGTACGGCACGGAGAGTAAATTGGACTTGATTCCCCCTATGTTCGTAGTAGCTTGAAGCGGTCTGTATATTTAAATAGTCGTTAATAAAAATGGTACTCACCTGCCAAACCATACCGGGTTGCGTCCTTGAGAAATAAATTTTTCAAAATTCAAAGAAAAAGTAAACGAACAAAGCTATAATTTTAATATGTGTCCACGTCTAATATCAAAAAATAATGGATAGGCGATTTCGATGGTTGCATCTCCGTGACAGGCGGGCATATACTCAATATATTTTATGAATTTTTTGTGTTGCTGTAACAAAGCTACAATTTATAGGAGATATTCATGCATCTATTGCAAGGCACTATGCAAAAGGACTGGCGATTCTGCTGGTTACAAGTGACTGACAGGCGAGAATTTTTCTTAAAAAAAGTTTTTTTTTAATAAAAATTAGGTACCTATTAAGTTAAAATAAAAAAAATGTATAGGCAATTTTCTTTTTAAAATAGCTTTTCAGCAAGGTGCTACAAGTACTATCATGTCGTTTGAAAAATTTAAATGGGGTTGGGTTTCACTTTATAAAAGGGGTAAAAAAGAGTTTTTTTAAGTATGACTGGAAAGCACAGAAAAAAATCAATCGACGTGTTGTTTAGCGAATTTGCTCCAGTTAAAGTCCTCCCCTGTATACTGAATACATACTACAATGATTTTGCGTATCAAAGTAGCCTTTGAAAATGTTGTCACTGTCATGTCGATCATTGTTTTAAAAATGACGCGAAAAAAAACTTAGCTTATCCATGCGTTTCAATGCTTCATTGGGCAGTTTTTACAAAAATTTTTATTAAGTAAGAAATAATTTGTGATATTAATGATGTAACGTTCGAAATTTATTTGAGTAATTTGTCATAAAAATACTTTAAACCGTGTAGTAATATTTACTGCCAAAACGCTATGTCATAGCCGTAATATCTTAAATATTAGAAAAAAAATTCTCCTACGACATAATTTTTTGCACATTGTACAGTACTTTTTACAATTGCTGTCTTAATTTACATTATCCCAATATTTTTCGCTTACTTTTAAAATTATCTTTACTTTATTGCATTTTTTTTAGAAAAAAATCTGAATTTTCCCCCCCCCCTGATCTAACCTCAAGTCTCAAGCCCCCCTCCCCCTAGACAAAAAAGAGTATTAAGTAAAAGTGGATTTATCCCCTTAAATATTCAAACAACCATGATAAACACTATTATTCCCCGGCAACCTCCTGTAAAATATACTCGCCTGTCAGACACTTGTAACCACCAGAATCGCCAGTACTTCTGCTTAGTGCCATGCAATAGATGCAGGAACATCGCCTATAAATTGTAGCTTTGTTACAGCAACATAAAAAATTCATAAAATATAATCGCCTGTCCATTGTTTTTTGATATCAGACGTAGAAACACACAGACAAAATTATAGCTTTGTTAAAGCAAAAATTTTTATTTTTTTTTTGAATTTGGAAAAATTAATTTTTTAAGGACGCAACCCGGTATGGTTTGGCAGGTCAGTACCATTTTTATTAACGACTAATTAAACATGTTTACAAAATTCTAGCCTTGTTAAAACAGCTTAGTCGATTCGGCCGATGGCTCTTATACTAAAAGTAGTACATAGAATAGAATGTCGGTAAAATCTAATATTATCTATGGAACGAAAAAACACAATAAAACACCGCGTTTATCCTTCCACAGCTTTTTGCGGCGATAGGGAGGTTCTGCTATCCCAAATGTTATGAGGTTATGTTCTATCAAATGTGTATATGTAAAAGTGATCAAATTTCTGTTTTAAAATATTCCTGTTTTACCCTGTCTCTTAAAAACCGAGTCTCTAGATTTATCGATCCGCGTTAGCAGGAACAATACTATAAGTTAAACTGCTGCCCGCCTGGCGGTCAAGCCATTAATCAAGGCAGATGGGCACGCGTCCTGCCCATCGCGTGACTTACGCCAGCAGGGATGATCATCATCATCAACCCCCTCACTGACTTTGTTTATACGAGCCTTCTAAAGCGCTTATACAGGGTGGATTCTTTAAACGGAACGGTGCTTCTAGCGGGTTAGAATTTTATTTTATAAAAAAATTCAAAAACACGTCAACTGAGATTTCTAATTTTCTTTAATCGTGCTATCTGGGATTTTTTTTGTTTACGAGGTATGGCATTTTTTTATTTTTTTTTTTAAATAGGACGCCCTGTACATTTTGCAATTTTTTAAATCTGCAAACAATTATCTCTTCAGCAATACCACACAGTAGGAATTCTCTTTTACGATAATCAAGATATTTTTATTTAAATCTGTATGGAAAACTTCGATATTCATTCAAATATGTAAAACAGGTCATAGACAACAATTCCATGCAAGTTTAAATGCAGCATCTTGCAAACCATAAGAGATAGAGTATTGAAATTAACTCTGTGTTTTGGACTTCCATTGTCTATAAAAATTATTCAACCTCTTGCAGGCAAGACCGCTTCATTTGTAGAAAATTCCAACAATTTTGTTAATATTCTTAAATCTTTTGTTTTAGGAACCGCGGATAGTCAGTTTTGATGTCGAAAGTCTATACACTCATGTCCCGATAAAGGAATCGCTAGATATTATTAGAAAGAGACTGGTTGATGACAAATCCCTTTATGAACGCCCCAGCCTACCGCTGGAGGGAGTGATGGAGTTGTTGGAGTGCTGCCTACATAACTCTTATTTTCAAGTGAAAAATAGGTTTTATGCTCAGGATGACGGTCTGCCAATGGGTTCATCGCTTTCGCCAGTGGTGGCCAATATTTACATGGAGTGGTTCGAATCACACGCGGTTGATACCGCAACATATAAACCTAAGCTCTGGCTGAGATATGTTGATGATACTTTTATTTTATTGTCTGGACCGGGAATGACCAACAACTGTCAGAATTTCTTCACCACCTAAATAACATAAGACCCACCATTAAATTCACAATGGAGTAGGAGCAAAATTGTCAAATTCCTTTTCTTAAACCCACCCACACAGGACAATATTTAAATCAAGGTTCAAATCATTCTGCTACAACCAAACGAGGCATAATCAAAACTTTGTATAACAGAGCCCTTCAAATTTGTAACAATTCTCATGACTTGGAAATCGAAATAAGAAACATTAAGAAGGATCTGCAGCAGAATGGTTACAGCCTTAAACTTATAACATATACCATTTCTAAATTTCAACAAACAGGATAGAGATTACAAGACCAAAACCAGGCAAATGCATTCCTTACAATTCTATACATTAGGAGTATCAGAGAAAATTCGAAGAGTAGCGAAAAACTTTAATATTAAAACAGCTTTTAAATCTAGTACTACAATTCGAAGCCTTCTTAGTAAAACAAAACCGGAGAAAAAACAAAATAAGGAATGCGTTTACCAAGTTTCTTGTGAGTGTGGTGAATCATACATGGGCGAAACTAAAAGGTTGTTAGGCTTAAGGAACATCAGACGAATACCCAAAAAGGTGAAACAACGAAATCAGGAATCGCAGAACATGCATGGTCAAAGCAACACCGAATGAAGTGGGCAGGAGCCAAGGTTTTGCACAAGGAATCACACTGGAAGAAACGAAAATTCCTTGAAGCTGCCTTTATTGGGCAGAATCAGGATATTTTCAGTAAACCAAGTGTTGAAATCCCAAATATTTGGAAGCTCCTCTTTAGGCGGAGCCAACTTCTTAAACTTCAAGGTTGAGTGAGTGAAATAAGTATGTAGCCTTAGGAATTGATTGTAGTTTGCACCTGAAGACGATCAGAGATTGTACTGATCGAAACGTCGTGTATAAATAAAATATAGACAATGGAAGTCCGAAACACAGAGTTAATTTCAAACACATCATTGTCTCAAACTTTCAAACAAAAGATAGAGTATTAGTGTGTGGTATGGTCAAAAAGATAATTTTTTTTAGAATTCAAAAATGTCAAACTATACAAGGTGTCCTATTTTTAAAAAATATATTTTCTTGCCATACCTCGTAAACAAAACGACGTAAAAAAAATCCAAGATAGCACGATTAAAGAAAATTAGAAATCTCAGTTGACGTGTTTTTGGATTTTTTTATAAGACCAAATTCTAACCCGCTGGAAGCACCGTTTCGTTTAAGGAATCCACCCTGTATATATGTATAAGGACGGCTTGAAAATTTTCTCATATAAACACCAATGATATCGTTACAGTCAATAAATCGATTTTATTTTAAAACGATTTAAGAAAGCGCTCTATCCGTTTTAAAAAATTTTTAGAAAGAAACCCGTATTATTACTTTCTTTCCCGCCAGATTTTAAGTAAAAAAATCTTTTCCCATAGTGCACAGGAAAAACTAAACATCGGAATTAGCTGAAATTTTGCAGGAGTGATCATTTTTAAATGCTTACCAAAAATATCTGAAGGATTTTTCAAAATTCTCAATAATTTTTTCTTCAAAATAACAGCTCTGGTGAAAATGATAACTAAGTTTCTTTTTTTCTAAAAGCCTGTGCACTCCAGAAAAGAAAATCGATCAATCAATCATATTCATTGAATTGACACACGCAGTTCAAGTGTTGGCCGATAGATCGCAGAATTTATACGATTCCATGGTAACTGCAGGTGTTTTGTCCACAAACTTTAAATCGGGCCGCAGTGGGACAGAAGATTATTTTTACATTTTCTGACAGGAAACCATTCGAGGTTATGTTTATCTTTCAAAAATGTGTTTTTAAAAACATTGTTCTAAAACAAATATGAACCCACTCCGAGTGTGCGGTTGCCGCCGAAAAAGGCCTAGCGCTGCGCGGTTATTACCCCGAGTCTATCAAGGAACCAAGAAAACTTTACTGGCTCGCTGGGATTACTAGGAATTCGCATAGAAAAAATCGGCGCCCATAACCCCACAAATATTTTGTTTTCATTTTGATTCAACCATTTTTTTTAAATTTAAATTATTGCGGCATAGTTATGTGCAAGTGTACTAGCAAAATCTTGGAGTGCAAAGGATAGATTTTACAACCTCAGTTTCAAAAACACACGGATACTTGAGTACTAACAAAACAAGTCAGAAAAGCTCCATTTAGAGGTTAAAAAGACTCTTGCTAGTCGTTGAAGCTCCTGTTTATAATAGAATACGATTATTTCGTCTAGCGCCAGTAACCAGATTTTTAAATCTGCATGCTTTTAAGTTAACCTGTTGTCGGTATCAGCTAGTGGGAGTGTTTCCAATTCAATTATAAATGCACCTGTAAATGCAACCTTAAACATTACACCCATTTACTTTAATACGTAGTTGAGTAGCGTTTTTTTAGCAGGTAATTCTGCAATAAATTTTCTTTTATTTTAGTATTTTACTTGGTTTTTAAGCGGCGCAGAACGCAAAAAGTCAAAATAAGTGACCTAACCCCAAATTTTTGACCCGGTGCTAAAAAATCTCTGGTGTCCCACTGTAGATAAACAAATAAAGTCTCCGCGTTGACATGGAAAAAAAAATCAAAGACGTAAAATTTTGCAAAAAAATCAGGTCGACAAAACAATTCCCCAGATTGTAACTACGACCTTAACATGGTTGTTTTATTTGTGTTTTTTTAAATAATGACTTATTGGATTTTGAAACTGAAGGTTAAATTATTAGGTTAGCGGGTAGTACTTCAATTAGCTGCTAGAATATATAAATCCTTGGAAAAAGTGATTTTATTTAAAACCGTCCTCATATAAACGGTTGAAGGTGCGTGTAAACGTAGTAACTGTCCGAGAGTGACTTCTGTCCGCGCGGTGGCGATCCAGTCGCGGCCTTAATTACACCTCTGCGGTGGGGTTGTGTCCAGTCACGCTAGGGAAAGGTGTCGTACAGGGTGAGTGTGTTTTAAGAGGTCTATATTAATTGTGCCCACACTATGTACTCTTATGTTTAAATAAAAAACGCGTACATGCGTTTTTACTATCCTGCAAGATTTACTTGAATTCTAATAGGGTATGTATTCCATTCACCAGTTTAAAATAGCTGACGGTATGCGTCAAACTGATTTTGACAATAATTTTCAAAGTAAAAAAAGTCCTGTAAGTTCTGAGATACAAGATGAAAGCCTGATCGACCATCTCAGACAACATCCTTTTGCCACATCCGTTGAAGCATCTAATGTAACGATTTTCCCAGGTTTCTTATCAACTATTGACAGAAGAATTAAAAATTCTAAAATTTCCTGTCGAGATCCGGCAAAAAAACCTTTTTTAACGGAAGAACAAAAACAGGCCAAAGTTATTTTTGCATTAAATAATGTTCCTTATGATGATGACTTGTAGGTATATGCTTTGACTTCTGGGAGAGGATAAAACATATTTCGGTCATCTTCCAGCAGCAGAAAAATTTTAGTGTATTATCCACCAAATTCTAGGTTTGATCCAAAATACACCAACCAAATTAAGAAAGCTGGACATTTTTCAGTGAATATGTGGGTCTGGTTTAGTGCTAGAGGTTTGGGTATGTTTTGGCAAATGAGGATGTTATGTTGTCATCTCTGCAGATGTTTTACGAAAACAACGACTTCGTTTACCAGTGGGACAATTGGCCCTCGTGCACACGGATAACGTTGTTCGCCAGTGGTTTGAAAACAATAATATTGAAACTCTTCTTAGGCCATTCACCAGCCCTGATCTCAACCCAATAGAAACTATATGAGGCCGACTTGTCAAAATTATTTATCAGAGGGTGCTCTCTCAGAAGATCAAGAATATTTTCAAAATTTAAGTTTTTCCAGGCCCAGGCGTGTGTAAAGTGTTATTGAAAGGAATGGTCCGTTCACTAAATACCAATTTTTGTTGTGGTTTTAAGTATTATTTAGATGTTGCCAATCCGTTGTGGTATTTTGAATCAACGGCTTTTCCATTTTATTATCGTCATTTTATCAACCCAAAAATGAGTGACCGCTCTCCTTATAGACCATCAGCCGTCTTTTGTAACTCGAGTGATAATTACTCTTGCAAATACAGATTGTTTATAAATATATTTATTTGTTGTTTGGTATCATTAAATAATTATATCCGAGATTAAAACCTTGATTTTAGAAACAAGAAACTAAATTCAAAACCCTCCTTTGCGTTGCGTATAGTTGGGTAATAAGGTTAAGGCATTTTTTTTTATTTAGAGGTCTTTCTATTTTTGATTTTATCAATACAAGCTGGTGGTGTGTTTGAGTATACACTAATAAAACGTCAAAGTTTGAGATATAGAGCAATATACATGTATAGTACAATTTTTTGATGAGCGGTCATTTTTTTTGATCACTATTTTATACATTGTTTTACACAGCGACAATAAATATGTAAAAAAAAAGTCATGTCGTTGATTGTTTCAACTGTTACTCCAAACTGACAACAACAAATTATTTGACATGCGAACTGTTGACAGCAAAGAAATACGTTTTCAAAGGCCAAAATGACGTCAGTCCGCCCAAAATTGTACTATAGGTATGCGTTTTTTTTTTAAATAAGAGTACCTCAACTTGGACATCAACTTTTATTTAAACTTCACAATTAATTAATAACAGAATGAGAAATAAATTCCCAATGTCCATAGTGGAGTTAAATATAAATAAAAAAGAGAGTTTTACCAACAGAAAACTGTTGGATTTTTCGCCTTCTCCACCAGTTCTACCACTGACTGGTTTCAGACACAGTCCATCCACCAGTCGGGCTTTCTACTATGACGAATCGATAGCAAAAAAACGAACTTTATAAAATACTAATGTTGTGCCATGTTATTCGACTATAAAAATTTATTTCGCACTGATAGTCTCTAGCAAGAGTGAAACACGTGTCTGCGTCTAGTCTTTAAGTCGAGCCCGGTATGTATTCTTGTGCTACTCCGTATTTTATAAAGTTCGTTTTTTTGCTATCGATTCGTCATAGTAAAAAGCCCGCCTGGTGGATGGACTGTGTCTGAAACCAGTCAGTGGTAGAACTGGTGGAGAGGGCGAAAAATCCAACAGTTTTCTGTTGGTAAAACTCTCTTTTTTATTTGATTAATTAATATCTTTACCAACGAATAATACTAATTTTAAGACCATCTCAACACCATTTTAATGGCTCATTTACGGTCCTAGGATAATAATAAAGCTTAGACGTAAACCACAAGATGGCGTGACAAGCGATGAAACTTTATTTTATAACAGCACTAATTGACGCAAGAATGTGAATTACTTTTGTATATTTTAAAGACAAGTATTTATTAAACGTAAATAAAGCCAATATAATTTTAGTACCTAACCAAAAATAAATCCCGTTAAATTGAAATATTACGCATTTTTAACAAAAAAATTATTGTTTTTAAAAAGATATATGAAAAGTCCCTTAGTAACCTTATTGGTTTTGACGTTTTAGATAGAACGTCATTGAAACTTCAGGTTATGAAGGTTGTTAAATAAATAAAATAAAAGTAAATAAATAAATAATTAAAAATAAATAAATAAATATAAATAAATAAAAATAAATAAATAAAAATAAACAAATAAAAATATATATAAATAAAAATAAATAAATAAAAATATATATAAATAAAAATAAATAAATAAAAATATATAAATTTATTTCTCATTCTGTTATTAAGGTTGTTGACTTAAGAGTATTGGCATTAAACATTTTTAATAATTGGTTTTGACGTTTTAGATAGAACGTCATTGAAACTTCAGGTTATGAAGGTTGTTAAATAAATTAAAAAAATATAAATAAATAAATAGAAATAAGTAAAAATAATAATAAGTAAATAAAAATAAATACAAATAATTAAAAATCAAAATAAATAAAAATAAAAGTAAATAAATAAAAATAAATAAAAATATACAAATTTATTTCTCATTCTGTTATGAATGTTGTTGACTTAAGAGTGTTCGCGTTTGATTTTTTTAATAATTTCTGATATTTATGATGACATTTTCATTTGTCGTAGGTAAAGTATAGTACACTAACTCGCATGTTATGGTCATTAAACGCTCAGATAAATTAAGACACTCGCCTGCGGCTCGCGTCTCAAACTTCATCTTCGCTTTTAATGACCATTATAACATACTTGTCATGTAAACTACTTCTATAAGCTTTTCGAGTTTTTTCCACCCTGTAAGATAATCCTGCGGCTCTGCCTGCATATGGACATCAGTAAGTGACGTCACGCCACACTAAAAAGTTAACTACACGCGGTTACATGCCGGGATAATAACAATAATAATAATCGCTCCCCCTGACAAACCCATAACATGTATTGGTCCACTTTATGAGGATGATAATATCATATCTATTATTATGCGAGCTAGAAAAAATATTAAAATACAGAAGATAACCTCAGTCATTTTGAAGCAATTTTTACTTCCCTCTCTAAGGGAAGTAATGCAATCATCTAAAAATCGCACTTCGAGATTTTCATGATCCTCCACGAATTTTGAGGTTCCGAATAGTGACAAGCACGAATCCAGACTCCGTCGGTCTGTCTGTTACCTACTTTGTAGCTACTCTAACTCAAAAACTTCTGCACCAATTATAACAAAATTTTACATAATCATTACTTTTGTTGACGCGCAGACCCCTATTGTTTTTGAGCATTCCCCTATTACACCCTTCGGAGCTACTCACAAAAAAAGATGTTTTTCCGTGTTATACCTCTTTGGAAAGCTTATAAAAATCGTAGTTGAATGGCGCCAAAATTTCTGACTATATATATATCTCACATAAAAAATGCAAAAAACTCTTGAAAAATTCAATTTTCTGTGTCATATATCTCGAGTTGTGGAAAGAAATGTTACATAAAAAGTAGCTTGAGTTAAGATCCAGGCCACACCCTATTGTCTTATCAAATTTCATATAAATCGGTTTAGCCGTTTTTGCGTGATTAAACGAAAGGATTTTAGTCTGAATCTATATCTATGTATATCTAGCACATATAAAATGTATTGGAAAAGTCTGGAAAGACCCTGGAAAAGTCTGGATACACCCTGGAAAGTCTAGATACATCCAGGAAAAGTCTGGATACACCCTGGAAAAATTTGGAAAGTCTCTGGTAAAGCCTGGAAAGACCCTGGAAAAGTATGCAACGGCTCTGGAAAATTCTGGAAAGACCCTGGAAAAGTCTGGATACACTCTGGAAAAGTCTTGAAAGACTCTTGAAAAGTCTGGATACACTCTGAAAAGACCCTGAAAACGTCTGTAAAAGTCTGGATACGCTCTGAAAAAGTTTGGAAAGACCCTGTAAAAATCTGGAGACATTCTGGAAAGACCTTGGAAACATCTGGATACACTCTGGAAAGACCCTGGAAAATTCTGGAAAGACCCTGGAAAAGTCTGGAAAAGCCCGGGAAAAGTCTGGAAAGACCCTGTTAAAGTCTGGCTACACTCTGAAAATATCCGAGTACACCATGGAAAAGTCTGAATACACCCCTTAACCAGTTGGAGTAGCTAGGGGGGGGGGGGTTTGGGGAGTTAAAACCCCCCAGGAGGTCCAACCCAATCTACTATAAATTAATTTTACTTTTTTGACCCTTTACTCCGGTTTGTGACGTATTTGGTGTCTTATCTTAAATTTTAAAAATTTTACCGGCGGTGCTATGACGTCACCAGCATTCAAAACGTGTAATAAATTGCATTCTTGGCATCTAACCCAATCTAGTTTTCCAAAAATATTTTACAAAAACATAAAAATTTTTTAAGAATTTTTTGTTTTCGCCTGCGGCGCTATACCGATATTAAATATTGTTACAATTTTGTTTAATTTTTGATCTATTTTTTGTAAACAACATTTTAAACGCATACAAAATAGCAGTTTAGTGTAATTTTTTCCAAATTTTTTCCTGCGGCGCATTTAAGGGTTCATCTTAAAACAAATCTGCAAATGAGACTAGATGAGATTTGCTTTTAAAAATAAGTATTTTTGTTTCGTATACTCTCCCTTCAGTTCAAGAGCTCAAGCAATAGGCACATAGCTAATTTTTAAAAATTTGCCATACTTGATTTTTTATTAACTGATGAAATCCCCCCCAGAGTCAATTTCTGGCTACGCCACTGCCTACAATCGGGTGTTACCGGGAGTATACTCGATTCCATATAATTCAAGGATGAGGATTCCAAAAAAATTGCCTTTCAAGGTCATCCGACCTTAAATGACCTTGAAAATCGCAAAAAACAAGATTTTTGCCATTTTCTTTTCGAAAAACCTTAATAATTTGACGTTTTGTCACACCAACTTCAAATGTACCTCAAACTATTAGGCATGTATGCCAAATTCGATTCTTAGAGTTTAATGCAGTTTGAAGCTTCATGACCTTGAAAAATACCCCAAACAAATTGCAAAAATAACATACTAGAAGGCGTTATTCATCAACTATTAAAGCGAAGAGGAACAAATTTGGTAAGAAAGATAATCTCACATGGCCACAAAACTCCTTTATTAAAAATACCACGGGATGGAAATTATCGACATATGCCCCTGCACTAATATGTTCTTGACGACCACATATCAAAATATCCACCATTCACACGATTTGCATCCTTAGAAAACGTTAAATTTCACGCGTGTGCAGAAATTTTTCCGTACGTGTGTGGAAAACTGTACAATGACGTTAACTGTCGCCACCGCACATGTGGTGCAAAGTTCTTAATTAATAATAAAATTAGTACAATTCATCAGTGTTCGTAGGAAAAATAGAGCGTGTGTCTCGCCTACGGCTCACCCTGTAAACTTTCTGTGTTGACCTGTAAAGTTCCCTTTTCCGGTCTTGTAACGTAATACTGCTCTGGCGACGTAAATAGTTATTATTCTAGGTAGGAACTGAGAAGTTTTGTTAAATTACCTTTTCCTACGAGCATGCTGAAAAACGATTTTCTCGCACTCATATCCGTGCGGAAAGTGCCACTTTTCCGCACGCCGTGCGTAAAAAAAAAGTTTTTCACGAACGCTGTTGAGCAAAAAAAAATTTTTACTGTTGAGCACGCTGTTGCTCAGTGATGAATCAGGAAGACTTGAAGTCGACGATGGCACTAAGCAACATGAGCATTGGTACTTTCAAGCTTACCGTGATTAACAATAATTACCATAAAAATTAATTTTTTAAGCTTGTTAAAGTTTAGTTCTGAATAAAACATAAAATTCGTAGTTTTGACTATTTTTTCATTTTTAGTCTGCTAGGTTTCACTAAAATAATGACAAAATATTTTGATATTGCGCACGCTCGTAGGAAAAATGTTGTACCTAACGCGTGCGGAAAGTATTTTCCGCACTTACGTCTTGCAAACGCCGGTGCGCTTTCCGCACTTGTTGGGTAATAATTATTTCCGTTTATTTGACTCTCGATCATCATATCTTTCCTATTTTTTCCAGCACTCACTGTTCGTATGCATCCAATAAGAAGCAAATTTTATTTACATCGGCGGCATATGGACCGGCAACGCAATTAAAACCAGTAAACTGTAACTAATTCGCCCCATAATAATCCGGGAATAAGCCAGAGAGGCATATATAATAAAAAACCCGATGGCCTGGAAGAATCCGCCACATGTTTGGCGATCTACCCATCCGCATTCGTTTTATGACCCCACTCACCTACATCTCTTTCTAACCGCATCGATTTAGAAAAGGATCGAGCGGAGATTTACTGATCCGGAGGTGAGTTTGACGAAACGAAAATGTGATTTTAGGACTTTTCGAGTGCTTTATCGGTAATCCGTCGATTAGGTGATTACGGCGTTTTATTACCCCCAGGTTTTTTTTGGCAATGTCGCATCGTTTGGATTTTGTTTTATTGATGGCAGCTTGACGGCGCTACCATATGGTAGTTGATGAGCAGCTAAAAATAAAGCGTAAATACAGGGTGTCGAAAAAATCCGAGTCTACCCTAATATCTCCACAACCAAAAGAGACGGAGAAGTAAAATTTCACATAGTTAGTTGGTTTACAAAAAAGTATCATTTTGGATGCTAATTGTGGCGCCATTTATTAAGGGGGCGGAGAAAATACTTTTTTTAAATGAGATACCTTGTATATTTTTTAAAATTTAAAAAGAGCTTTTCATTCTGTTACTTACCTTTTTCTCCAACGGTTTTTAAGTAAAATGACAAAAACTTTTAACTAAGAGCAATGATTTAGACAAAGAATTACCGAATATCTGTTTTCTTGTTTAACGGCCATTTCAAGCGCTCGGACGGGACAAAAAAGTAACCCATTACTAGAAAAACCAGCTGCTTTCTAATAAATAATTTCCTAAAACCATAGGTTATGCAATAAAATAGTTTAAAACAATAAGTTGTAACCAGAGCTTTTAGGATAAACCTTTAAACTTTGGGGTGGACGGGACAAGAAAAACCAAAATTTAATTTTAGTAAATTCTTACTTTTATACATTTCAATTTAAAAAAAAATGCTTATCATGGCTTTTCCATACTAAACAAAAGGCATTGGAATTAAAGGAGAAAGCATGTTGTTAACATTTTTGTTAAATAATTGTGAACCATGAACCAGTAAAGCTTTTCTTTTGGGTTGGACGGGACAAAAATACAATAATTGAAAACATATTATTTGCTTTAGGTCCGAAACTGTTTATTTCGGCTTTTTTACATACCAAGAAAAAGTATTATAGTGGTGTTAGGATTTGGAGTTTTTTCAAAAAAAAAAACCAGTGATTGTTAAAGCGTTTTTCTTCTTTTTTAATAAAATTACATTGGCTTGAAATGGCCCTTAACTCATTAGTCTTATGGAGATGATATTTCCATTTTATTTAAAAACCGTTATAGAAGAAGGTAGCATATTAGGTATTTTTGTAAAAAAAATGAACAACTCTTTCCAAATTTTAAAAAATATACAGGGTATCTCATTTTAAAAAAAGGATTTTCTCCGCCCTAGTCTCTTTTGTTCCTGGAGATACTAGGGTGGACTCGAACTTTTGGGTCACCCTGTATAACTTATCAATAGATATATTGGAGAACAAAAAAAAATGCAACCCCATGTATATGGATAATTATTTGAATTAAAATTTTTTGTGTGTATACCTTATCTCAGATTTTTTCTATCAATTTTCAAAAACAACCGACACATAAAAGACCTTTTCTGAAAATTTAAAATCATTTTTCTCTAGTTTGTGGTCTTTTTGGATTGCTTACAGTTAAAAAATAAAAATTTCAAGAGTTCGCGGTCGCCAACAATTTCATCATTTAAACGACATCGAGAAAGGGCGCATCGTGGGCATGAAAGAGGCTGGTTTTGGTTTACGGGAAATTGCAAGAAGGGTTAATGCCAATCCATGAACAGTGTTAAGAGTTTGGAGGAGGTGGTCCAATGATGAGACTTATAGACTTCGTGCGGGTTCTGGACGCCCTAGATTATTACAAGGTCTTGCTCAGACTTCTTGCTCTCAGAAATCGACGGGACAGTATACGCCAAGTAAGAGATGTAGGCTTTGCTGTTGAACGTGATACAGCAAGACAGCAAAGTATCATGGTATGTGGTGCTATATGTTTAGTAAGTGTCCTCAGTCCTCATCAACGGCAATCTGACTGCTCGGCGATATATCGATGAAGTGTTGCAGCCAGTTTTCCCTACCTACAAACTATCCCTATTAATTGATTTTTAGAATTAAATTAAACAAAAAACATAAAGGTTTTAAAAGATATTCACTATTAAAATTATAAGTATATGGCCAGGCTAAAGATAAACGCTACATATGGTATATTTTTGAAATTAGGAAGAAAAGATCTTAAAAGACCTAAACTTGAATATTTTTGTCCCTGGCTTGCGGCGTTGAAAAGTTTCTCTATTTGGAAGATAACACGGGTATTTTTTTTTAACGATTTTATTTAACTTTACAGTTTCTGGCTGTCTAACTGTCTATCAAATCTTGCGATTCATTCTTGACACTTCCCGTGAAGCGATTTTAATGAATTTCGGAACAGTAAATGTAGGTCCGAGGACAATACAATATTATGAAAACATTTGAGGGTAGGGGGTGGTTAAGAGATGTAAACGGGATAAGTAATGTCACAACTTCCGTAAACCTAACAACTTGGCAATTGAATTCGTGGCTGTCGGTTCAAATAATTTTCGGTCAGATTGGGGTCCTCGAATGTTTTTTTTTTTAAATTATTTTCGTTAAAAATATTTTCTGACATTGTGTGAATTTGTCATTTCATTTTTGACACAATTCTTTTCGGACCAATCATTTTCTTTTCTTTTAAATTCTGACAAATTATGTTTCTGCCAAATTTGGTTTCGGATTTTTATAGGGACCCAAGAGCTATACACTTTGTAAATGGTAATCTCGCCGTCTCCCACACAGAACGAAGTAAAACAACATTTCAGCGATATCCTCGATGATTGCGAATTACAACTGTTTGCTTGCGTAGGGCAAACACTTGCTGCCGCCGCATCGCAGATTGGCCGGGTATAGCAACCCGATGTTGGCACTTTGGCAAATTACATCTGTATATTCATGAGAGGAAACCAGAGGAAAGCATAGGGGTCGCTGCTAGTCACATACACACACACATATGTAGGGTCACTGCATCCTGAAGCCGGGCCATATACTTATAATTTTAATAGTGAATATCTTTTAAAGCCTAACGGTGGGATTTACTGAAAGGGTTTAGTCTATTTTAAAACGGTCGTAAGTTTAAGTAAAATTTTTGTTTTTAATTTTAAACCAACCATCCTTGAGTTTTGGACATAATTTGATTTATAAGAAGAATTTTAATAAATTAGTTTATTGAATAATCATCTTAACACAATCTTTTGTTGGATTTAAGAAGAAAGTTTCAATTTAAACCCACACGGGGTTTAAATAGTAAACACTCTGTAGAATAGATTAAAATTGGGGTTATATGTCACTCTAATTAAAACTTACCCTTGTTAATTAATTCTTTCAATTAATACTTGATGTCACACGACGATTTAGATAAGTAATAATAAAATGAGGAGATTAATTTTGATTTTATTTATGAAATATATTAGAAAACTTAAATGCAAGTTTTTTTTACATTTGTGTCACTGTCGAAATGTCAGTTTAAAAATATTAGCGCTGCGTTCAATCACAAACAGCGAGTTCGGATCTTTTACCTCTGCTTGCACCTTGGCTTGCACCAACCTCTACTGATGAAAGCTACAGCTTTTAAATGAGTGGGCTTTGAGTTTTTTTTCCAAAAAAACGTTGTTTGTTTTTTAGCCATCCATACATAGTAAGGAGGCTATTGGGATAGGAAAAAAAGTTTTTTAATTTTCAGTAAAAATTATTTATTTTTGTCAAAAAAGACCAAAATACAACATTTTTGGATGGTGTCTATCTGTCTGTCTATGTGTCTGTAACACAATAACTAAAAAACCGCTGCTGGCGCCATTTATTTTCAGTTTAAACAGAGCTGTATTAGATACAGCGTTATGATGAAAATGTCCTTAAATAATTTCGAAAGTTAATTCATAAGGAAATTCATGGATTAATTGTCAGTCAGCCAAATCCTACGAAATACATGTTCAGCGAGTGAGAGTTATTTGTGATGTAAGTATCAAACTTCAACAAGAAGTGATTTGAAATCCCAGAAATGTGCGTGCGGTTGTAAAATGACTGTGGTTAGGTTAGGTAAAAAAAGCTTGTAAGCTGTACAAATATAGCTAAGAGCATTTTGTGTAAGCAAAGTTATGTTGGGATCGATATATCGTGACACCTATAAATAATTCGTAGAAAAGACGCGTGACTGGCAATACGCAATCCGGCAAAATAACTTTCCCCCAAAACTTTCGGGATTACGCTCGAGTTGCCCCCGTCATCCACGAGAACAGATCCAGAATTAATATTGCTTACTAACGCTGTCTTATGTTCTTTTCGATGGTTTAGGCCTCATTTACACTAGAAAAAAAATTCACGTGAATAAAATTGAACGCTGCGTTGGAAATGTTGAATCAAATTTTTATCTATATAAAAACCCAATGTTTTTGTAATTATGGTTTTTTGCTTTGTGGCAGTACTTGTGCATGCGATCGCACTTTTTACTCGAACGGATCCAAAAGGTTTATGCAATCAAATGTAAACGTAGCTGTGATCGAGACGAGTGGGTATGCAACTTGCAGTGCTTGTTTGTGTATTGTATATTTCAGAAATAATGATATGGCTATCTTTGTTTGACTTGTTGTTAATTATGTATAGCTATCTTTGTCGTATGGAATAAGTTAGGACGAGTTGTAGTTAGTTAGGAATGAATAATTCACAGGCTTCTGTCCCGGGACACATGTGACAAATGAAAGGTTAAAGCCCGCTTGTTATTTGAAATTTGTTTATTTACATATAATATAAGTTTGACTAATAGATATCATAGATAGATCAACTAAATTATAATAATGTATTTTTTTTTTACTTTACTTTATTTCAAGCTCCATTAGGACTCCATTCTAAAAATCGAGAATTTTACTTACTCCTTATTTAAACAATATTTATTTTCTTTTACTTTATCTGTTGCATGATCAGCTTTACCCCAAATAATATTCAAGTAACTATTGTTATATTTTTATCAAATGGGCTTTGCTAGTTTTCAGTCAAATTTAAAATTAAGCTTTAAAAAAAAATCAGATAAATGGAAGAAAATGTTTAAAAGAAAACCAGGAAGAAAATATTCCTTTAGAGGCGTCCACAAAGACATTCAACTAAAATATACCTTTGTATCCGTCCATAAATTATGTACCACCATTTCTTGCCAATTTCAACCCTTCTTTCCCCTCTTCTCACTCTTTTGCAACTCCCTCTCCTTAAAACCACACACTTAATTTAAAAACCTCAAAAATACGTTTTCTACGTATTTTTTAACATTTTTACCTACTCCCCCCCCCATTTCTGCGTTATATAACTTATGAATGTCCCCTATAGCAAAATTCGCGCAAATTATATGTTCCCCGACTTCCGCGGCCATATTGAATCGAGTTGATTGGCCTTCCGTGGAGATGGTATTGCTCTAGCGCGTCACCTGACGGCTTCGTTCACTGCTCATGTGAATCTTCAATCTAATTGGTCAAACCTTTGCCTCCCGTACTCTTTTTTAGCCCGCGGCAGTGCTACGACGTAAGGTGGCCTATGTGCACATAAAATATGTGCACTCGGTCGGAGCTCGCAGACGACTCAGACGAGACGGTTCGGGAAATTTTTATTTGCGAATAATGGCTGAATTTTCGATGTCTAACGTTAGCGTGCGATATTTAAAGACAACAACAATTGTTTGGCGGGAACCGGCGGAACCGAGGTACTCAGCTAGGTAAGTCACTTAATTTCTAATCTTCTCTTTTGATAAATTCATCTCTAGAGGAATCATTTCTGTGCATTGAAAATTAACTAAAATTTCTAGAATATTTGTTTGTTTGTTTGATCCAGTATCACAACTACTGGACCGATTTTGATTTGATTCCTACGGCTCCTGTGCAGGGCGTGGCACCAAAAAAAATGTTTCGCCTTCGGCACTTTGCCAACGTCAGTCGCCCCTTATTCGAAAGTTGTGCACTCCTAAAAATTTAGACCACGTGCCGCCACTGTAATCAACGCTAGAGTATTTTCACAAATTTAAAGTTTTGGTCGGGAAATGCTTCTTTCCGTTACAACGACGATTTTCCGGTCATTCGCGGACATACCAACCTCTTTTTGACATCGGCACTCATTAATAATAAAGGGTTGACAATATTGCTCTACTTAACAGCAGTGGCGGTCCCAGCCATATGAAAGGGGGGGGGGGCGGTTTCGATACGAAAAAAAAAATAGAATGAAAGCTTAGCTTTTATGAGGAACATCAATATATGCAAACAAAACTTAGTAACTAAAAGCGCGAATTTGGTCTCAAATCTTGGGGGGGGGGGGTTATTCAGATTTTAAGTCGTTTATTTCACAAAATTGACCGAAAATGTTTGAGAAAATTACATTAAAACTGCAATTTTTGAGTTGAATTAAACTAAACTCGAAAATAGCAACGGTATCAATTTTTTTTTATTTAAAATTAAACTAAAATTGTATATTGTGTCCCCCTGAAATCCGCGTTTGAGTAACTACTTATAATTTTTGCAACTCTAAAAAACATAGATAACAAACAAACCACAAACAAAACCTAATAGCTAAATTCTTTTTTTTTGAGGTCTAAAAAGCTTTTTGTTGAAACATTTTATATCGCATATCTCAAACATAAAATGGTTTTTTTGGGCAATGCTAAGCCCGTCAGAGGAAGTCATAGTGTTTTTAAGTAGTTATGTTTTCAATCTCCTGAGGCATGAGAAGCTTCTTTCTGACGAAGCATTACTTAGTGGCAAACATCCACACTTGTTCATTGCCTCGAAAACATGAGGTATGTTTTCATTTAAGCTTTTGTCTACTTCTGACCAATATTATTTCCAAATACTGCCAATAAAACTTCAAGAATTTGTGTTTGGATTAATCATCAATCAAACTTAAGAAACGACGAATTTTCCCTTGATTTTGGCTTCACGTTGTCTAAAACTTGGTATGAATATGTGCAGGTCAAAACTACTTTTTTTATACCTACATCAAAAAAACAATTTTAGTAACTGTCTAATATACAGATAACTAAAAGATAACTAAAGAATGGCTTTTTTGGTTACCGATGCAAAACTTTATTTTTTGATTACGGGTGCAAAAAAAGATTTCTGTCCGTTTTTTACCCAAAATTAAAGAGAAATAGCGGAAAATAGTGATATTGAAAAAATCTAGTTATTCTTGCTTAAAAATTAAGCCATTTCCGCCAGTTTCCACAAGTATTTATGAAAATATTCGTCAAAAACATCGCCAAAATATCAAACTGTCTAAGATTAAAATATCGCAACAATGAACGTCACCGAGTAAAAAGGCATATCGCTATGGAAACCGCATTGTTATTTCATTTACCAGCCACCTTTACTTACAGTGTAAAGATGGTGTGTTGCAAGAAGTGCTCTTCGTTCGAGATTTTTAAAAGTATTTTCCTGTTTTTCTTGGATTTTTTGAAAAAGGTATTAAAAAAATGTCGTGTTTTTAAATACCTCGCTACGCTCGTTATTTAAACCAACGCTTGTAAAAAAAGCACTATTTTAGCCACCAGTTGTTAAAACTACTATTTAGTTCACACACATCTTAGTTCCACCTAACAAAAAAACATTCGCGTTGGATAACGTCAACGCCACCTTGCGGAAAAAACTCGCGTCAGTCGCATGAAGTGCCAAAAAGGTCGGAGCTGCCAGCTCAACAATTACTTTTTATCCGCCATACTTTTTACTTCGGGATAAAAAGTACATTTTATGTACATTTTTTCCATTGGTTTCAAAATTATAGGCAATCAAAAAAACTTTCATTTTCAAACGATTTTATTTAACTTCACAGAGCCTGACTGTCTGTCTGTCAAATTCATTTTTAACATATTTCCCGTGAACCCATTTTAATGAACTTTGGCACAGTAATGTAGGTCCGATGACAATATAACATTATGAAAAAAATTGAGAGGTGTGAAGGGGTAAATTCCGAACATATACAAAAACATGGGGTTTTCAGATTTATGATTTGTTCTGGTGAGAATACAATGTTAGTAGGGGGTAGGGGGTAGTTGAGGTGTGTAAAGGGGGTAATCATAACTTAAAACCAAAGCAGATACAGTAACAATACCACCATATTCACCCAAGTCAGGGGCTGTAACGCGCCGATGGCTGTTTGGCACTAGGGTGGCTAAAAATGAAGTGTCGCAAGCGTTACACCATCGGGACGCAGGCACACCCCGTTATATAAGAGTCTCTCCTTTTTACACGGGAAGGGATAACAGAATCTTTGTCCGCTACTCATGGGAATAACAATGAAAAGTCAGAATAAAGAAACGTCAACACAGAGAAAAAGAAGACTTGAAAAAGCAAGTATCGTGAAAAACTATCTCAAATGACGTCTCAGCACTGTAGACACTGCAACGGTGACCTCTATCCGCTCTCAATTCACGCTTCGCAGTTCTGACGTCAGAATCGCACTTCTGACGTCACATACGAGAAATTTCTTAGTTGTTACGTGCCTGTATCCGCCTGCTCACTTCGCAGTTCTCACTTCCCATTTCTGACGTCGCAATCGTACTTCTGACGTCACAAATGGGAAATATCTCAGTTCACTGGTTCTTACGTGCCTCTACCTGCCTACTCACGTCACAGTTCTAACTTCCTATTTCTTTTCGTTACTTTATCATGTTTTGAGGTTAAAAACTTAAAAATTGGATTCGCTGAACACGTTTGAGAACAAATCGCAGTTAAATGAGATGTTAGTTTGAAAAAAGAGTGTCTGGAATTAGTTAATTTTGAGGTTAACTTTCAGCTGGATGCAAAACCGGCGTACTTCGGGGTTTATTCCATTTATAAATCACAGAATTGAGGGTTTCAATCCACTATAGAAATAAAAGGGTTTGAAAAACGGGCTTTAACCTTCCCAACAGAATAAATAAGGAGGGCAGCAACTATGAGAGAAAAGCAGTTGATTGAATGTATAATAAAATTAAGAATATACAAATGATTCAATTAATAAAGTTTCTATGGTGTCGTTTTATTATATAAAACATGGCAAACTTTTGTAGTTTGTTCTTTCAAGCTTTGATTAAAAGTTAGATTTTACAATTTTTACAATTACAATTCTATTTGAAGTTCGTTTGTTAACAAATTTAAATATGCAATGGTTTTTTGAAGGTACAATACCAAATTATATCACTATTTTCTTTTCCAAACTAAACAAAAAGTTATTATTTTGGAGTTCAAACGGAGATAAGTTTTTAGAGGTTTTAATAAACTGAATAAAACAACTTTCTCTAAAAATATAACTAAATAATAACAGCCACTTGCACCGACTTTTTTTTAATGGTCCTTTAGGCTAAAGGATCTTTAAAGTACCTTTAGCGTATTTTGTGTCTTGCACCGACTTTAATGGTCTTTTAAACGTTCTTTAAAGGAGCATTAACTAACTGGCCAAATTTAGCCAATTAAACGATCGTTGAAGCTCAGTTAGCTCTTTTGAGGTTAGTTTTGCGACCCAATTTTCATGGTACATATAGTTTATTTTTGTTCAAAACGCAAGAAAAAAGAAAATTCATAAAATGTTATTATGGAATATGGAAACATTATTGAAGATGAGCTGGTAGAGGATGCTCTTGGAGATGATCTTGAAATATTGGATTTTGTTAATTTTGGCTTCACTCGAAGGTGCCTCGAAGATTCAGGTTAACACACGTTGAGGATCTATTGGAATATCCAGATGTCAGGTAGGTACTTAGTAAATGTTTTACACGGGGTGAGAGGGGGTTAAAAGTTGGTTCCCAAAATGTTTATAATTGCATTTGTTTTTGTTTATATGCACATGCATATTTTTGCCCAAAACTCTGATCATTTTCCAGGATCAGTTATTATTTTTTATAAAATGATTTTTAGCTAATATTGATCAAAACTATAATAATCCAGTGTTTATAAACAAGCTTCTCCAACAGCTCCCTAAATGAATGACTGATATATCATATAAACTGTGATCTGGAAACGTCGGTTTCCAGTTATGGCTTATGGGCTTTGCCTTATACTGGACACACTTCTGACAATAATAGTAGCTGCTTCTGTGCTTTATAATATTGCCAAAGAAATGAACGAGCCACAGCCCGCAATACCAGAAGATATAAACAAGGAAGAATATTAAATTATCTTATGCAAACTCAATAAATTGAAATGTATGGTCAAGACCACCAACGTCATAATGTTGTGCAGAATGGAAATTATTTATTATGTGCTAAAGAATCATAAAAAATAATTTCATTTCTTTGGCAAAATTATAACGTACAAAAAAGCAGCTGTGCATTTTAGGGTTTTACAATTGCTGTTGTTTTTTTGGTGGTTTTTTAATATAGGTATGTCAGTAGAATAAACAACATGTTTTAAATTTTCTTTATTTTAATAAACTGTATTGTTTTTTCTGTACGCAAGGCGATTTTTTTCACCCTGTACTTGTAACTAAAAAACGACAAAAAAAATAAGTGCCAGCCCACGCACTTCCTACTTAAAATAAACAAATTGTAATACCGCTCGATTGCAAAGTCCAAAAAGGCCTCACACAAAATAACTTGTAACAAAATGTACATAAGTACAACTCTTAAACTTATATTACTACTAATAGTAAAAACCTGTGAAAAACAGTCAAATTTTCAAATCAAATCTCCTTTAAGGCGCAAAAAAAACAACTATAAGTTACCTATTTTAAAAAACTAATAAAATGAAAAAACGGCAGGTACCTTTCATGTAATATGTAACACATTCAAGAGAGATTGGTTTCTCCTAAAGCTTCATATAGATGAATACAGGGTTCCTAAGCAAATCCTTAGGGGGCCAAGCAGCCGTGTATAAGACGCAGACAAACGGAAAAGCACATTAGGCAGAAAAGGATGGGCATGGGGCGATGTTGTCACTACATCTTACACGTAGTAAATCCATTCCAGGTTGTTGTTTTCTAATGTTTTCCATTTTCATACCTTTAGGACTGGAATAAAAATTGTTTTTGCTCGACTTTAATACCAAACTGATGAAAGATATCGTAAAAAAAAATATTTTTCGGCTTTTCATTTTGTAACCATTGTCCTTACGCACTGTTTACAGGCTGGAGACTGAGATACATGCAAATGCCTAACCTAAAGCGTTCATACACGGCCGGAGAAATCGACTGAGATATTTCCGTAGAAACTTTATCAAGCAAATTGGACGGGTTGACGCCTTCGAACGTCCAACCCGGGTTTTGCACTTTGATTCGAAATCAAAAAGGAGGAACGGTCAGATGTGGGGCCGTGCACAAATTACGTAACGGTGATTTTACCAATATTTGACCCCCTCCCTATGTAATGTTTTGTAACGGTTTGGCACGCCACTCCCCTAATATTACGTAACGATTTCAAGACCACCCCCCCCCCAAAAAAAAAAAACTTTTCACTTATTTTCATTCCAAATTTTCTTAGTTTCACACAAATGCAAACGCTGTCGAAAACCCCCCTCCCCCCTACGTAACGTTTTGTAACCCCCCTCCCCCCTATGAACATTACTTAATTTGTGCACGGCCCCTGTAGTCCCAGTGGAGGAGGGCGAGAAAATTGATATTTTTTTCTTAAAAATTATACTTTTTAGACCTATTTCTTTGCGTTCCCGAAATTACGTAATTTTTGAAAAAAAATTGTAAGCGGCGCCATTTTTATTTCTTGCTTTGTTTTTCTAACATTTTTGCGTTCGGCTAATTTAATTGAAAAATTTTTGCCTGAGGCGCCCTTTATCTTCTCACTCGAAACCAAGATCCCCCGTTTTAGGAAAACTGATCCCGTCTCTGTTTCTAAATTTTTTCGAATAAAAGTAGAGTATGACCATGGGGGAAATAATTTTTTTTTACGGTATGACGAAAATTTCGAGAAAGTTGAAGAAAAAAATAAAAAAAGTGGCAGAGCTCAAGTTTTTCGTAAAAAAAACGTTTTTTGTAAAGAAACAGAGCAAAATAAATCTTTTCACCCTTTTTTGGGTGCTAAAAATATTGGCAGCCCCTTATTTTTCGCTTTTACCATCCCGCTAGTTTTGAAGAATTGGTTCGCTACATGTTTCGAGATCATGTCATAAAACACCTCGAAAATATCAAATGTAGTGTAGGGCCAGCTTTATTTAAAATCAATAATATCGCAAGCAAAACGCTCTGCAGGAAAAATAGCGCCGTTTATTGATTTCTTTGGCTGCTAGTGCTAGCTAGCTAGCACTAGCACTAGTAGAACAGAACAGAATGGAAAGAAATTTAATTAAAAGCGAAGATATTTCTTTTCTTCTCGAGTATACGGCATTTTAAAAAAACAAAATTTACGAAACTGAAGCGACTCGACAGGAAATAAAAATGCAATGCCTGTGAATCCCAGTTTTTCCTCGATCATCTCATGGTGTGGCCGCCATCTAGCGGAATTTGCAGACATCTTGTCAACAGTTATTATTGCAACTATGATTTCTGCTCACAATGAAAGAGTGGCGACAATTTTTTCTCATGAAAGCAGTCCGGAGATAATAACAAACTGGCACCATTGCTCAATATACCTGTTTCTTTTGTGCGCACAGAACTTTCTATGCCATTTCTGTTTGATTTATTGAAATCCTATCCCTAAGGAAAATCTTAGGAACCCTGTATATTTAATTGAATTGTTAAATGTGACCAAATCCACTCTCGCAGTCAATTGAATGTATTGCATAGTGTTAAAAAAAAATCAGCGAGTACCTCTATTTTTATCTCCAGGTTTTTCTTCTGCAGTTGATACTCTTTGTCAGTATGTAATGGTTCTCTTTCCAACTTTTGTAGGGTGATGTCAGCAATCATATTCTTTTTGTCCGCTAGGAAGTCATATTTCTCCGCTAAGGTACTTGATGCCATGATTCTAACTACGGTGGCAGATGGCCTCCTTTGATCGGTACCCTACAATAAATTAAAAACCAAACTAGGTATATGCCAAATAAAGGATTTAATAATAATAATAAAAGATTCTCAAATATTTTAATTGAAAAATTTGTCATAGATGGATCTTTCAATATATATATATATATATATATATATATATATATATATATATATATATATATATATATATCTTCTGTTAAACTGGAGAGTATAATTAAGTAGGCCGAGAACTACTTTTAAAGAAAATGTTGTTTAGCATTATACATAGATTGCTATATTTCGTTATCAAAATACTTACTCTTTTGACTTGCCTCTTTGTCCTGTTCATTGACCTCTAGCTGTTTCATTGCTAGCATGTGCAGCTTCCATGGATGATTTGGAGTAATATTGAATAGATGGGCGACAGCTCCCTGGGACTAAGATACAGCCCCCTTTTTCTCTTTTTAGCCTCCATTGAAATTGAAGCACTGCACAATAGCCTATATTATGTTCATAGTCCATGTAACAACTATAGCTACCTCGACTAGATGAACAATTCATCATCAAGAAATATCAAATGAAAACAACAGAACCATAAAAAATAAAATAAAAAAAATATGTGAAAGTTTTAGGTTATTGAAGACAGACATACCAACAAAAAAACCTCAGAAATCCCTAAATTCGTGCGACGTTGCCGTACTGTGAAGAAAATAAAGAGCCTTTAGTAAAAGTTCAAAAAAATTGAGCCTGTGCAAGTCATTTAAAATTAAATGTCCTTTAAAATTTAAAGGTTCTTTTGTTAAAGAACCATTAGGAAAACGTCGGTGCAAGTGGCTGTAAGTCTTTAAAAGCCATTGTTACCAGGAATATTTTTTTTACATTAGAGTAAAATATGTTGTTCATTTTGTGGTTACTTTCTACAAATCAAGGTGAATGCGCTGTTATTGAGATTAAATCTTATTTTAAAATTATGATTACTTTATATTCTAGTAAACTTTTAAAATAAACTTAAATATTTCAAATAAAACAACATTGAAAAACTGACGTGGCTAACTGCAAAAATAGGCAATTTGCCCATTCTCAACTTCTATTTCTATGCAACTCACCTACCACGTTAAAAATTGCAATCGGAAAACGCACTAACAAAGAAATTTGGAACTGTAAAGTGAGCAAACGGGTAAAGGCACGTAAGAACCAGTGAACTGAGAAATTTCCCTTTTATGACGTGAGAAGAGAGAGAACTGCGAAGTGATCAGGCGGCACGGCACGTAGCAACTGAGAAATTTCCCATTTGTGAAACGAGAAATGAGAAGTGGGCAGGCGGATAGGGGCCACCGTACACTGCAGTCGGTTATCCAGGATCAAAATTATTTGCGGAAGGGCAGGCTTGTGTTGCATTAAGTCGTGTGAGATCGCTTGATGGACTTGGATTGTACAAAATTGACAGGAAATGGCATGAGGCATTGCTAGAAATGTAAAATTGCGAAAGCAATAATTATACATCGTGCACACACTGTATACTTTTTTGCATCCACAAAAATCTTCTATCTCTTGTCTGTAAACCTATGTATCGCCTGATAAATTCTATTAAGAAATAAAAAAAAATACCCACTTTTTGCACAAAAAAAAACTGAAAAATGAATTTAAGTCAACCGGATTTCGTCAATTTTGTTGATAAGGACACTTTGCAGATGCTAACATTAAGGTTTCGTTTACTAAATGTCAAAAAAATAAAATTTTGTGACAATCCAAGATCGTTGTATTTTTTTTAAACCACTTTGTATATTTTTTGCTATAACAGAAAAGTACCAACTATTATCTGTTAACCCATGTATCCTTTATTAAAAATTTTTAAGAAATAAGAAAGATATTGGGTTTTTAGTGCAACACCTTCTTTGCATGCAATTGATTAATTATTGCTACAAATAGTGACCACATTCGTCATAAAAGGTATTACATTAGAATCCCAATATTTTTCTTATTTCTTATTAGATTTTAACAAATGATAACACTAACTAATGCTATTGTTAAATTTAGACTGTAGTAAACAGAGATCTGCCAAATTACTTTTTACTTTTTAGTGCAATTTTTTAATAAAATCGTTTAACTTAAAAAAAATATTTATTTTATTATGGAATCCACTTTATAGAAGAAGCTAAACTACCTACTACCTCAATATATCAGTATTTTGAATTAGTTTAATATAAACAAAAGAAAATTCGAAACAAACAATCATTTAGTGCTTATGCCTTTCGTTAAATTCAGCACTTCTAGCGACGTTCTTTCCTCTAAGACACAAACCCTGGCAAGGAGATTTGTGCTGATCGTCGACTGGCTCGTCATCTGCCGCTTTCAGTTGAATCAAAAACATTCTCCTGGTCCTTTCGGACAGATTCAAGTAGGAACCGTGCAGTGTCAAGTAGGAGAACACCATAATGTCTCCCCGTTTGGCGGTGGTGGGGGTAGCTCCGGATAGCGGGTATTTTTCCGGGTCCACGTAAAAGAACTTGTTTCCGTGGGAGTCTATTGTCTGTTTGGCCGGTAGGGGGCCCAATTTGTGACTTCCGGGGTACAAGGCAAGACCCCCATTTTCCGGGGTGGTGTCGTCCAAGTGCAGGAACACGGCCAGCATGCTGTGACTCTTGTGGGGGAAGTAGGGGTAGTCTTGGTGCATCAGGAAGGGAGCTCCCTTCTCTGGCGGCTTGATGTGCGCCTTGGTGTGATGAAGAACAATGTTGGGGTTTTCCATGATGTCTTCGAGGGCGTCCAACAGTTTGGGGTTGGTGATGAGTCGCGTGAACACGGCGCTGTGCATTTGAAGGTTGTGGATGGAAAGGACCTGTAATGAAAAAAAAAATGTATAAAGTGGGCCAAAAAAAAACCCTTTGTAAAACATAGGTCTAAAAACCTCTAGTTTTTGTTCTACCAGGGATTTGTTAAATTTTGTCCGATTCTTTAGATTTTGAGCTCTGCGGGAAGCTAAGGCTCTATATACTCTATCTGTCAAATTTGACATTTTATGAAACGTACATATTTTTCACTCCTTCCTCTTTCTTTTTGTTAACAAATGTACCTGATTTTAATTATCCGGAAAGTCACGTCTTTTCAGTGTACAGAGGTATTATTCGTAAAAATCGGACAAGGAATAAAAAAGCTTTGCTTAACGAAAGAGGTGCTGTTTTTAAACCTGTGTAAACTAGATTAAATGCAGAAAATTTTTATTTTGCTGATTTGTTTTAACTTATCCGAATTTGTTATTTTATACACAATGTAGTTTTGACAAAACAGCAATGGCGTAGAGTCCGATTATTAAGTAAATGGGCCTCGACAAGCACGGACGATACGCGGCGTTCGTATCGTCACTGCCATTTAAAATAAATGAATAAGTTGAAAAATTATAAAATGATTAAAAAAAATATTATTTGCAAGGCGTTAATTTGAATTTGGTTAGTTGGTGTGTTGTTGAGTTATCAAATAATTTATTTACATACTATACATTTCAATACTGAATTGGGTTAGTTCATGTTTTATTGAGTTCTCAAATAAAATGATAATATAATGAATAATAACTTGTTTAATTTTTGACCTTTCCTCTTTTTTGCAGAAAAATAATTGTACTTATCTAAGAGGATACCCTACAGGTGCAAAACGCGGAGCAAAACTGAGCCATTCCTATCAACTTAATCAAAAAATGCTTCAAATAAATTTTGTAAAAAATTACTTAACATTTATTGGAGAGTCATTAATTTTTTGACATTTCAAGTTTTAAGAAAAAAATTTGCCATTTCACATTTTTTGTAAAAATCATTTTAATGAATTTAAAAGGTATTCTACTACTAATTGTTTCTAGTTTTCAGCTTTCTGCCTACTCTTTCCATGCATTTTCCGTTCGCTACCTGTTGAATACGACTTTATCTTAACAAAATATTTTGTAAACAATGGAATAGCAATAGATTGGAAGTTATAAAACGCCTTTTCTCAAATAAGTTGAAAAGGGACATTCCCGCCTTTTCCCGTGTACCCTTTATGTATTAATATTTAAATTTACTTTTTTTTGAATGGATGTTACACTAACTACCTATATGCGCATGCGCATTATTCATGGATAATATTACTGTTAAAAATAATAATAAATTGACAAGGCGTGCAATGCTTTGGAAAATTAAGTGCAGTGAACAGATTAGAGCGTCTACGCCCATGACTCCATACGGCAAACCAGTCGCGAGCTGAGTGGGCGGGCTTCAGACGAAAATGGGGTTCTACGCACATTCCTTAGCTGGTCCATTTAGTTCTTAATCGGACTCTACTAGATTGGGTTTAATAGAATGGTGTTTTTAGGTGCACTGTTCACAGGGTTCAAGACAGCATCTCTTTCGTTATGCAAAGCTTTTTTAGTTCTTGTCCGATTTTTACGAATGATACCTCTTTGTACACTGAAAAGATGTGGCTTTCCGCATGAATGAAATCAGTTACATTGGCTTCGAAAAAAGTTTTGCAGGAAGGATTGAAATATCAATTTTGACCAAAGTTTCATATAGCTTTAGGTTTTCGCAGGACCTAAAATCACAAAAATCAAACTTACCGTGACAAAACTACAGCAGAAAAAAAATGTACGTTGTTTTTTTGTTTATACTGAATTGAATTTTATGCATGCATGCATGCATGCAATGGGAAGGGGGGCTTACCCCAGTCCTGCTAAATAAAACTTATATTTTCGTATCGAGTTTGATGTAAATTTAGGTAGACTACTAGATTTTTTAAGAAAAAAAATTAAAAAATGTATACAGTGTTTCTCAAAAGTCTGGAACAATGGATTTTTTGGGAGAGTTATGGGTTATATACATAGTTCTCCCGAAAAATCCATTATTCCAGACTTTTGGGAAACACTGTATAAAGAATAGTTGAAAAAAAAAATGTCGCAAGCAAACACTTTTAAGAAAGTAATAAAACAATTTAATACAAATTGAACAATTTTGACTATCCAACTGCAAAATTTTTTCGAAAGAAAATTTGTAAAAAAAGCAGCAGAATGTTAATTTTTTTCATTTGACCAAAAGCTAAAAATTTCTTTTAGAAAATGATGAACTAACATGTGAAAAACATTATTTTTAAATAAGTAAGAATATTAAATCGTATTTTTAGTTATTAGAAAATTTCATTAATCGAAAAAAGAGTCTAGTATTTGATTAAATTATTAACTACCATCAAAGGGGTTAGCTCCTCAACTATCTCAAAACTTTTCTGGAAATTTTGACGTTACTAATTATTGAATCACAAAACTGAAAACAAAAACATGATTATTATTTATCTAGTTTAGAAATTATAACAAAAATATTTCTTTTTTCTGGGTGTATAACCAAAGTTTCAAATATTTTCAAACTTTTAAAGCGAACATTTTATTATAAATGTGTGTGGGAGACCTTGTGTTTATTTTGCCCTCCTTTTAAGGCAAAACTTTTTTTTCGCGAACTAATAGTCAAAATTTTTGTTTCAGGTATGGCCTTCCCACAGGTAAGTCACGTGCAAATGATGCCAAAACAGTAGTTAAAAAATTTGAGGAAGTACTGTTTACAAATGTAACTAAAATTTTAGCTTTTTGTAAAATTTAACGTGAAAAATTGTCATCCGCCGATTTGAATGAATTTAACATAGCATAGCATAACAGTATTTTTTTAAAACTTTTTGGAAATAATTTTAATAATCTTTATGTAGTATTGTAAATAACCCCCGCTGTAAACAAAATGACATAAAAACCAATGAACGTGTTTTTCACTATTAAAAAAAATATATTTCCTGTTTACCGTGTAAATTAATGGATAAAAAATATAACCATGAAGTAATTATTACTTTGTAAAAGTAGTTATTACTTTATGGTAGTCATTACTTACCGAAACAGCCCTGTTCCCAGCGAGTTGCTTGGTATCGTCGCCAGCCCAAGTGGATTCCAGTTTGTTCGCCTTTTCTTTCCTGGCGAACAGATCATCGTATTCGGCGCAAATTTCGTCCATTTCCTCTTTGGTAAAGATGTTTTTTAAAACCGCGAAGCCGCTTTCATGGTAGCTCTGTTTTTGTTCGGCCGTCAAAAATTTGAGTTTGCCCATTTTGACTTTTTTTTTGGTTTTTTAACGCGGTCAATGCAAACACAACTATCGACGAAAAGCCATATAAATCTATCGTTGTCATTGTTATCGTATCGGTTATTATAAGGACGTTATCTGCACAAGGGGTCATCAGTTTTGGACGTATTTGGTTTTTTGTTACGTTTGTTACAGTTTGGCTCGATATACAGGGTGTAGAAGTTTCGAGTGTAATAGTAGTTTAAGTAGTTTACATAAGAAGCATTTTATGATGGTCATTAAATACGAATATGATAATTTATCTGAGCGTGTAATGACCATAACATGCGAGTTAGTGTACTATATACCTACGACCAATGAAAATGTCATCATAAATATCGGAAATAATTAAAAATATCAAACGCGAATACTAAGGTCGTAGTTACAATCTGGGGAATTGTTTTTAGCAACACTGTACACGGAAAAAAAATGAAAATCTAGAATTCTATTTTAAACAGATTATTTTAAAATAAACATATTGTTATACTTAAATACAAAATTTAATTTTCTCAAATGTTTTCTTTAATCCAAGTAAAAACTCTCTATTTAAAAATTTTATAATTCTTGATTTGAAGCCTAAGATCTTCATTTGGAAATTTACCGAAAACATTAAATTAAAACGGCACTAAGTTTATTATGAAACTCCGTTTATTTTCATTTTAGGAGCATATCTTTAAATTAGGCAAAAAAGTATTTTTTATTTTAAAACATTGCAAATTTTGACATGAGACTATTGTAATTTTAATATTAACATAAATTTTGTTCTTTAGGCTCAAAATAAGTATTTAAAATACTAAAATTAAGTATATCCTTCAGATGCCTAATTGAAGAAAATTCTTGTCGTTTTATTCTTGAAATGAACATCTCAAACGCTCAGTCTTTTATTGTATGTGCATTGCATACAGTTGAATTTCGAGGAAAAGCTCGTCAAAAATCAGAAATTCGGAATTGAAAATTATTGGAAACACCAATTATAATTTTATTATACAGACCGCTTCAAGCTACTGCGAACATAGGGCGAAAGAAGTCTAATTTGCCAGTGTACGTACATGCAGAGACACCGCACGCCTATCAGTGAAGCAACCAACACTCAGGCTTCCGATCGCCATTCGCTGCCGTTCGCCGCCGTTCGCCTTGTATTTAGTACGCCTCTAACCACGGTGATGTGTGGAGCGTAGTCAATGAAACCGGAATTTGGTCAATAAATACGCAAATTTTTATAACGTAATTTTCTTATTTTTTGTCACTGATAAATAAGAGCGTTTTATTGTCAACTGCTCAGATTTATCAGTGACGACGTGTTACAATGAAAATAATAAGGAGAAACAAAATAAAAGCAAGTTCTCAAAATAAAATAATACATTCTAAAAACCGAAAAGATTCTCCCAGTCAAAAAAAAATTAAAGCAAATGTTCGAAAAGTCCTCCTTGCTCGGCTAGACAATATCCGAGCCTACTATAAAAACCTTTTCCAACGTTTCCAAGCATGTTAGGGGTGATAATTTGAAAAGCTTCTTCAAAAACAGATAGAAGTCATTAGGAGCAAGATCGGGAGATCGAGCTGGCCATAAAATAGTTCCCCGTGGACTTATAACCCGATTAGGAAATACATTATCAAGATATTCCCTAACAAGGCCAACATTGTGAGCGGAACAACCATCTTGTTGAAACCATGTTTCACCAACTCTTACACCTAACAACTGCCTAGCAGTTGCAATAATGTGCTGCTGCAGTAGATCCAAGTATCTAGGACCATTCAAATTGCAATTGCCGTTAATAAAAAATGGCCTAATTACGTGTTCCCCTATAATACCCCCCCCCCCCAAACATTTAGTTTTTGGGGATACTGTGTTCTTACGTCAAAATACAAATGCAAATTTTCCCTCGACCAATATCGAACGTGTGTTGGGTTATGACGATTTGACCATTTGCACTTTTTCGGCAACTTCGTAGACATCCATTTTTGGTTTCTCGAGCAAGGCAGAAATAAAACAAAATAATAAAAACAAAATGAATTTCCAAAAGATAACACTGCATCCGAATCCACCTCGGTCGTACGGCACGGAGAGTAAATTGGACTTGATTCCCCCTATGTTCGCAGTAGCTTGAAGCGGTCTGTATTGGGCGTTACATTTAAAATAAAGAAGTTAAAGTCAAATTTTGACAGTTCCTAGTTTCTAACGACGTTATTTGAAAGTTTACAGAAAATTATGCAACTTCTATAATTAAAACTTTTTTCCAGCTTTAATAATAAGGATGGTAAGGGGGGAGGGTGAAAAATATGGTGAATCACCCTGCACACATTATATTTGCATGGTTTATTTCTCTCTCAAATTTTTGCTTTGCTCTTGTTTTTAGGTTTTTCATATTTCCGTGTAAGTTTCATTCTTATGTCCATATTATTAAGGTTTAATCATGGTTAACACTAATCGGAGTTTGGAATGGGTTTTGGCAAAACAAGTTTTAATGTAAAATACCATATTCTAAACATCGATTAGTAACTAATCACGATTAAAGCCTAATCGGGGAATTCTTGCGTTGGTGGATACGAGCATTAATTTTATTAAACATTTCCCTTGTTTTTTTACACTCTTTGAGATATACGGCTTTGTCAGGTCAACTAATATAGTCCCCTCTATTACCGAAAAGTTAGAAGACATTTATTTTTTAATTTTCCGTCTTTTGCTTAAAAAATCACCCGCTCTTGTAAAGATAAAAAATATTTAGAGTTATGTTCAATAATAATGTAGGTCGACAGTTGAACTGAGTTCAAATTTTGATTGAACAACCGGAGGTGAAAGCTGAACCAGGTTCATCTTTGATTGAACAACCGGGCCTTTGCTTTATTATTATCCTAGGACCGTAAATGGTCCATTAAAGTCGTGTTGGGACGCTCATTAAATTAGTATTATGGGTTGGTCGTAGGTAAAATAAGTATTTTTCGTTGGTCGTAGAAAAAAAAATAGCAAAACAAGATTTCTATAATGTGGGGATCTAAAGAAAACAAATTTTATTTTAATTTTGACCTGAGAATAATTAGGTAAGGATAATTGAGTTTTTCCAAACACTCGAGGAGGTCGCTTAATTTTTAGGTAAGAAGAATTGGGCACAGGCGCACCCAGGAATTGACTTGGGGGGGGGGGGGGTTAAGGATAAATAATTAAAAAAAGACTTAATTTGAAGTAAAAATGTGACCATAACCAGGCTTCTCGGGGGGGGGGGGCGGGTTACCGCCAAGGCCCCCCCCCTTCGGTATGCCACTGAATTAGGTTTGTCAAATACATTTCTCAACCGAACCTTCATATTTCCCAACTGCAATCAACATTGGGGGGAGGCTCTCCTCATCCTCCTTCCAAGGGATCGCCGGTGGGTGCCCTCCCCCCTCTTTTGGATTAATAACTAAAAGGTTACAAACACAGTCACATGCAAATGACGCCAAAAAAGTAACAGGGATAACATTGAAAAAGTTCAAATGAATGTGTTTCTATTCTTATAGGCCTTCGCAATATTAATTTGGTTAATTTAGGATCTATCTTATGATCCTTGACACCATGTTTTTATTTATAATAATTTGTTGTTTGCTAAATAAATAAATATTTTGCAATGACGTATAGATTATGAAATACATATTTTTCAATATTATTAATTGATCAGGAGATGTGTTAAAAGTTTGTTTAATGTAGATTTTCATCTCAACTTCATCACATTTTTAAATATCATCATTGTGTAGTTCATGTTGAAAAAGTAATATAAATAGAGATTAATTAATAAATAATAAATAATTAATTTTTTCCTCCCCCCCTCCCTTCTAGAGGCTAAACTAAGCGTGATAGAATGTTCCAACAAAAACTGGCTAAAAGAACTATTTTTTAAGTTTTCTCTGATAGTTTACTTAAACTTCTCCCAAGTCATGTACAGAATGTAACAAAAAACATGTTATTCTTTAAATAAGGCACCCTATATATTTTGGCATGTTTGAATTTTCCAAAAAATCTACTTTTTAAAAATACTACATATGTACTACTATCTTGTCTTTTACGGTTTTCGAGATATTCGCGATTAAAATGGTAATTTTTGTTAATCGCAAATAATTATACTATGTATAGGTGGCTGCCCCCGCCAAAATTTTGTGTGCGCCACTGTACTCAATTTTAGACATTTGCCATAAAGACACGTTTTTGTCGTGCACAGAGAGGTATCACTTTTAAAAATTGGACAAGAAGTAACATAGCTCAACGCCAACGAAGTGGTGTTTTAACCCGTTCTAAAAACCTCTTTTGTTTTACTTATTATTTATTTTCTTAAATCTCGTTCAATTTTTTAGATTTTGAGCTCTGCAGGAAGCTAAGGCTATATACGCTATCTGTCAAATTTGACACTTTATGAAAATCCGTCTTTTCAGTCTTATCAATTTGAAGGAAAAAAAGGCCGATTCTGCAATTTGACAGATGGTTGTCTTTTACATAAATGTGTCACATTTTTTCATCATTATTTCATCTCCTAATTCCTAGCACCGTACTGATGAGCACCACAAGTGCGAAATCCATTACCATTACCAAAACAAAAACTAGTGGTTTTTACACCTTTGTTTTTTTAAAACACCACTTACTTCGTTGCGTTGATCTTTGTTACTTCTTGTCTGATCTTTAGAAGTGATACTTCTTTGTGGACGACATAGCATTATTTTGGCACAAATTTTATGTCCCCATAAAGCCGAATTTTTATCTCATTTATTTGGGAAGCAAACCATTTTTTTTTTGCAGTGGATGACTCAAAAAACAAGGTGTACACTTACTCAATTATCCTATATGTAATATCTGGCTCGACAATATTTCGCCGGTCCCAAGGTGACCATAAAAATTAATTAGCCGTAACTTTTCCAGTGTTGATATCGTCCGAGAGGGACAGTGTGGCAAAAGCGAAATATAATTAGGTAATGCTTTTCTCCGCTTTTGCACCTGAGCTTTTTGCTTCGTTTAATATTTGATGATCCCCGCAGGATCGTAAAAATTAGGAAAGAAACAGGCAAATAGCCTTCCATTAGCCTACATTAAAACTTTTGACGACAGCATCGTCGCAATTATGGCGGATCTAGCGTCCGAAGCACTTTTTTGTGAACGCGTATCAAACACCGGCGACCCGGGGGTGGCCTAGGGGTGGGCCTAGCTGACAATGCTTGTTTGTTTTTTTCAAAACTGTTTAATATTATGCATTATTACCTTAACTCGTTGCAGGAACAACTTTGAACCATCTATGTAACTCAACTCAGCAGTTTAATATAAATTAACTTAAATTAACTGCAACTTCCTTGCCTTTTGTGAGAATATTTCCACAACGTGGTCTGCTGTAATCTCTTTTTAATTAAGTAATTATCGATGTTAATAATTGATGCAGTGGAAAATCGGGTTTGTCCCATTGTAGTTCAGGTCTAATTTTGTATTTCACGCATTGCAGAAAAGCTTCGTTCACAACTAGCAGAACTAATAGGAAGGAAAATAGCAATCTGAATTAATTTGTAGAGGTTCGGACAAAAGTCTTGTCTAATATACTCTTAAATAAAGCATTTAGCAAATTAGCTGCTAAATTATTCATTATTTGAGGTTATTTGGTAGTAGATGTTTATTTTCCAGTGTTCTAAGCAACTCTATCGTGCTATCATGTCCAAGAGTGCTTTCCATTATATAATTCTTAGTTTGTGCAGCAATTCGCCATTTCCGTTTTGATACTAAAGAAATATCAAATTTATAAGTCGTGAATTTTAAAATAAATATTTTCAAAGCTGTTTTCAGTTTCTTCTATAGATTGTAGCATCTTTACCCTGAAATTACTGACTCAAAACCTTGATACGTAATAAAACAGTGTATAGAATGCGCAGGCAAATGCAAAACTCGGCTTTTTGAATACATGCTAATAGTCCAATAGCTTCAACGGCATGTCTATACTTCACTTTCTAGTGCCATTTTAATAGCCCCAAAATTTAATAAAACTGCGTTACAGTGGATAGTGGTTTTTCTGATAAAAAAACCATTTTAAGCGGTGTTCCTCAAGGCTCCATATTGGGTCCTTTAATATTTAGCATTTACTCCTCAAACATTCTTAACTCTAGAAAAAATTGTGACTCCTATGCATATGCAGATGACACGCAATTAAAGCGGTCATTTTTAAAAAATGATCAAAACACTGCTGAAGACCAAATAAATGAGGATCTTAAAAGCTTAGTAAAGAATTCAGGGGATCACAATTTGGTTATCAACCCTTCCAAGTCATCTGTAATTTTGTTTGGCAAGCCTTTGGAGCGACCACAAAATATAAAGATAAATGATAAACCACTGGTAATAACAGACAAGGCAAAAAATTTAGGTATAATTTTTGACAGCAAGCTTCGCTTTAAACCGCAAGTTAAAAATACTTTATCCCAGTAGACACATGTTGTCAGAAAGTCTTAAATTGAAATTGACCGATCCTCTAGTTCTGTCTCATTTTAATTATTGCGATGTCGTATACCACCCATGCCAAAGACTCTGAACGAATCGAAAAAGTGCAAAAATGTTGTTTGAGATTTATCTACGGCATTAGAAAATATGACAGAATAACATATAAGCTAAAAGCAGCAAAATGGTTGAATATGAAGAACCGCCGTAAATTGCACTCAATTTGTTTTTTCCGTGAAGTCGTCGCCATTAAAATACCACCTTACCTGTTTAAAAAAATTAATTTCAGAACAGAATCGTATGCTCTGGGTTCATGACTTAAGGATCACATTGTTGTGCCTTCTCATCGTACTGCCTTCTTTAAAAGATCCTTCTCTTATTTTGTTTGAAAAATTTATAATAGCATTCCGAGAAAATTTAAATTCCTTAAATTTTTACCATTTAAAAAAGCGATTAAAACTTATCTTTTTGATTCCCAATAATCTAGTAACTTTTTCCACGCAATAGATCGTTCGAATGTTTTTCCTGTCGGGTGTCTCTATTAGATTTTACTTTGGTCTTTAGATTTATTATTAATTATTGATGACCCGCTTTGAGTTTTATTTATATTTTACATGTCTTTGACGTTTTAAGCTTCGTATTAGACTTTTTATGTTTTGTGTTATTCTATCTTATCTAGTCCACTATAACCTAATGATATCTAAGGTTCCTTTTACTTATACTTGAAATATTAGACTGAGTTTTTGTTGGTTTATTAGTAGTTCGTATTTTGCTTATATATGTATTTCTTTTTTTTTATTTATTTTTTGTATTGTATTTTAGTTAGTTTTAGGGGACCGAACTGAGATCAATTTTAATTGTTTTCGGCTCCTTTTTGCAACTTCATTTTTATTATTATTTGTTTTATTGTACAATTAATTACTTCTGTTGCAAATAATACATTATTTATTTATTTACAAGTTTCAGATCGATATGCTCAGCGAGTAGTAGAAAGGTTAGATACTTCCCAAAATTTAATACCCAAGGTATCTTCAATCATTTTAAGTTTTTCGTGATTTTCTGGTTGCGAAAAATGCACATACAATGCCTCTATTGATTTAAAGAAAGAAGCTGCTGGTGCAACTTTTGTACATGCGTCAACAGCTTTCAGTTTATGTGCCAAACAATAAATGTATATTGCCGAAGGATGTTCTTCTCTTATTAAACCTTGTAAGCCCTTATGTTTCCCAGACATTACTCTAGTCCCGTCACATGACAGACAACTACTAGGCTACATTTTTCTGGGGAGGGGGGGGCTGGAAGGATCTGGGCGGGCCCGCCCCTCCAGGTCCCCCCGTAGTTATGCCGGTGTTATCAAAGTGATGTTGTTTTTGTGCTACTCTTACCGCTTGCTGCACCATTTTTAAACAAACGGACAGTTACGTAAACTCCGGTTATTTTTTAACCTGAGTTTAATTTTGCGGCTTTTGTACCAACAAAAATTAACTGAGAGTTAACTAACGCACGTTTAGGCTCATATCTTGCAAATTTCACGTTTTCAAATATCAGTGGATATCAAAATATTCTCCTAATCAGATTTATTTGACAGTTTTTATTATTTTGAGTTTGTCATTTCGATTGATATAAAATATAATAGAAAAATTACCTAAACCCGAAGTCGTGTCCTTAGTTTTAAAAATTTGATAGTTTAAAATAAAGTGTTCTCTTCATTCATAACAAAAGTTAGTTACATACAGGGTGTTACAAATTCGATGCTCACTATGGGGATCTTCTAAACGGTAAGAGATACGAAAAGGTTTAAATTAGGGCAAAGTTGCGCAATTTCATGGTTTGCTCAAAACTAAAAAAAAAAGTTTACAAATTCCGGGTAGTTCCGGAGATGGGCGGAAAATACCTAAATCTACATTTTTAGTTTTTATTTTTCTGCACACTTATTCTTAAAGCTGTCAAAAAAACGCTTAAAACTTTCTACAGGCACTTTTCAAGATCCACCTAGTGAGAGGTCCTTTTTTGAGACTTGACATATCAGTGTGACAGGAGCACTGTCAAGTTCACTTTTTCTTATGGACACATCTTTTTTTCTCCTGCCGTTTGGTTCATAAAGGATGACAGATAACATTTTGCAATATTATTTTTAAAAGTCACCTGACGTTTTGGCTTCGTTGACCATCATCAGCCCAAATTTAAGTTTTGCTTTTAACTTACTCAAGATATTTTGGAAACCCGATTTCAGTACTTTTTTTAACATTTTAAAAATTACAGTTTTTTGACATTTTGTTATAGCAAAATAAGTCAGTATTTTAAAAATATTTTTTTTTCTTCGTTTTTTAATCTATGAATTTGGGCGGATTTCTCATTAGGTACATCTTAAAAAAGTGCCTGTGGAAAGTTTTAAGCGTTTTTTGACAGCTTTAGGAATAAGAACTAAAAATAAAGATTTCGGCTTTTTTCGCCTATCTCCGGAACTACCCGGAATTTGTAAACTTTTTTTTGCCCTAATTCAAACCTTTTCGCATCTCCTACCGTTTAGGAGATCCCCATGGTGGGCATCGAATTTGGGACACCCTCTATATCCATTTCTAGATTTCTCGACTAATATTGAGATCTTGGTTAGGTAGAAAATAAAGATGCGTTATTGCCTTCAATAAAAAATTTATTTTTTAGTCTAAATCAGCCTACATATAATTTTTTTCAATAATGTGAAATGTTAAACAAAAAAACTTTAGTTTTGGAGACCTGTACCTCCTAGAAGCGCTGCATTTTCTTTATTTCCATTTTGGAATATCAATTTGTTCCAAAGGATCCCGCTCACTTAGCACTGCCACTGGCTTTCGGTTGGAATAGGCTAGGCGTTTGATATGTTGTAGATCTGTTCTCCCTGATCAACGTTGAAATGAACCTCTTTTTGATCCGACCCACGCTTTCAAAGATATAGGTGTTGAAAGTTGGAGGTTTCAAATTTTAGGGATATTTCACGAAAATCAGTTTTTTGCCTTTTTTGTTTTATTCAAATAGCTAACTTGCTACTTTCAGTACACCAGTTTTTAGGTAGAGAACCAGGCTATTGAATTCAGTTATAAAAGTTGGCATATTTCATTTACGTCACTCTCAGTGGCGCCACAAAAAAAAAAGAACAAACGGTGAAATACTATATAAAAAGGATAACTCCCGTAGCGTGTGGGCTAGGGACATAAAAATGGCATCCGCCATATTGATTTCCTTCTTGATCAATATATGGCATATAGTACTTCTGAGACTCAGAGCACTCCAGCGGTACCACTTTTGTCAAAATCGGCTGAGCCTTCTGGTTTCTAGCATGGCATACACATATACATAGTAGAAATTGGGACAATAATCCGAGGATTTTCCAGGTTCACGGGCGTTTTACACAAAGTGTGATGAGCTTGTACATAGGTTGCTTATCTTTTTCTTTCTCTGAAGATTTTTCTATAGCATATCAAAAAATAAAAAATATTTCACGGTATGTTCTTTTTTAATCAGCGATTTTACGAAAAATTGCATTTAAAGTTTTTTACGTTTTTCAAGTTTGTGCCGCCACTGAGAGTGACGTAAATGAAATATGTCAATTTTTCAACCGCATTCAATAGACTGGTTCTCTACCTAAAAATTGCTGTACTGGAAGTAACAAGTTAGCTACTCGAATACAACAAAATGGGCAAAAAATTGTTTTTATATATGTATAACGATTGATTTCTAAAACTTTTTGTAAATGTTATCCTATTCAAAGTGGAACGATCAAGATGAGGTGTCAAACATTTTTTTTCTTGCTCTGATTGTTCTACCAACAACAAGGAAAGACGTTTTTTTTTGGAAATTTAACGTGTGATTTTACCAATTTTACCAAGTTTTTATAAAAGTTTGGACATGTTGTTAGGGAAACTCTCGTAAAAGAAATCCACAGTCCAGTCAGTATTCTTTATTAGACTTGGGAGAAAGGGGTTAAAAGTAAAACAAAATTAATTCGACATTTGGTCTCGTAGATTATACCATCATCAGAAATATTAGGATCAAAGAGTTAAATACGGACCAAAATTTTTTACTTCATATTTTGGTTTCTTTTTAGACTTATAAGACTAATAAAATATATGGGTGGTCACAAAATTCCGCACTTTTTGGATTGGCTATAACTTTTGATTTTATTACTCGATTTTAAAATATATTGACTTTTCGGAAAGATAAAACGTGAGAGTTTTTCGATTCAGTTAAAAATTTAAAACTTCTAAAAAATTCAAGATGGAGGATAGTTTTAAAAAATTTGTAATTTTCATCCCCCCTGAAAAAAATTTATGTGCAACACTGAACAAACTCTAAAGATTTTACTGCCAACGCTCATTGTTTCTGTGTATACTGAAGTATCATTTAATTAAATCAGTTGCGAAATAAAAAAGTTATAAGTTTTTTGACTACGATTGTTTTGACTTGGTATTGAGAAAAACCACAAAATTACATACATTTTCAATTTGTAATGTTTTTGACCTAATTATTTAATTAAGAAAAACACTAAGAATCTAAATACCCATTACATTTTTATTTCTTATCCGATTTAATTAGGTGATACCGCGATATACGAAGAAAAAATGGAGATTTGGAAATACTAATTTATATTTTGTCCAGTGTCTTACATAAAAAAAATAATTTTTATGTTTTGTCTCTTTAAAGAATTTTTTTTTGAATTAAGTAATCAGGCAAAAAGTTGTAGCAAATTGAAAAAATATGTAAGTTTGTGATTTTTTTCAATGTTAAGTCCAAACACTCATGATCTAAAAACATGGAAATTTGTAATTTCACAACCGATTTAATTAAATGATACGTCAATATACACATAAACAGTGAGCGTTTGTAGTTAAAGCTTTAGAGCTTGTTCATTGTCGCACATAAATTTTTTTCAGGGGGGTGAAAATTACACATTTTTCAAAACTGGCCGCCATCTTGAATTATTGGGAAATTTTAAATTTTCAACTGAACCCAAAAAGTATCACGTTTTATCTTTCTAAAAAACCAATGTCTTTAAAAATCGAGCACTTATGTCAAAAGTTATAGCCAATCCAAAAAGTGGAATTTTGTGGCCCATCCTATATAATTTTTTTATGGGATTCCAACGTCGAGTTTAAAAGTGGGGGTTTGCCCTCCTCCATACGTCTGATTTTTTCATATCAATAGGTATACAGATTTATGTGGGTACAAGTAATAATGCTGGGGTATGCAGTGCTCGTTAACAAAGAACTGTTTATTTTCAAAACAGATGATCCATTGGTGTTTGAAAATATAAGATAGGTACCTTACCTATGTATCTTATAATTTTCCTGTTGCCCGGCATTACTCGTAAATATATCATGGTACACTTTGGATAACTATAAATTGTCGAAAGGCTGATGGTGTTGCTTTATTTTTCACGGGAAATTGCCACAATAAAAATCTGTGAAGCATATCGATTTTTTTATTTTTTATGAAAAAATCTTTATGGGGCATCTACTAGGGTCCCTAGGACCCCAAATCCGCCGGCGCCGGTTGGTTTTTTTTTTATTTTTTTGTGTTTTTTTTTATTTTTTTTTCACTAAAACAACCCAATCCAATAATAAAACAACAACACAATCAAAAAACTCATTACAATCACCCCGGCACCCTTTTTTCTCTTAAAAAAACCGGCGCCGGCGGATTTGGGGTCCTAGGGACGCATACTGCATAGTTAACTAATTTTTTAACTCGTTTTTGGTCTCTTTGTTTTTTTTTTCTGGCCCACACGCCTCTAAATGCTGTTGTACTTCTAAATTTTAATAGGTAACCTAGGTAGGTGTAGAGTCTATGTGGGTATGCATTTTTGACATATTTGCATAACTGTCTCTAGGTTGGTAAGGCAGCACCATATTATAGTAGTGCCCAGTAGTAGTTCTAGTATGTTAAACCTTTTATTTACATAAAACTAAGGTTAGAAGAAGACAAAATCACAGAACGTAAATTGGTAGACTGTATTTGTCAACCAAATCAGTTGTTAACTAGTGAGTTAACCATGACGTCATTCCTGACGTCATTACCCTAACAAACCACAGAGTGGTTAGGGTCATGAAAAATTCGCCTTTATAGTCTCAGGCGATTTAGACACAGTTTATTTTCACTTAAGAATAGTAGGCCTGAGTAAAAAATAGTAGATTTACTATTAAAATAGTAGACCTGGCATCACTGGTAGCAATAGGTATGGTTCACAAGCCGAGACACGCACAAAATCGGTTTTTGGACGGGTTGTTTGTGGGATAGACGAGTGGCGGCTCGCGATCTATGAAGAGGAGGTTGACAAATTTGAAAAATTGACCTTTAATTTTTTTGTAGGTTACAAATTTTCTGTGGAAGTGCCTAGATTTGCCCTTACTGGTTTGCGCCAAGTCAATTTCGGGTTTAGGTCTACCCGAATTTTTTATTTCAATTTTTTGCTCCATACTCAAAGAGCTAAAATTATTTTTCAAGTACTCTACCGTGAAAATGTTCATTATAACAATTGTTAAATTAATACAACAGAAAAAGTATAAATAAAAGCCCTTATAAAACCGCTAAACGCACGAATGTATCACGAGCCACGGCAACAATGCAAAGCAAGCCGACAGGAGCCCAGCAAATGTGTGCGCTTTTGTCTATTGAAATTCGCGATATCCCTCTCTACTCGCCCACTGAAAACATACGGATATCGTGCTAGGCCAGTGGTTCTCAAAGTGTGCGCCGCCAGGCGCTCCTGATAAGGTAGAATTTGAGTTACGTTTGGCAACGCCGGCGCCGCATCCGCTATTAATCGAGCCTCGAGCCCGAGAGAGCAGAGAAGCTTCTAGAATTTCCAGAAGCCCGTATTCGACCTGCGCGTCGCTCGACGAGAATTTTCGCGAGCGCTCTTTGACAGTATTTAAGTCGCCGTAGTCCGCTTTGCTAGGTTAGTTTACCGTAAGAGGAATTGTAAGCGGTTGAACTGTTATGATAAATAGAAGTAGTAATAGGGAGTTTTAGTAGTGATACAAAGTGTTGTGATTTACGAACTCAGGACACATAAACGTTCCAATATCAGATCGGTTGCTTCGTTTTTTCGTAAAAAGTTAGTCACAAGATAAAAAGATTTTTATTAAGTAAGGAAATTGATAAATCGAGACAGAGTCATCAAGCGTCGATAAGTGACGGAGAAGTAAAAAGAAGGAAACATCGCAAATACGATGATAGCTATTTAAACTTTGGTTTTACTTCAGTAAGTCATGAGGAAAGACCGCAGTGAGTGCCCTGTTTGAAAATTCTTTCGGTCGAAAATATGCTCCCAAGTAAGCTAAAACGACATCTCGAAACCATTCATCCTACGATGATTGGAAAGTCACGCGAATTTTTCACAAGAAAGTTGCAAAATGTACAAAAACAAAAGAACGTGTTTTACTCAACAAACTTCAGTACCTTGCAACGCACTGCTGTCCTCTTTCAAAGTGGCATACAGGGTAGCGAAGTGCAAGAAACCTTACACCATCGCAGAAGAACTTATTTTACCGGCTGCTGTCGACATGGTTAACATTATCATAGGAGAATCGGCGGGAAAACTAATTTCAAAGGTACCTTTATCTAACAACACTATTAGTCGACGAATCCATCATATAGCTGAGGATCTTAATAATCAATTGATAGAGAAAATGAAAGGCAAGGAATTTAGTCTGCAACTTGATGAGGCTACTGACAGTAATAAAGATGCACACCTTATTTGTTAGTTACGCTTCCTGGATGATAATATTATTTTTGAGGACCTTCTTTTCTGCAAAAGTATCGATGAAAGCGGAAAGGCTCAAGACTTGTTTCAAATTCTTGACAAGTTTATAACAGAGAATAATTTAGATTGGGAGAAGTGTATTGGAGTTTGTACTAATGGCGCTCGATCAATGTCTGGCCGTTATGGTGGATTGCAAGCACTTATTCCCAGTAAAGCACCATATGCCATGTGGACCCATTGCATCATTCATAGGGAACCACTTGCATCGTGTTGGGCTGTGAATTGTCTAGTTGACTAGATAAAAACTAGGCCGCTAAAAACCAGACTATTCAAAATTCTTTGTATGGACATGGGAGCTGAACACACTGCTATATTACTCCAGTGTACAGTGCTTTCACGTGGAAACGTCTTATCCCGTACATTCGAGCTACATCAAGAAATCCACATTTTCCTGGAAGAGGAAGGTCATGTAAGCTCCAGATACTTTAAGGATCACGACTTTTTGCTAAAACTGGCATATTTGTGCGATATATTTGACAAACTGAATGCCTTAAATCTGTCTCTCCAAGGCAATAACATGCATATCTTGAAACGCTCAGCATTGCAGCATTTAGGAAAAACCTGCAGTTGTGGATAAGAAAAATTAATGAAGATGGCGGTCAAGATTGTTTTCCAGAATTGCATAAATTCTCAGTCTCTAATGATCTCGTTATTTCTCAAGACTTGCTGTCCCTTTTCACCGAACACCTTTCGAAACTCTCGGAATGGTTTGCAAAATACTTTACAGAAGAAAATGTCGAAAAATTTGCATGTATTCAAGATCCTTTCCATGCACAATCTCCACCAGAATTCACTTCACTAAAAGAAGAGAGTCTTATTGAACTCTCTTGCTACAACAGCCTAAAATCAAAATTCGCTTCTTCTGATTTGGTGGAGTATCAAAAATGAATATCCGGCTCTAAGTTTAAAAGCTTTGAGGATTCTAATCCCCTTTGCTATTTATTCTGGATTTTCAGCTGTAGCTGTGATAAAGAGTAAATATCGTTCAAAGATCAACGTGGAGCAAGAAACGAGACTGGCAGTGTCAAGCCTTATTCCCCGTTTTGAAAAAATGTGTGCAGATCACCAAGCTTACCCATCACACTGATTTTTTTTTCCTTCAATAATAATGTATTCTTGTGTGTTAGTTTAATAATAAACCTATATGAGCGTTATATTTACAATGGTGTTAAATAAAGTGTTGTACAACGCTTTAGACACAACTATATATGGATATTGCGAGTGCGGCGCAAAATGAAAAAGTTTGGGAACCACTGTGCTAGGCTCCACCTACTTCATCGCATGTGTGACTGTTCCGCGTCATCAAGCAGAGGTTCATTTCATTCGGTGGCGAGAGCAGCTGGTAGCGGGAACTGCGTTAAAAAGACGGACGACGGATGTGGCAATGAGAGCAAGCGAGACGGGAAGAGACCTGTCTGTGTTAAATTATATGACGCTGTGCTATAATAATAGGAAGTTTCGGAAACATTGCAAAGAATAATATAAATCAGACGTTTTATTATTACTTCCTTATTCTGTGAGGAGGTGGAGATCCATTGGCCGAAATCGGTGTTTGATCGTAACATCAACAAAAGAAAATTCAAAACAAACAATCATTTAGTTCTTATGTCTTTCGTCAAACTCAGCACTTCTAGCGACGTTCTTTCCTCTAAGACACAAATCTTGGCAAGGAGATTTGTGCTGATCATCAACTGGCTCATCATCGGCCGCTTTAAGTGTAATTAAAAATGTTCTTCTCATTTTTTCGGACAGATTCAAGTCGGAACCGTGCAGTGTCAAGTAGGAGAACACCATAACGTCTCCCTTTTTGGCGGTGGTGGGGGTAGCTCCGGACAGCGAGTATTTTTCCGGATCTACGTAAAAGGATTTATTTCCGTGGGAGTCAATTTTTTGTTTGGTCGGTAGGGGGCCTAGTTTATGACTTCCGGGGTACCAGGCAAGACCTCCATCTTCCAGGGTGGTGTCATCTAAGTAAAGAAGCACGGCCAGAATGCTATGACTCTTGTGCGGGAAGTAGGGGTAATTTTGGTGCACCAGGGTGGGGGCTCCTTTCACTGGGAGCGTCATGTGAGCTTTGGTGTGATGGAGGACGATGTTGGGGTTTTCCATAATGTCTTCGACTGCGTCCAAAAGTTTTGGGTTGGTGATGAGTCGTGTGAATACGGCACTGTGCCTTTGAAGATTGTCGATGCAAAGGACCTGTAATAAAAAAAAACTTATTGATAGTTTCGACCTTTATTTAATGAAAATCCATTATAAAATCACAATAGAAGTTATTTGTTCTGATTTTCACTATAATTTTGTCAACATGACATGTGTTTCACCACAGTGGCTTTTTCAAATGTACGGCATTTCAGAAAAATATAACAGCCCTAAATTCTACATAGGACAAACGGGACGTTCCTTTAACTGTAGGATCAAAGACCATAAAAAGATAAAAAACACTCAACATACGCTGAATATTTATTAGCAGAAAATCATGATTTTGATGACAATTTTGATATTTTACACCTACAAAATAAAAGTTATAAACTTAAATTATTCAGGTCGGGAAGTGTGCCTAAAACAGAGGCAGCATTGCCCCTCTGAATGGCAAGACTTATTCCCTGTTTCAAAAAATAGGTGGACCTAGGTTCGTAGGTGGAACCATAATTTTAGCACCCAGTTCTTTCACGAATAATTTATCTTTTTCTCCCCATGGGCCAAAAGTTTCCACACAAAAAGGAACAAATATATAATTTGAAGAAATTTCCGAATATTTTTTAATTTTGATTTGTTCCCAAAGTCTAGCTGTCCCTCCAGCTTTTTAGACGGTAAATTTAGAAAGGAAGCGGCCAAAGTATCTGAGCAAGTCTCCTCCCATACTATTGGTCTTCCTCTGGACCACGGTACAAGAGAGTATAAGAGAAAGACCATCTAATCTTTTGCCATCGGATCTAAATATTCCATTAGGTTCTAAAATTTCTGGAATATGGGCTGAAACTAAAGGGTGTTTTAAAATATCACTAAGACAACTATGGCGAGACCATCTATCTGTACTTTTTCGGCAAGAAAGGCCATGATGCCGGTTTGGAGAAACAGTTTAACTGCAAGTGTAGGTATGGGTCTAGCACACAGATTATCCAATGCGCAGGGCAACAGAAATCCGAAAAATCCAGGTGAGTACCTAAAGAGGACAAATGAAGTGTATCAATCCATACGTTATTTTATTTTCTTTTTCTTGAAGTGCCAAAATCCGGGCTCTTTCTTGAAGCTCAGTCATATTTAGTAAAATTTTGTCTAGGGAAAAACTACATAGTTGATCATCGAAATGTTTTTGTTTTGAAGAATTGTCAGAGAGAAGTCGCATAAGTTAAACCAATTTTGAGAGGCTTCCGAATAACACACTTTTGGATAATTTTGAATAGATAAAGGAAGAACTGAAAAAGGGTTTTAATTGTTATGGAAACATCGTTATTTGAAGCAATAAAGGAAGACAAACATAAAGAAGAAATGTCTCTTATTCCCAAGACTCCAGATTTTACTTACAAGCAGATGTGTGTTTGTATTTGTATACAAGTATTTATAAGTAATAATTATTACGAAGAATGGGCTTTTTCCAACATGATGTACATCTAATAAGGTATTATATTCTAGGGATTGCAAATTAATTTTTCAATAAATAAAATACAGAATGGGAGGAAAGATCCGATCAGTAGATAAACTATCTTTTCCAAGAGGGCATCCTGATAAAGTAAGTTGATCTTTTCCAGTTATGTTAAGACTTGGGTCCAGAGAAATAAATTGACGAAAACATGAAATATCATGACTAGAAGAGTTCGTTGTGGAAATCAAAGATACTTTACATTTCCGGAAATTTATTTCCATACCCAGCTGTGAGCAATGTTTAATTAAAAATTTAAAATCATTTATTACAAAGTGTACCGTCATCTAGGTACCGTAAAATAAGGTCACTCTTTAAAGATTGAACTATCGGATGTAGGCTTAACGAAAACAAGGCTGGGCCGTTGTGAAAGAATAGTACCTTCGTTAAAAGAAGGTGAGGAAGGATTGAAGTATGACTGATAAATGAAATTGTAAAAATCTGAAGTACTTTTAGATACTACAGAATGTCTCGAAACCATATTAGACGCTTTTAAATAATGTATTTTTAATAAATATTTAGGAGATTGATGAAATAAAACGACGAGTTGCATGAATAGCTGTCTCATTGCCGCATTTTGTGTTGAAAAGTAACTGAACTGGGCGTAAATAATTACCTATGACCTCACCCATTCTTGAACAGACAATTTTAGCCTTCTAAGGGTATAAATCACCGCAATCGGACGAAGTCCACCATATTTTTTCTTTAGCGCAGAAAGTGGTGCTCCAAAGAAAACAGGTCTAATGTCAACAGGAGCTTTATTCGCAATTATCGTTCGCATAAATTTGGATAAATTTTGTAGAAGCGTGGACGAGGTGTCTCGTAATGCTTGGTTCGTCATATCTTTTAAGTGTTGGGGACTAAGGGAGTCTATTCCCTCTGCAGAGCCAGGTTTAAAAGATGATATTGCTCATTTAATTCCTTTTTAAAAAAATTTCTAATTTAGGATCGTCATGATGAGGGTCTTCAAGTGGTTTGACATGAAGAAGAGGAGCCGGATGTTTCTCTTTTAACTTTTCATAAGTGGAATCATCATTCGGGGCTAAAGTATCATCGTTGCAAAGAAGACGTATAGCACCGTGGCCATCCCAAAAAAAAAAGCTCTTGATCTACTTTTTTGGCCAAATTGAGCGAGCTTTAATTTTTTTGTTGACAGTTTCTGGTAACTTTAGAGATTTTTTCATTTTTGACTTCTCTGGAACATGCTAAGCAGCGTTCGGGAAAACTAACAATTGGATCCAAGCCAGTACAAAGTTTTTCATTAAGCATTTTTTAATCAAATCGTTAAATTCTTCAGCAAAACATCTTCCCGCACTTTTTGGTATTCTTGCTATTATTGGTGTATTTTGTCGAAGTAAGGAAACCAAATTAGTGGCTGTTCTTGATGTTTGGTTTTTAAGTGGATTTTGAGACCATTGTCTCGGCAAAAAAACTTTTTGCAAAACTTACATTGTTTGTTTCTTTTTGTAGGAGATTTTGAAATGGCAAAATTAGATGTGGAAACGTTGAAATCACAAACTGATGAAATATCGACTGTTGAATCCTGACTAAAATTTTTAGAGTATCTTGAAAAATATATCTTAAATCCTTTTTAACTCTGGAAATTTTTATTATATAATTTGCAGACGTTGCGATCTAAATTCTCAAAGGGCCAAAGAAGGTCGTAATGAATAGCATCAGTGTTTCCAGAAAAAAGTAAAGCAATGGATTTTTCGTGCGTTGATTTGCTATCTAAGGTTGGTCTACTTAAAAAAAATGAAAACATTGTCTTTAAAAGAAGTTGCTGGGGGCCGAAACATTTTAAAATTTAGCTTGTAAAGTTCTGAAATAGCGAAGTTTTGTAGTATTCTTTGCTTAAATTTTGATAATGAAGAAAACATGTCAGTGAAAAAAAAATAGTCAAAAATATAGTAAATATTCAGAAACTGCATAGAAAAAACAATTTCCGTCCTTTGGAGCATCAACTTTGGTAAATTTTGACTGTAACGAAGTTACCTATTTTTTTTTATAAAATAATTTAAATATTTAAACTAGCCTAGGCAGTATTTTGGCACCGAATGTTCTCTGCAGTTTTGCTTTAAATATTATGCAATGGATCGGTTTAAATATGACTAGGACTTACCGGAGACGTTTTAAGGTCACCTAGGACATAGGTTTGTTGTTGTAATTGTGTATAAGTTTACAGGCTAAAAACGCAGACGATTGGTTTGGATTTCCCTTGATTTTCACCAATTTTCCACACATGTCTTTTATGACAAGTTAGGGCCCTTTTTCTGTCATTTTTCCACATGCACACGGCCAAACATTCCTAGGCAAGCCTTATTCCATATAAAGAGTTAGAATCGAAAACGTTTTCTTTAGATTTTCGTGGAAAATTACCATTTTCCACACATGTGTGTCATACCTGCCTGTAGGCCGATTATAACCGAAATTTCGTAGTAAAATACATTAGTTATTATTCTAGTACTAAAAGGGCTCTTTAATTAGCACTGATGTTTTCCATTTTCCGGACGAAAAACAGTTTTTATTTACATTTTCCCGGTTCAATCAACTTCGGCTGTCTTTGGCACTCACTGCATACTTGGGTACCAAACACCAGGAATGCAGTACTTCGGCTGCATATCTTGCATATTTTTAAACCGAACACATTAGCATATAAAACGACCCACAAAATTCAACAGGGACACAGTCGATTAGCAGCAGTTTTAGCAGCAACATATAATCCGAAATAAATTAAACCCGCACCGAAGTTTTCATAACTCGTAGTAACCTCACTTTCTTAGAAGCCTTTTCGCGCATCAACCCGGTAAGCATGATTTTGTCTAAGTGTACCGCTCTATTATTTGTTTGTAACAGTGTTATGGCTGGGACCTTGGCTGATCGAAGGGCAAGCAATAATGGTTTTGCAACAATTGTTAAAAGGACCAAATATGAGAATAACTCCGTAGAAGTGTAGCTGATTTCAAACATTTTGTTATACAAAGTCCGATATTTTCGTGACGTAAATTTATAAGAAAAGGATAATTACTTAGCCCGGTGTTGATTAATGCTGTAATATGTTTAATTCAATAATCTCGCCAAAACAGTCAAGTTGACAGTTGTATTTCCGCAGCGGATTGTTTAATAAACATAAAACCACCTTAATAGTTAGCTTTACTTGTGGGAAGTATAGTTTTCTATTATCCGAACTATAACGAAATTGAACGGTTTTTAATTTAGGAAGTCATAAATTATCTTAAGGAAAAATAAGTCACGCTGGAAGTGGACGTAAATCCGATGTGATCTTCTTCCGAAAGTCCCGTGGTGTCGATTCTTGAATCGAAGGATGGTCACATGTGTGATTGTTCTCACGAAAAAATTTCTAGTCTGTATTCTTGAACGCGCGAGGAGTGTTCCCGTCCGTCCAAAATTCGCAGGTGAACGTTCTACTGGTCTGAGGCAGGAGAATGGCGCTGTAATCGCAGAATGCAATGTTTGGCTGTTTAATTTGTAACCTAACCTTTGTTTCATTGTTTTCATTCATTCATCATTTATTTCGATTGCCTTTTTTTTATATAAATATTGTCGGTAAAAATGATGGAGCCAGAAGAAATATGGCTCGTGAATAGAGTTATACATTGTTTAGAGGAGGCCGAGGCGGATCCGGCGCAACAAGTCACCTCGAGATTCCAATACAAGAGGATCTGATCCTTGAAAAATTACAGTTTCGAAAAAAAAATTAATATACCTAGTGCAATGTATAGTATGTTTTCACATCATACTCAATACATATTGAAAATATTGTCTTCTTTTTCTTTCATAGAGCATGTTCTCTGTTCTGACTAGGAGCGTGATATATGAAAGAACAAAATACTTGATTTTTTTATACATATTGATTGAGTAAAATGTGAAAACATACAAAGTAAACCACATAACAAGCCATGGATATGTATATCCGATGGATATCCGTCGGCATATATACATTCATCCAACATCCATTGGATGTGAAAATGATATTCTTTTAATGAACATACGTGAACGCCTCTAATGGATATTTAACTTTTATCCAATTAATGATCATAATCATCATCATTTTATCCCATTTATGATCATCAATGTATATCCATTCTATATGTTACCCATATAAAATGGATATACATTGATGGAGCTGCAACAGACCAAGTGTGATAAATAATCACTTCTGATGGATGTCCACTGGATATATACGGGACATTCATGGATATACTTACTTTATGTGGGTATAGAAGAATTGGGGTTTCATCATAACATAAAGTGGATAGTCCAGAAACCTACAGGCCTGTTTCATCCTTGTTAGGAATCATCAGGGTAACATAGGACTGTACCTGGCGTATGAAGCATAACATAAACAACCACACCCAGAGAATTTAAACAACTTTCGTTGTCAAACAACGCAGGATGTTGGATGGCTATATGCAGCGTGCCGCCTATCGGAATAAAGCGAAAAGCAAAACTTTAAATGATGCAATTATCAATAAGAATGAAATTTGCGAGCAGGTCAAAAAAAAAGAAACCTGCGAAAGAGTAGCGGTTACTGAAAGAAGACCGTTCAAAATACAACACGTGGTTCCTACCGAGAAAGTGTTGGAAAACATGTATTCCACACATTGAGTGCTCCGAGCTGTGTTTTAGTTTTTACAAAAGTGCCCACTCAAAGTTCAGCCAATTCTGATGTTTATTTGACAACAAATAAATAAATTTACTGTTAAGTTTTTTTTTTGTTTTTTTAGTGTTACATTTAGATTTTTTTCTGTAGAAAGCACTTTAAACTTTAAACCAATTAAACAAAAAGTAGAGATTTCACATAACCCAATTTGAATATCGCTTCGATATTTCCTGAGCTAAGGTCACTAACAGAAAAAAAAGAATCTCCACATTAGTACCATTTTTTTTTAATCTACAGTTTGCTGTATCTATACCAAGTTTTATGTGTAATATTGTAATTTAAAGAATTTAATAACTTAAAAATGAGACCTTTCCTTTACACTCGGTTATGTACAAGTTGACCGCTTATAAAGTCCCACTTGGAAAACATTTTTTGCTATTTGTCACAAAAAGCTCAATCAAAAAGGGAATTACTCATAAAATTAGGTAGATTTCTGTCACAATTTCAGTTTTTTCCCACACTAGACGCAGGGTAGCCATGAGGGTCTCTTTTTTTAATGGAATCCTATTTTTTTTAAAGTTTTGATTCAAAAAATATATCATGTAGGGTTTATCTATGGCGGTTGTCGAGTAAAATGAAAAATAATTTGCCATAAGGGCAAGGTGTTAGTCAAAAATAGTAATTTGGTTCTTTGTTCAACACATCTTCTTATGGCAACGTTTTTGTGTTCATGACCGTTCAAGAAAAAGGTAACTTATAGTATATTTTTGGAAGGGAGTGTCTAAAGAGCCGACGATTCGGCTGAATAGTCATGAGGCTAAAGAGCCAACAGTAATTTTATTTATTATGTTTTTTTCATATTTTCGTTTTTTTTTTTAAGACAACCTAACCTAAACAGACTCAAACCAACTTATTCAAAGCCAAAACATCCCAAAAAAACACTGTAACCCCCACATCTTCTTTTAGCATAAAAAAATGGAGGCACCTTCTAGGGCCCCTAAAGTACTCTGAATCCTTGTCTGGCGTTTTTTTTTTATTTAAAAAAAAAGATTCAGGGGGGTAAGTGTTTTTTTTTTGGGGTTGGTTTAAATCTGTTTCAGTTGGGTTGGGTTCATTTAGTTAAAAATTACTAAATAATTACCTTCGGCTCTTTAACCTCATGAATATTCGGCCGAATTGTCGGCTCTTTAGACAATCCCTTTTTGGAAACAGGAAGAAAAGATTAGTTTTACAAAATATAAAAAAGGGACCTTATGACCTGCGTGTAAGGTGGAATCAAAAAAAATAAACTGTAATAGAAATTTATAATCTACATAATTTCATGTAATTCCCATTTACAACAAAAAGTAATTTTTTTAATAGTTTGTCATACGTTTATTTTGCACCTTCGCCAACGACTATTTTTGGTTGAATGACTTAAATGTCAAAAATCACAGAAAATATTTTGGTTAGTTTGAAATTAGTTCAATCGCTCAAAAAGCAAACTGGCAGCATTGGACGTGTTTCGGCTGCATTCAAGAATACGAACAGCCAGCGACGGGGATGGGATCGTTCCCTGGGAGTGTTCACATCCTTTAAGTGATCATCCACCACACGAACGTCCGTCTAAAATTCAAGAATCGACACCCTGTAGCTCGGGTTCCACTGTAACACGTTGAACCCTTTCTGCGCGTTCATAAGCTATATTTCACGAATCACACTTAAAAATAAATTGGTACTTAAACATAGAGCGGTAGACTTAGGGTTTGGTAATATTTATTTATTTTTCTAATGCTTGTTGGTGCTTTGTTTCTGCTTTGCTTTCGACTGTCACCCCCTTCCGTCCTCAGGATACCGCCTGTATTAACCGTCTTTGATGATCTGCTGCTGTTATTTTTCATTTAATTAGTAGTATTTTTGTTTTGATATCGCTTTGCATCCGCTTTTGCTTATTAATTTTCCGTTTTACTTTTATAAGCGGGTACTAACATACTGCCTGTTCTAGATTAAAACAATTATAATTAATTGACGAATTTTGTGACCCAAAATTAAATTTAACTTGAAATTTTGTTGGATGGGATCAAATAAACAGAAACCAGGTTTCCTCCAATTTCGACTCGTTTATTGAGTCATCATATTTGGTTTCCTCGTCATAATAGAGAAAACCAATGTCATGTCCTGAGGATGACTCATTAAACGAGTCGAAACGTCGACATTGGAAGGAAACCTGGTTTCTGTTTATTTGATCCCATCCAACAAAATTTCAAGTTAAATTATAATTAAGACTAGGAAACGTTTTAGTTTTTGGGAACAGACTTTTGATACGATGTTGAATCTTTCATAAACCGTATAGTAAATAATAAATAGTTATAACAAATCACAGTTTTATTCCTAGACTAAAAGTTGCTAGTTATTTTATCTGGATTTCTCCACTGTTTAAAAGTTTACCCGAGAGGCACAGGGGACTCTAGGCTCCTTTAATTACCTGGAGTGGGGCTCAAGGCATTTTTATCAAATTTCTTTTTAGAATTCGACTAGGGGAAAATTGGTAAGGAAACTAGAAGGTCAATAGTAGGGGAAATTTCGGTTAATAACGAAACTCTCTTACATGACATTAAAATTTTTCTAAATTTTGTAATTTAAGTTTACTTCTTTCTGTCTGGAATTCTTCTTATCTGAACGCAAGAGCAGTAAAGACTTGATGTGTTAGATGGGTTGTTGTAATTTTGAGGATAGAATTAATGTTAAAATGATATAAAAAGATTGTAAAATTTTTGTAGATCTGTGGACTTTTGCTGACACCTTTGATTAAAGTCAAATAATTCAAATTTCGTTAGAGTTATAAATAATGGTAGTTCCCCATCCCCATTGTGAAACCTTATTATTTCTTAATGCCTTTGTTCCACTTATTTTCCTAACAATTTTTAAGCTTTATAAATTATTATATTTTTGTGAAATGAATGTCGAAAAAAATGGCGGGGGGGTTAGTCCTGCTAAATAAAACTTATATTTTCGTATCAAGTTTGATGTAAATTTAGTTAAAGACTAAAATTTATACAGTGTTTTCCGAAAGTTTGAATTAATGGATTTTATATATAGGTAAATTCAAAAAGTGTATAACTTTTTATACAGGGTGTCCTAAAAATAAAATATGACACTAACTTGTCTTATTTTAAATTGGACACCCTGTATATTATCTTATTTTCTGAATCCTTAAAAAATAAGCATTTGAAAAATACCAAACACTTGAGGTCTATCTTCTCAAAGATATTCAAGTTGCGGTAGCACAGTGGGCAGCGTATCTGCTTGCCGCACGGATGGTTTCGGGTTCGAATCCCGTCTAGGTGCATGGATATTTTGTGTTTGTCTTTGACTTTGCTAAACACTGGGCATTGATCCTGTTATGGATGAAAAGTTCCAGTATATTAAAAAAAAATGTATGGAAAAGATAGGGAAATCAAAGTTATCTCTTCCATGCACACAAATTTAAACCTGAATATTTTGGAGACGATAAAAGATAGATCCAAGGTATTTTTGAAAAGGTAATTTTTTAATGATTCAGTAAATGGCACAATATACAGGGTGTCCAATTTAAGAAATATAAGTTTGTGTCATATTTTATTTTTGGGACACCCTGTGTAAAAGGGTATATATCTTTCTGGAACCGCTTTTGTTTCTAAAATGATCCCATGTAAATTTTTTTTTGAAAAAATCATAGTTCTCCCAAAAAATCCTTTATTCCAATAGTTGATTCCAATACTCTGAAAGGGGGTAGATCCTCAGCTATCTTAAAACTCCTCCATCACGTTTCGTAAAATGCTAATTCGTATGGAAATTTTGACGTGACTAATTGTTTTATCACAAAATTGAAAACAAAATGTTATTTATCTAATTTAAAAATTATAACAAAAATATATCTTGTTTCTGGGTGTAAAAGCAAATATTTAAATATTTTTAAACTTTAAAGCGAACATTTCATTTTATCAAAAACATGATTTTAGTAACTCTCTGCACATAACTAAAGCATGACTTTTTTGGTTACCGATGCAAAAAAACTTTTTTTTTTTTGATCACGGGTGCAAAAAAAGATATCTGTCTGTTTTTTACCCAAAATTAAAGAGAAATAGCGGGAAAAGAGTAATATTTAAAAAATCAAATTATTCTTGCCTAAAAATTAAGCCATTTCCGCCAGTTTTCACCAAGAATTTACGAAAAAATAATTTAAAAATATCGTCAAAATATCAAACTGCCAAAGATTAAAATGCTATGGAAACCACTGTTATTTCATTTACCAGTCGCCTTGATTTATAGTGTAAATATGGGGTGTTGCAAGAAGTGCTATTCGTTCGAGATTTTTAAAAGCATTTTCCTGTTTTTCTTGGATTTTTCTATAAAGATATTAAAAAAAGTAGTGTTCACAACTCGCGTCTAAACTGTGCTTTTTTTTACTCGCGTTTTTAAACACCTCGCTGAGCTCATTATTTAAACCAACGCTTGTAAAAATGCACTATTTTAGCCACTAGTTGTGACAAATACTATTTAACAACTAGTGGCTAAAATAGTGCTTTTTTACAAGCGTTGGTTTAAATATCGAGTGCAGCGAGGTAGTTAAAAACGCGAATAAAAAAAAGCACAGTTTAGCCGCGAGTTGCACTATTCTTTTTAATACCTTTATCAAAAAATCCCAGAAAAACAGGAAAATACTTTTAAAAATCTCGAACGGAGAGAACTATAAATAACACTATAAATCAAGGCGGCTGGTAAAATAACAATCGTTTCCATAGCGATGTGCCTTTTTACTCGGTGACAATATTTTTAAATGATTTTTTTGTAAATACTTGGTGAAAACTGACGAAAATGGCTTAATTCTTAGGCAAGAATTATTAGATGGATATGATCCAACAAAAAGTTTAAAGGTATGAAAAAACTACGATTTTCGCGTTCTAGCAACACTGAGGAACAGAAAAAATCTTTCCCAGACCAAAATAGCAATTCTTACTTATTTTGTTATACTAATTAACAATCTGTCTTGTAAAAGTCTCAGTTAGCTCCGGTTTTATACATCCATGCTAATTATGATAATTCTCTTAATGTAGGGAAAAATTCAGGTCAGTCAAACCACACCCCCCCCCCCCGAAAGATATTCGAGCTTTGAGATGCTTATAATTTCGAACCAATTTCGAACCACTTTTAAAAATGTTGAACCTCCTGGTTTTTTTTAATATTCAAGATGGGGGGTGCAGCCGGACGTCAAGCTACACCCCTCTCATTTAGAGCGTAGAGAACAATGAAAAGCAACTATTCCAAAATTCGGAACTAATTTCGAGCTCCTAATATCACCAAAAAGAATTTCGAAAAATCCACTATTGATTTGGATGCGCATAAAGATCTATCTGCTCATATAGTCCGCATCAGTTAAGAAACACTATTGGAAAAATCAGGTGTTTTACACATGTACTTATTTCTTACCCCCCCCCCACACAATCCAAATAACAGCAGAAATAAAATATAAACGGAATAAAATATGAGAGCCTTATCTTTAAAAAATTATAAATTGCTAAATTAATCGCCTGCGGCGCTATTAAACTCTTTCAGTGGGATTTACTAAGATCTAAAATAGTACCCAGATCGAAATATTTACACCTGTGGGGGGTACTAAATTTTAAAACCCATTTTCAAAAAACACTTACCCATGGAGAAAAGATACAAAGTTATTGATTATTTTGTATTGTTATTGCAAAATACCACAGAATAAATGCTTTTTTTCTCAAAATATTCCACATTTTTTTTGACAGGTTTCAAAATGGCAAATGGTGAATACGCCAAAAATTTGGCACATATTAGCTTCATCACCTGTGTTTGAGGTTATAAAGTTGATGATTTTTTAGACCACCTCTGGGGGGTGGTTTAAATTTATAGCCCCCAGAAAGGATTGTTTTGTGGCAATTGGTAATGAGTTCTTTTATAATTTCTCTGAGCAACCGTTTTTACAAGAATGGGGCTTTCCCATAAAAAAAAAGTTACCTTTTTTTTGGAATATACAGAAACATAAAGGTCCAAGAAATCCATCTAAAAACTTTTTTCCCCAAAAAATTTTGGTTTTCTATGTGAAAAATAATGTTTTTAATCGTCGATTCAGTGGCCTTACGATTTTTCAAAACGAATATAGGTGACGTCATAATCAATACAGGTGACGTCATTTTTGGCTGGTCCATTGTAATTTGTCAAGTGCAGTTTTTATTTGGACCACTGGGTTGCGAACTGCGGCCTGCGGCTAACTTTAAGTCATACTGTCAATTCGTTTTTTTGTGTTTTGCTTTTTTGGTTGTGATTCTTTTGAAGTTAATTTATAAAATTATAAACATTTAGTAGTGCGGAAGTTTATATTGTCGTTTAGAAAGCCTACAAGTAATATACAACTATATATGTAGTGAATGTTATTACAAACAGTACGGTTCCTGTCCACCATAGCCCTAGCTGCTAAGAAAATTTAAGCTGGGTTTATAAGCTTAATTCGGAGACAAGAAGAATAAGAACTTTTGATTGCGATTTTTAACAGAGTGTGCGCATACAAATTTTGATATTTGGTAAGTTTTTTTAAGTAATTTTATATAAGGGAGTGTCTATAAAGAGCCGACAATTCGGCTGAATAGACGTGAGGGTAAAGAGCCGACAATAATTATTTATTATGTGTTTCATATTTTCATATTTTTTTAAACTAAATTAACCCAACCTAACCTAAACAGACTCAAACCAACTTATTAAAAGCCAAAACAACCCAAACATTTTTTTTATGCCAAAAAAAGATGTAGGGGTTGTAGTGTGTTTTTTTGGGCTGTTTTGGCTTTGAATAAGTTGGTTTGTTTAGGTTAGGTTGGGTGAATTTAGTTGGTTTGAGTCTGTTTAGGTTGGGTTAATTTAGTTTAAAGTGTGTTTTTTGGGGTGTTTTGGCTTTTAATAAGTTGGATTGAGTCTGTTTAGGTTAGGTTGGGTTAATTTAGTTTGAAAAAAAACGAAAATATGAAAAACACATAATAAATTGTTGGCTCTTTAGACACTCTCTTTATATAAAGCTGCTTTCTGATGCATCATCAAAAACCACCATAAAAACTCAACCCCAGATCCAAGAATTTTCATGCTTGCTACATGTCTATTAGAAGACAGAATTTTCTCCTAAAATCTATATCTTTTGATAGCTTTTCTTATTTGCTTGCAAAAGTATAGATTCATACTAGTAACATTATAAAAACTTCGTTCTGCTATTGTTTAAAATCTGTATATTGGTACAGCCAACGGGTGAAATGATCCCATATTTTGTACGTCTCCTGTAAAAAGTGTCCATATTCCAGTTCCTCCTGGGTTTAGGATAAAATGAAACTAATAATATAGGAAGCCTGCAAGTGCTAAAATATAGTTCCTGCCAAATATTTTGTGCACTTGCTGGATTGGTTCACCCCTTGGGTACAGCCATGATGGTATTTTCAGACTTCAAATATAGCTATCTATTCTAAAGCGATAATATTCTGTTCTTTTAATTTTTTTGCACTTATTTTAAAGGTTTCAATATTTATATTAAAAAAAGTATTGATAAAAAGATTTTTAAAGAGAGCTGTAAATAAGTAGTTTTTTAACTTTTTGAATTTTGTTAAGATTTTTTCTTGATTTTTTTTTAGAGAATATGGCTCAGAATATGGAGAAGGGATTTGTGAAGGGTGATTCTAACAACTTACCCAAAGTGGATCATGAGATGATTAATTTATATTATTTGGATAATATGGATTTCTTTAGCGCTGAGATGAAGAATGTTAAGACTGGAAGTGAGTATGGTTTAACTGCGCATATTAAAAATCCAAATTGTGTCAAGATATATGAGTAAGACTGTTAAACATTTATTATAAAAACCTTGTCAAGTGACTTGAAATATGATTTTTGGACACCCTGTACATATTTTTTTAAATTTAACTTTTTTTTCCCCGATTACAAAAATCCAAACCTTCCTCAGCACAAGTAATTTAATTTATTTATTTATATTTATAGGGAACAGAAACCCCATTAAAATCAATACCTTGTCAAAAGAAAAAAATTTTACATAGTCAACACTGAATACTAATTAGTAAATAAAGACATGAAATATAGTATAGTAGGAGTTATAGTATGAACAATGCAAAATATTTGAAAACAGACACACAACAGTATAAAATTTAACTAAAAAAAATATTTAGTCTGGTAAGATTCTTTTTGTTAGTCTTTTTAAGGAGTTAACAGATACATTAAAACCATTAATAACTGGTTACTGAGTTAAGCAATAAAGTTCTTTCAATAAATTATTTTTTTGTCCATAATCAGTTGTATGAAAAGTAATGTGAAAAGTATGATGATGTCTAACAGTCAGTTAGACTGTTAATTAATTTATGCATCAAACAAATGTCAGTAATTTTTTATGCCTCTCTAAACTATCAAGATTGAGCTAAATTCTGACATGATGATAATTTAGTGCCACATTACCATCAAATTTCTTTACTAACACATTAGGCTTATGACAGTAAAGTTTTTTCAGAAAAATGCAATGTTAATTTCAAGGTTAATTTATATACTTAGCAAAAGCTAGTTTAAAAAAAATACAAAAGAATGTCAATAAAGTAAAAAACTAAACTAAAAATAAATATTCAAAATTAGGATTTTGGGTTTAATAAAACCTGATGACTAGCTTATTAAATCATTCAAGTATCTTTCAAAGAAAATCCCAAACATTTAATTAAAATGACTTTTAAAACAAAACATTATATAATAGTCAATTAATTTGTTGTGAAGAGGGTGGAATTGTAGCAGCTAGCAATTACATTTACGTTGAAGTCAGATCTGTAGTTCTTGAAATATTCAAGGAAAATAAAATATACTTTTAGCAGCTAGCAACACACGGTTTTAATATTTAGATGGATAATTACAGTTCCAACAAAAACTATATCAGATTTGTAGTTTTTCAGATATTCAAGGAAATATTGGACTCAACAGGATTTCTTACTAGTTTTGACCAAGGTTTTGACCAACTTATTAAAAGCAAAATATAAATGACAGTAAATAAGTAATTTATTACAGTTACTATATTTTAAACATCCTGGATTTTTTTGTAACAGTGAAAAGCTGCAAAATGTGAAGATAATAAAAAAGTCATTTGTAGGTACACCTAAAATTTTGCTATAAAATTTAAAACAAAATGTTAGAAAAGCTTTATCAGAAATAATTAACCACAGCTGTAAAATCTGGGAAAACTATTTTGAGGTATATAACTAAGACAGATTTGTAAAAATATAAAAAAAAATTGTATTTTTTTTATCTTATATTTTTAATCTCAAAGAATTTCCAAATTTAATTCATGTTATGAAAAATATCATAGCATGAAAAATTAACAGCTAATGAAGTGTCACCACATGCCATTCAGTGCATTACAAAAAAAATATGATTTCTAAACTTTTGCCATACCTAGAGGACTCATGGTATGTAAACTGGACATATGAAGTTTTGTCTATCTATCAGTTATTCTCGTGTCATATGAGAGTTGCAATTCTACGTGTATATGAAATTATTTTTACTTTGTTTGTACCTTAAAAATGTACATGGTCTGGTTGATTTGGTGTTAAAAGTGAGATGATTGAAGGCTTAAGTGTTATTGTTTATTTTAGAGTTACGAAGGAGGTCTATGGTGACAAGTTAAGAGAGAAGGAGATGTTTGCACAGTCAAGGCGAAAATAACTCCGGAGCACAGAGTAAGAAATACTCCTTATACTGTGGAAATTTCTGTTAATGAGAAGGAGGAAAAAGTGCTGCATTCTGAGTGCAAAGATTGTTCTGCTTCTGCAGGTAGTTTTAAAAACTTGAAACTATACACATTTTACATTACATTTAAAAAAAAATATTTGGTTAATCTCTTTTTAAAGTCTTCTTAAAATTACTTAATAATTGTTATTATTTACATTTTTTGAGAAAAAGAGGTAAAATTATAACTTTCAGAATGGCAGCTGGCACTATTTTGCAATTACACCTGGTAGGAAAATTATATCTTTAAGGTATCCAAACTTACAGAATATTAGGCGCTGCTCTTTTTTTTGTACATATCTGGGGTGGAAAATCCAAGTAAAACTGCTTTAAATTTTTTAAAAGTTGACCTTTATGCATAGAGTTTTTAGAGCATACCAACACAAAAAGTTACGTTTGTTAGGACAAAATGAGGAGCTATGAACATTGGAATAATTTTTTTAGACATTAAAAGGTTGTATCCCCAAACCATCTCCGAGACTTGTTTAATTATCAAATTTCGGCGTCATTTCACATTTCTCTGGTGGGGGGCATTCCTAACTTCAAAAAAAAAAATATGTGCGAAAAAAAAACACTTTATTTATACCAAAATAACTCAAATAAACATGAAAGACCTAAATACAAAATTTCTTAATTGGTGCCTGCCTGTCTGTCTGGACAACGATGACTGAAAAGCCACTAAAGTTAACCGATTTTGATGAAATTTGGCACAAAAATCCTTTGGAACCAAAGAATGAGCTGATTAGTTTTTGATGGGGGTGAGGGTTGTAAAGAGGGTAAGAAACGGGGTTGAAAATCATAACCCACAAACCGTATCAGCTAGCAACACACATACAGTTTTCACATTAAAAGAAATAATTATATTTTCAACAAAAATTAGCAGATCAGTAATTTTGGAGATATTGAAGAAAAATAACATTTATACATGCCTGCTGGTGCCATGTTTTAAAAAATATTTTTCTGGTAATTTCTAACTATGATGTATTTTTTGTACCAGTTTCTGTTAAGCTAGGAACACACAATGCAAATTTAGTTTTCACAAGATAAAAAAAGACGCAAGCAGAATGTGTCTCCTTTTAACCTGTTATTAGAAAATTGTTAACTGTTTTTAACTTTTCTTTTTTGATACTTACAGGGGGCTGCAAGCATGCCATTGCTGTCCTTTTTTGGCTTCACAGAAGAAGTGAAGAACCAGCCTGCACCTCTACAATGATGTTGGAAATGCTAAAATGGATTTGCAGTCACTTAAACGAAGACGTGCCAGCCCTCGGACCAAAAAGTCATAATTATGTGTCTCAATTGATGTAAATCTGCGCAGATAACAAAGGGGTAATATATACCATTTTGCGATCTGAAGACAAGTACACCTATATCGATGTACACCAGCTCTGGTTCAAGTTTAAAACTGCAGAGAAAATGGACCAAATGGAATGTTGACAGGTTCATTAATTACATGCGGTCAAATATGAGCGATTCCTTGTGTGTCGAAGCTGAAACGGATACTCGACTTCAAGCCAATTCTCCATTATGGCACAGCTTGCGATTTGGCAGAATAACGTTAACTGGGGCTATTTTTGGCGCTTCTAAACACCTGGGCACTGAGGCAGTGGAGAGGGGGAAAAAGTTAAAGATGATGTCTTGAAGGAAATTCAAAAAATTAAAATTTCAAAATCAGGCTTGTACCTGAGAAGCCAATACCCATGTTTTGGTGTGGTGTCTTTTTGTTACATTAGTGGAGAGCTGCTAAACCGATTTTTATAAAAAATTTACAAAATATCTTTGGCATCAAGCAATGAGTTTTTAATGGTCGTGGGAGGTTGGAAAGAGGGTTGAACTTCTAAAAACATCCTTACTTACTGTAGCTGCTAGCTAGAGATATTCAAGAAAAGGTTCTTTGGGCGATATATGTGTCTGCTAAAGCACTTTAAAAAATCCGTGTTTGTTTAATTAATATCTGCGTTTTTTTTTTGTTTTTTAATGTTTATATTTTTTTAAAGTCTCATTCGTTACTTAAATATCTGGTCATAAAACAAAAATTTAATCTCAAAGTGCCATAAAAAATGTAGATATCTCAAAACGCGCATACTTACAGTAATATCAAAAATATAGTTACTACCTAAACTAATGCAAAACATTGAGTTGTTTAATAAAACGCGGAAATTATTTATAAAACATGGATTTTTTTTTGTGAAAATCACAAAAATATATGATAAACTCCAAAAAATGTTGTCAGCCTGAATTTTTTTATCTCTGTAGAAACTTCAAAGTGATAGATCACAAATGAACCCCAAAGTGAAGTACCGTTTTTTATCAAATCTTGAAGTGTTCTATGTGAAACATTGTTTTTCGCCAATTTGAATAACATTTTTTGTTTCATGTAAACCATTTATAATGTACAGGGTAAATCAGATATCGTGATTAAAATTTAAAACCTGCTATTAATATATTTATAGTTTGATGACCCAAGTACTCAGATTGCTAAAAAATCAATGAGCATAACTACTAAAGACTTAAAATAAGTGTTATAAAACACTTTTATGAAATTTTCGTTATGATTTCTGTATTGTGTATTTTGACTATGACAATATACTAAAATTTTATACAAATTGGTGGAGCACAATTTTTTATAGAGGAGTCTTATGACAGGACTATCAAAAACTTAAAAAAACTGTTAAGAGATAAAACCTCAATGTAAGGTACCGCCAAATAAATTATAGGTTTTTGGTATTGCTAAAAAGGTCTTTTGACAAAGATTTTGAAAGAAAAAAAATCTTCACTGATTGATGTTAATACATTGTTTTGATTCCCTGTACAAATCTTGGCATAATAAGAACCGAAGACAGGCTGTTAGGATAAAAAATTGTCTCTCTGAAGAGATATTAGTGAAGTCTGGAGTACCACAAGGGGACCTATGTCTACAATTCTTTTAATTTGTTTTATTAATGATATTTCAGACTGTTTCTGTTGCTGTCTAATCCTTCTATATGCAGACGATTAAAAGATTTTTAGAATTGTTAAAGATTTTAGGGATTGTGAAAGAGTGCAGAATGATCTCAACACTTTTTCACAAAATTTAAAGACTTAAGGGTATTATTTGACCCCAAGCTTAAGCTTTAAAAATCACTATAACTTTATCTGTAACAAAGCTTTTAAACTACTGGGTTTCTTAAAAAGGAGCCTATCTGAATTTAAAAATATAATCTGTTTTAAAAATGTTTATTGTTCTCTTGTTAGATCAATATTAGAATATTGTAGTTCCATATGGTCCCCATTCTATAAATGTCATGTAGAAAATCTGGAAAGGGTATTGAAGAAATTCTTATGTTTTGTAGCTTTTAAACTTAAAATTCTATCTGGGGAAATAGTTTATTGTGATGTTTTAAAATTTCTAAAGGTCACAACTCTTGAAAACCGTCGAGTAATGTCTTGATCTAGCTTTTATTTTCAAGATTTGAAATGCAATGTTTGATTCTCGTCAATTAATACATAGAATTGGCTTAAGGGTTCCACAGTGGAGTACAAGAAATAGGAATATTTTTAACTTAGAATATTATAATACAAATTACAACCTTAATAGACCTATACGAAGAATGTGTAGCTCTGCTAATAATGTGGATATTTTTTTCCACCTCTCTGGATTCCTTCAGATATAAAATTAAAGTTTTGTATATTTAGAATAATAAAAAATTGTATAATTAAAATAGTACATTTATTTATTTTGTTTTATTAATAATTTACTATTTTCTTGTGTATCTAACACTCCTTTTGTTTAAATAGTACGTATTTTTGACCATATTATTTAATAAAACTATTTAACTTTAGTCTTGATATTTTTTTGTCCGCCTTTAAAAACTTGAGTTTTAGGATACATAAAACATGGTAAATTTACAGTAGGTATATATTTATTTCTTACAAAACAAAAGAACAGGCAATGATTTTATTTCACTTCACTTATTAAAAATAAAAATTATATAAAACTATTGTAATATTAAAAATGACAATTTTTTCCATTGAAGGTCCCAAAATGAATCTTATTTACAGAACATGCTTCTAAAAAAAGATTGAAACAATTTCAGACAGTATAAAACCACTAGGCGCCCACCCCAAACATCATTTTGAATCACTCACAAATAGGCATCATTCCGCACTTGTACTTTATTATAAGTCATCTGATATGGGTTCGTCCTGGCGATGGCGTGTTAATATTTCCAATAGGAATATGCTCCTAAGGCAATTGAAACAAAAGAGAAATAAAAAAAAGAAGTTAAAAAAAACGCATCCAATTTTGAATTTCGTTTTTCCACCCAAGATTTTTTTCGGTTGAAAGTTATGAGAAAAAAGTCTTCTTGGGTGTTTGCCAGACATCTGTTATTTGACGGCTCATATGTCCTATCATATAAGATCCTCATAGAATTTCACTATTTTGACCTTTGGTACAATACATTAAAATACGGTTACATTTTACAAGTTTTTGTGCAGGGGGGAAAATAATGTCATTTTTAATATCATTTTTCACAAATTTTCGTCTGCAATGCATTAGTAACTTGATTTTCCCAACATCTAAAATTAAGACGAGATTCGACCCCAACCCAGTCCTTGGCAGGTAAACTAACCCAGAAGTTTTTGGTTTAAGAAAAATTTGGGAAGAAACATTGACTTTTGCTAATCAATGCATCTCTCTAAATTACTTGCTATGAACTTCTTAAACTACAAAAAAATTAACCCTGAGGCAATAAATTTAAATATAAGTTTAAAAAAATTCCACTAAACTTGAAGAAAAAATATTAGAAAAAAAAATAACTTGAAGTGATTTACCATATTTTTTCACTCCCATCACTGGAGCTAAAAAAAATTTTTACAGAAGTTTTATACGTCCCTAGATTCCCATAAAGGTGGGGAGGACTGACCTTATCAGACTTTTCTATGTCATAAGTGGGAAGTTTGGCTCGGTCAATTTTAAATAAATCTTTTCTTTCCAGTTTTTAAGCAAATCAACAAAAGTCTTATTACAGAATGAGATATAAATTCCCAATGTCTATAGTGGAGTTAAATATAAATTAAAAAAAAAGAGTTTTACCAACACAAAACTATTGGATTTTTGGCATCCTCCACTAGTTCTACCACTGACTGGTTTCAAACAAATTCCCACTATCCATAGTAGCCATCATTTCTCATCCTGTTATCTATAATGTTTTGCCGAGCATTTGTTCATGACTTGTTGGTTTGATCGTTTGTATTATTTGTCTATAAAACCTTATGGCGTACCGATGATCCCCAACAAGGGTGAAACACATGTTTGCGTTTATTCTCCAAGTCACACCCGGTATGTATTCTTGTGGTACTCCGGTGTATTTTGTAAAGTTCATTGTTTTTGTTATCGATTCGTTATAGTTGAAGGGCCGACTGGTGGATGGACTGTGTCTGAAACCAGTGGTGGTTGGTAAAACTCTTTTTTATTTACTTTTTTATTTAAAAACTTTATTGCTATAAGAATAATGGGTTAAACAAGAAGTGAACTAAATTTTACTTGTCTTAACAGATTGTATGAGGGTTATTTTACGCGAGAACCATCAAAGGTAAACCTATATTTTTTTACATGATCATGAAATATTTTTTTGTAAAGAAAAATTTTTCCTTTGGGTGGCGATGTCTCTAATGGGGTTGTATTTGAATTTCAGCTGTGATCTTCACACACTATTGCGCCCAGCCGTGGATAATTTTTTCAGCTTTAGTGCCTCTAGAGCCACAATTTTCTTCTTGGTCACAAAGGGAAGGGCAAAAATATCTTAAATTTCCAGGGGAATTCTGACATTTATTTATTTTCACATCCGCGGAAAACGCACTTTTTCATTTTGATGCAGAAAAAGCTCGAGAAAAAATAAATACAACTTTTAACAGATTGTTTACTAAACAGAAATGACATTTAGTGACAGCTAAGCATTAAACTGAAGTTAGGAAGAGGCTGAGAAAAAGGTCACCACTCGCTACTTTTCTCGTAAAGTTAGTTGGCTAAAAAATTTTTTTGAGCGTTTTTGTAGAACTCCAACTTTAAAAAAAATTTTCTACAAAACCAAGAGTTTTTCAGAAGAAATAATAAATGCGTTTTGGATAACTCAGTCTAAGGTACCAAATTCCGTTGCTTCCCAAAAATGTGGGAAAACCCCATTGATTTACCTTATTTAATATCCCAAGTTGTTCATTAATCAATAAAACACCTCACACAATTTTGTCCAGAAAAACGCCATATTTTGAACCCGTTTTCACCACAAAGAATATATTTATGAGGGCACTACGAGGCAAAACGAACATAAGCGAAGGTCACTGATTATGCACGAAAACTGTCTCCAATGAAAAAATTCCAAAACAACTGTACCTATTCATTTATTTACAAACAGGACTGAAATTAAAACATTGAGTTTATGTAAAAGCTTAATCATCGAACAAAGCTTTCCACTGAAAAATCGCACTCAAAGATCTTAATTCTGCAGCACCGAACAGTTTGTTGAGCCGATATGCGTCCTTTGTGAATGCATGAGTTGGATTCAGGTCTGTTTTTAGCTGTATTTTTTTTTCATGACCTACTTTGATGAAATATTTTTATTTGCGATGGGTTTGTGTTTGTAAAGGTTTTTCATACTTTTGATAGATAAAAACCCCTTTTAAATAAATACAAAGTTAATCTAATTCTTATTTTATATTATCGAAATGGTTTTGTGACAGTGAGTATTAATCGCGAAAATCAATAAACAAGGGTAAGTTTTGATAAGAGTAACATATAACGTCAATTTTAATTTGCTCAACAGAGTGTTTACCATTTAGATCCCCTCTTAGGGTTAAAAAAAACTTCTTTTAAATAAAAATTTTCGTCTGAAATCCAAAAAAAGATTGTGCTAAGATGATTATTCACTAAAGAAAAACAATTAAAATTATTCTTATAAATCAAACTATGTCGAAAACTCAAGGAAGTTGGTATAAAATGCTTAAAACCAACAATTTAACTTAAACTTAGGACCTGTCTAAAATAGGTTAAACCCTTTTAGTAAATCCCACTCTTTATTTTTAAGATTTTGTTCGATTATGTCCGCTATAAAAATGTTTTTTTTTTTGTTTTCAATTTGGATCACCATCAAAATGGTCTTTTTATTGTAACTTGTATCAATTATGGTCACATTTTTACTTCCAATTAAGTTTTTTCTATTATCTATCCTTACCCCCCCCCCGTCGAAGCCAATTCTTGGGTGCGCCACTGCATATTAGGTACCAAAAGTCCAACAAAGATAGAAATAGTTTTTTTTATGATTTCTAGTCGTTTCTAGTATGTTTCTATGCTTTCCAAACTGACTGGATTTCAATTGGCTAAACCCTCCATTTTGAATAAATATAAAAAATCACAGAAATTAGAGTGGTTAAAATTTGTTTTTAAGTTTTACAAAATTAGTTCGAAATTATTTCAAAATTATAAGCATATCAAAACTGGAATATCTTTCGGGGGGGGGGGGCAGGGGGGTGGCTTGACTGACCTGATCTTGTGTATATTTTAATCTATAGTCCTCCGTTTTAAAAATAAAGATATGCAAATAATACATAACTAGGTAAAACAAAGGAAAAAAAAACTATTTTTACGTAAAAGGATCAGCGCTGATTTTTTTTTGTAGTTTTAAATAACAAATATAATTAACTATAAAACTTTATTTTTAGTTTTATGTGACATTTTCATTCAACTTAAATAACATTGAGTGTGTAATAAAGGTGTGCTATTTATTTGTATTTTGTATATTCATTGTATGCTTATAAGTTTCGTAACAAATATTAAATATATAAATCTTTAATTGGTATTTTTTCGTTACTTGGGTGTACTTAAACTCAAAAAATTTTGTTTTTACTTTTTTTGACGTCTTTATCAATTGGATAGCAATGAGTTTTAAGAGGATAATCAACACTATCTAACTAGCATTTTTTGACGTCATCTTTTTTCGAAATTTTTTTGAGTGGGGTGTGTTCTTAATTTTGGGATAGTTGCTTTTCATTTTTCTCTGAATATAAAAAAAACTAGGAAGGAGTGTTGTTCACAATTTTTAAAAGTGGTTCAAAGATAGTTCGAAATTACAAGCATATCAAAACTGGAATATCTTTCGGGGGGGGGGGGCAGGGGGTGGCTTGACTGACCTGATCTTGTGTATATTTTAATCTATAGTCCTCCGTTTTAAAAATAAAGATATACAAATAATACATAACTAGGTAAAACAAAGGAAAAAAAAACTATTTTTACGTAAAAGGATCAGCGCTGATTTTTTTTTTGTAGTTTTAAATAACAAATATAATTAACTATAAAACTTTATTTTTAGTTTTATGTGACATTTTCATTCAACTTAAATAACATTGAGTGTGTAATAAAGGTGTGCTATTTATTTGTATTTTGTATATTCATTGTATGCTTATAAGTTTCGTAACAAATATTAAATATATAAATCTTTAATTGGTATTTTTTCGTTACTTGGGTGTAGTTAAACTTAACAAATTTTGTTTTTACTTTTTTTGACGTCTTTATCAATTGGATAGCAATGAGTTTTAAGAGGATAATCAGCACTATCTAACTAGCATTAAAATTTTTCACATAGATCTGTTCGCTGTCATTTTTTGACGTCATCTTTTTGTGACACAAGACATATTTCTGGAAATACTTTTGATAGACATTTACCTGAAGTGCTAAGCCCAATTACTATCACTAATCACTATAAAAAAATATATTTCCGGTTCACCCTGTAAATTGATGGAAAAAAGTATTACCACTAAGTAATTATTACTTTATGAAAGTAGTTATTACTTTATGGTAGATATTACTTATGGTAGTAATTACTTACCGAAACAGCCCCGTTCCCAGCGAGTTGCTTGGTATCATCGCCAGCCCAAGTGGATTCCAGTTTGTTTGCCTTTTTTTTCCTGGCGAACAGATCATCGCATTCGGCGCAAATTTCGTCCAGTTCCTCGTTGGTTAAGATATTTTTTATAATCGCGAAGCCATTTTCATCGTAGCTCTGTTTTTGTTCGGGGGTCAAAAATTTCAGCATGCCCATTTTGACTTTTTTTTGGTCTTTTAACGCGGTCAATGCAAACTCAACTATCGACAAAAAGCAATATAAATCTCAAGTTTTCACTGTTGTCGTATCGGTTATTATAGGGACGTTATCTGTATAAGGGGTCATTCGTTTTGGAAGTTTTTGGTTTTTTTATTAAGTCATTTAACAGTATTGCTCAATAAACATGGCGTAGGCGGCAGTGGCCTGCGGTTAAATTTCAAGTAAGGGAAGCAATTTTTAAAAACTTATCATATTTGTATTTCGAATACTCTCCTGACCTGTTAAGTTTCTCACGAAGTTTTGTATACATTTAAGCGTTGAAAAACTCTTAATTATAAAGACACACTTTTCCAGGGTCTTACCAGACTTTTCCAGGGTCTTTCCATACTTTTCCAGAGTATATCTAGACTTTTCCAGGGTCTTTCTAGACTATTTCAGGGTCTTTTTAGACTTTCCAGTGTGTATCCGGACTTTTCCAGGCTCTTTCAAGACTTTTCCAGAGTATATCTAGATTTTTCCAGGGTATTTTCAGACTTTCCGGAGTAAATCCAGCCTTTTCCAGAGAATTTCCAGTCTTTTCCAGGGTCTTTCCAGACTTTCCAGAGTGTATCCAGACTTTTCCAGGGTCTTTCCAGGCTTTTCCAGAGTATATCTAGACTTTTCCAGAGTCTTTCCAGACTTTTCCAGGGTGTATCCAGACTTTTCTAGGGTGTATCTAGACTTTTCCTGGATGTATCCAGACTTTTTCAGGGTCTTTCCAGACTTTTTCAGAATGTATCCTGACTTTTCCTGGGTGTTTCCAGACTTTTCCATGGCGTATTCGGACTTTTCCTGGGTGTATTCAGACATTCCAGGGTGTATTTAGACCTTTACATTTTATATGTGCTATATATATATATATAGATTTAGACTTTATTGTTTCTAAAAATATTTCGTTTTACATGTGCTATATATATATATATATATATGTGTGACCTGGATCTTAACCTAAGATACCTTTTATTTAACATTTCGTTTCATAACTCGAATTTTTCAAGAGTTTTTTTGCATTTTTTATGTGATATATATATGTAGTCAAAAATTTTGGCGCCATTCAACTACAATTTTTATAAGCTTTCCAAAGAGGTATCACACGGTAAGAAAAAAAAATATTTTTTTTAGGGATGAAGTTTTTTTGGGGTAGCTTCGAAGGGTGTAATAGCGGAATTCTCAAAAACAATAGGGATCTGGGCGTCAACATAAGTAATCACTATGTAAAATTTTGTTATGATTAGTGAAGAGGTTTTTGAGTTAGAGTGGCTACAAAGTAGGCGACAGACAGACCGACCGACCGTCAGACCCCCCGACAGACCGACAGACAGAGTGACGGTGTCTGGATTCGTGCTTATCACTATTCGGAACCTCAAAATTCGTGGAGGATCATGGAAATCTCGAAGTGCGATTTTTCATTAATTAAATTACTTCCCTTAGCGAGGGCAGTAAAAAGAAGCATTTCCACCTTCATACGTGCTAATGCAAATTGCGTTAACATTGCTAATTTCTTCTGCTTCCTGTGAACCGTCCTTTTCAACAATGAGATAGAAGAATTAAAAATTAATTCCAATTTCTAGCTCTTGGAAACATTGAAAATGATATTACAAAATACCTAATTGGATGATATGATATAATACAAGAGACTTTCATTTTTAACGAAAATCTTTAAAAAATCATAAAAAATTTTTCGGCTGCGGCGCTATACCAAGTTTCATTTTTACGATTCCTTTCGCTCATGACCGCTATAAAAAATTTTATTTTTTTTATTTGTTTTCAATTTAGATCACCATCAAAATGGTCTTTTTAATGTAATTTTATCCAAACATTTTGCCTGCGATTTGGTTTCAAAAATGGCATTTTAAGTGTTATTTTTGCAAAAATTTTTGCCTGCGGCGCATTTTTCCATTTTTACAAACAAATTAAGGATAAATAAACAACTCAAATTCCCAAAACCCCATCAATATTTACGATTTTAATTTAATATCAAGTCAAAAATTGCATTTTAAGTGGTATTTTCTCAAAAAATTTTGCCTGCGGCGCATTAAGCCAATTTTAGATAAATAAACAATTTTAAAATTAACTCTGTGTTTCGGACTTCCGGTCAAAACAACACCGAATGAAGTGGGCAGAAGCAAAGGTTTTGCACAAGGAGTCACACTGGAAGAAACGAAAATTCCTTGAAACTGCCTTTATTGGGCAGAATCAGGGTATTTTCAGTAAACCAAGTGTTGAAATCCCAAATATTTTGAAGCTCCTCCTTGGGCGGAGCCAACTTCTTAAACTTCAAGGTTGAGTGATTTCTCACAGTATATAAGCACGTAGCCTTAGGAATTGATTGTAGTTTGCACCTCAAGACGATCAGAGATTGTACTGATCGAAACGTCGTGTATAAATAAAATATAGACAATGGAAGTCCGAAACACAGAGTTAATTTCAAACACATCATTGTCTCAAACTTTCAAACAAACAATTTTAAATTTGGTTAATACTCTCCCACCTCCTACATTTGAGTCCAGATCCGCGCTTGTAAGCACCTATTTCTTTGTATCAATCATGGTCACGTTTTTACTTCAAATTAAGCGGTGGTGGTGGTGCTGCGCCACTGTCAATAAATTAGTTTGATAGCAATGTTTGTACAAATTATTTTGAACAAATTCTTTTTTTAATATACATGTTTTTTAATATTAGTTTTTTAAGATTGCATGCGGTAAAATGTGCATATATCTTATCTTAAAACATATATGCCAAAAATAAAAGTTCAGATAAAATAGGGATGGAGCTTAAGCCCCCCCACAGAGATGACTTCACTTCGTCCATGTGAGTTGTAGCGACTGAAAGCCGGAAAAATTCTTTAAGAACCGCTTCCTGGGCATAAGAACAGTAGAAATGAGGTATCAAATTAAAGCTTGTAACGTGCGCTACACAAATGACATGGTCTGTCGGCATGAAAATTACCGAAAGTATCTGTCAGACTCACATTTAGTCGTTAAACTGATTTTTCGCAACTTCAACGCCCTCTATCTTTTTAAAAACTAACTACAGAGCGTTGAACCTGTATTAAAAAATATTGCAAATTTTATGTCAAAGATGTTGGCTTCTACACTTTTTTTGTTTCCGACCAACAGAAATGGAGAAAATCGGTTCTAAAGTTTTTCAAAATGGCGGATAGTTTCCGAGGAGTGGGGGAAACACAAACTTGGGAAAAACTCAATTATGTAAAACCATTTTTCCAAATTTTGACCCCTCCCCTCCCCAAAGTTCAATTTCTGATTGATTTTAAGAAAAAATATATATACTCTTTTCGAAAATTATATTTTTGTGTAGGGGCCGTCCCTAAATAGTTATTCTGATAAAAATTAAAATCTTCTACATACGTCCTACTGTCAAAACCTGTCAAAAATATGTCATTTTTCCCAAAATGTAAAAAAAAATATTTTTAAAAAATTAAAATTAGGGATTATAGACTACAAAACTGCTTATCTGACTTTTTTTGTCTAGAACGGAATGCTCTATAAGCCCAAATTTTTTATTTTTTAAAAAGGTTTTTTTTACATTTTGGGAAAAATGACATATTTTTGACAGGTTCTGACAGTAGGACTTATATGGAAGATTTTAATTTTTATCAGAATAACTATTTAGGGACGTCATCTACACAAAAATATACCTTTCGAAAAGAGTATATATTTTTTCTTAAAATCAGTCAAAAAGTGAACTGTGCCCCCCCTGCGACACTTTATAACATTTTTGCAACCCCTTCCCCCTCCCTTTAAGCACTTAATAATACTTCTACCTACCCCTCCAACCTCTCTTGTCGCGTTTATGTAAGCGATGGCCCGAGGACTCGACTATCGGTACCCGACTAGATGTCAGTATGTCAGATGCTTTCGGCAATTTTCATGCCAAAAGACTGGGTCATTGGTGTAGTGTACGTCACAAGATTTAATTTGATACCTCATTTGTACTGCTCTTACTATAGATAATAATATATAGGATGGGCTTTAAAAATTTTGGACTGTTTTGATTTTCTAATAACTTTTTTGTTCCTTAACCGATTTTTATAAATGTTAGCTTTTTGAAAACGTAACTAATCATATTTTATAATTTTTTAACAAAAACCGTCATATATCAATATGTTTTTCATAAAAAATACAAAGCCTTTACCATTCGACGTTTAGCGAAATATCACTCATAAAATTTGGTTCATTTATGCAAAAGTTACGTTGACTCAAATTTCCTCAAAATACAGAACCTATATACGCAATCTTGGACTTTTGACATTTGAAATTTTTTATATAAAAATTGAATAAAAAATTTAAAAGTAAAGTAAAAACATTTTTTGGTGTTTAGAATAGGTTCTGTACTTAGAGGATATTTGATCAAACGTAACTTTTGTATAAGTAAACCGAATTTTATGAGTGGTACTTTGTTAAACGTGAAATAGCATGTGCTTTCTTACTTTTATAAAAAAAAATTACGGGGTGGTAAAAAAAAAGTTGCAGCTCTTTTTTAAAATATATAAAAAATTATAAAATTTGTTTAATTACCTTTCCAAAAAGTTAACATTTATAAAAATCTATTTAGAAACAAAAAAGTTATTAAAAAATCAAAACAGTCCAGAAAGCGGTTCTCAAAGAATTTTACCGACTCTCAGTCGCTGTATTCAGAGACTGTTTAATTAATTATAAATAGTATACATATTTTTATAGGATTTTTCCGAGATCTACAACTTTCTTATTTAACTTTTTGTTGGTCACAATATGTTCAAACTGATTTTTTGTAATCTCTTTGGAAACTAACCACAGGACAAAAATATTGCAAATTTTTTGCCGAATATTTTTGTTCTCAATATAAATGGAGAAAAGTCGGTTACAAAGATTTTTCAAAATGGCGGATGGAAACACCAACTTGGGAGGTTTATTTTCAGACCCTCCGAAAGAACATACCCCGGATTTTTTTCGACTTCAGATGACAATTTTACTGTAGTACTACCATCATCAGGGGGTTGCATTAGAAAGAAAATTGTTGCTGACTGAACTATAAACTAAGGCTAAAAATAAGGCTTTTTCCAGTGTGATGTACAATAGCGCGGCCGCGGCCGGCGTTGACACGGCAAATACAACTCACAGCAGATGTAAAAGGCCGTCGGATGACAAGTAGTTACAAGGCGCCGACATGACACCGTAATGGCTCCCGTGCATTACTCTAAAAGCACACTTCCTTAAAAAAATAACATTAACGTTTCGACCCTATAAATAACGGGGTCGGCTCGACTAAACAAAGGTGAAGGAGCGCCGCCGACGGCACTGACGTATCTTATTAGCCGAAGAAAGTTACATTTTTACACCCGATGGTCTGGTTGTTCAATAGTGGTTTAAACTTAGTTTGGCTTAAACTTAGTTTTTCTCCAAACCAAGTTTATTTTCAGTGAGCGGTTGTTCAGTTCAAAATAAACCAAGCTTTGAAATTAACTCTGTGTTTCGGACTTCCATTGTTTCCATGCATCGAGGCATAATAAGAACTTTGTATAACAGAGCCCTTCAAATTTGTAACAGTTCTCATGACTTGGAAATCGATATAAGAAACATTAAGAAGGATCTGCAGCAGAATGGTTACAGCGTTAAACTTATAACAGATACTATTTGTAAATTTCGGTAAACAGGACAGAGATTACAAGTCCAAAACCAGGCAAATACATTCCTTACAATTCCATACATTAAAGGAGTACCAGAGAAAATTCCAAGAGTAATAACTTTAATATTAAAACATCTTTTAAATCTAATACTACAATTCGAAGCCTTTTTAATAAAACAAAACCGGAAAATAAACAAAATAAGGAATGCATTTACCAAGTTCCTTGTGAGTGTGGTGAATCATGCATACGAGAAACAAAAAGACCACTATCCGTTAGCCTTAAGGAACATCAGCCGAATACCCAAAGAGGTGAAACAACTAAATCAGGAATGGCCGAACATGCATGGTCAAAACAACACCGAATGGAGTGGACAGAAGCAAAGGTTTTGCACAAAGAGTCACACTGGAAGAAACGAAAGTTCTTTGAAGCTGCGTTTATTGGGCAGAATCAGGGTATTTTCAGTAAATCAAGTATTGAAATTCCAAATATTTGGAAGCCCCTCCTTGGGCGGAGTCAACGTCTTAAACTTTACGGTTGAGTGATTTCCCATAGTATAATATTAGTACGTAGCCTTAGGAATAGATTGTAGTTTGCACCCGAAGACGATCAGAGATATATATAGAAAATGGAAGTCGGAAGCACAGAGTTAATTTCTCATCATTGTCTTAAAATTTGAAACAAACCAAATTTTATTTAAAGCAAAACACTCTGCAATGTAGCGCCATCTAGGAATTGAACTTGATAACCATTTTCTTATAATTGCGCAAACTCGAACAACATTTTGGAAAACTATCACCGATATTTGACACGAATTTGAAGAAATTTTTTTTGTGTTATTTGGACGTTTTTGGTCAAAGTGCAAAGAAACAGGATGAATCGTCAGCAAAAAAAAGAGGATACTTGAAAAAAATCGAATTTTGGTTTAATAGTGAGGGTGGCGCAATTTCTCGAGATGCTTGGACATTAAAAAGAAAATACGAAAATTAAAAAAAAAGATTTAGACAAAAAATGATTTGTTCTCACAACCAAACACAAGCCAAAATCAGCTGTGTGCGGTATGCAGGCCACTTGTCAAAATTTACCAGTAAAAAAAAAATATCTAAAACTTACAAATTTAGACAAAATATGACCCTTTTCTTGTAATAAAAGCATAAACGATTGATTTATACACCTAATTTTTCTATAAAACATAATTTTTGAATTTAAGCCTTGGTTTAAACCTACAAATTTGGACGTTTGGGAAAACTGAGTTTAAACCTGCCTGCACACTCGGTTTAAGGCTCAATGAAGATGAGACTCTTCCAAAAACTTAACCCAAGTTTAAACTCCAAACCGAGTTTAAACCGCTATTGAACAACCGGACCAATGGGGTTTTCGCACATTTTTGATACGCAAAGGCTTTTTGTCAAAATATTATTTTGGACAACCAACTTTACGTAGACAGTAGGTGAGTCATAGACCTATATGCCTCGGATGTGCTTTTCCTTCGATATGACCATCCATTTTGTTTTTCCAACATTTAAGTTAAGCATTTTCTATTATTTTGTTACTATAGATATTAAACAACATCGGAGACAATATACAACCTTGGCGTACTCCTCTTCGGACAGTTGGCCATGAAGCTTTATTTGAGCAGTCTGATTCCAGTATAGATTAGCGATTATCTTTAGATCTCGGTCATCTAGACCAACTTTTTTTAGCGATTCTATGATCTTTTCGTGTTGGACTCGATCAAACGCTTTCTCATAATCTATGAAACACTGGCACTGGCACCGACACATCCCTAGACCGCTGAACTAAGACTTGAATGCCAAACAAGGCCTCTCTTGTTCCGAACCGACCACGAAATCCAAACTGCCTGTCGCCCATAAAGGTTTCGCCTTTCCCATAAATTCTTTTGTGGAAAATCTTTGGAAATATTTTTAATTATGGCTGATTAGGCACTTCACACTTCTTTGCTAAATGATTTTTAGGCAGCGTAACAAAGTATTATTTTAGCCAGTCAGCAGGGACTTTACCGCTACGATAAATCAAGTTAAAAAATTGGACCAGCGGATTTCATTTTTTATTACCTTTAAAACCTCAGTGTATAACTCCTCTGGTGTTACATCTATGCCTTGGTTTGAGAATTCTTCTGGCTGTTCTATGTAACTACACCATTCTTTTAGGTTTTCTTTGGTATTCGGTATGATTTTGCCCTGATTGTCCACAAGGATTCCAGCTTGTCTTTTATTAAATAGTCCGGCCGCTTCCTTTATGCGTTTGTGTCATGTTTAGCATCTAGATCTTCTATTTTTTGACATTGCTGTGTTATCCAGTCTTGTTTGGCTGACCTTATCTTGTTTTTTATTGCTCTATTGATTTCATGATACTGATCGCTGCCTTTTTTACTCCGTCTTTTATTCATCAACTCCAGGATTTCATCGGTCATCATCTTTTTATTTCTTGTTTCATCCTTGCCTAAGAGTGTTGTGCTTTCGACTATGGCACGTTTAACCTTTGTCCAGACCATATCTGTATCTTGTTCGGTAGACTCATTAATATCTTTAAGCTTTTTGTTAAGTTCGACTTTAATTTTAGTTGCTATCATGTTATCTTGAGGTTCATCCAACCTGAGTCTGGGTTTGTTATTTGGGGGACGATTTTTCTTGAGGGTAAATTTAATTTTCGCCACAACTGGACTGTGATTCGAGCCTACGTCTGCGCCAGGGTAAGTTTTTGCAGATTTAATAATGTTTCTAAATCGTTTATTAATTAACATAAAGTCTATCTGGTTTCTAATGATACTCTCAGGAGTGTCGGATTTAGAAGTCCAAGTATAAAGGCATCTAGCTGGAACAAAAAATTTACCAGCCACCGCAACGCCAACGACTTTGAGAGCTGGTGGAAATAATTAACGCTAAAGTATGTCCGAAAATTTAAAGATTTGGTCGGGAAATGCTTCTTTACTTCACCAATAGCATTACAAAAAAGAGATAGAATGAAAACAATGACGATTTTACGTAATTCTCGGACACACCTCTTTTTGATATCAACGCCCATAAAAATAAAGGCTCATCTACATAAAATTTAATGAATTCTGATAAATTTGACAATATCTGCTCTATTTAATACACGAAAACGATTAAAATAAATAAAAATAATAGTTCTATCACAGTCTTACAAATGATTTTAGCAATAAACTTAAAAACTGTTTAAAAATACGTTTTTTACAACAACAACAAACAAAAAAAACATTCGCGTTGCCCAACGCCTACACAACCTAGCGAAGAAAAACAAAACTGTAATCTTCTGTTTATTGGTCAATTCAATTTCGCAGCAAAAATTAGGGTTATGTTTATTTATAGTGGACTCTACCGTAGAACGTCCTTGTTGTTTCAACACTTGGGCCCCAGTCCTAGATATGTCAATGAGGTCGAGACCCCCTATACTAAGGCAAGCATCCGTCAGTGAAACGGAATCACCTGTCTGAGAATATTCATTTCTCAAGGCACATATAATGGAAAAGTGTCGTAAGATCCTGCTGGTTTTATAATTTTTTTGGACGAATTTTAACACATTAAGCTTAAGAAATTTAAATTTACCTCTTTCTATGTTCCATTCAGCTTCAGTTTTTAATGCATTTTAAAGGAATGAAATAAATTTCAGGAGATCGTCGAAATGAAAAGTTCTTAATAAGTTAGTCAGTAAACAAAATATAAAAAAAAATAAAAAAACCTCAACCTTCCGCAAATCCACTGAATTAAAGTTTTGTAGGTATTGGTAGGATTTTCCATTGTCGCTAAACGAAATATGCAATACAATAAATATAATATACAAACAGTAAAAAAAAATGTCTCAAATCAAGACAAATCAAATTGTCTTCATACAAAACCAAAGAAATAAACTGAGGCATTGTTTAAATAAGCCAAAAAATATTTTGTTTGTAAAAGTATTTACGACAGATAATCTTTGTTTGAAAGTTTGAGACAATGATGTATTTGAAATTAACTCTGTGTTTCGGTTTCCGTTGTCTATATTTCATTTATACACGACGTTTCGATCAGTACAATCTCTGATCGTCTTCAGGTGCAAACTACAATCTATTCCAAGGCTACGTACTTATATACCCACTCACACAGGACAATATTTAAATCAAGGTTCAAATCATTTTGCGACAACCAACCGAGGCCATAATGGAAGCTTTGTATAATAGAGCCGTTCAAATTTGTAACAATTCTCATGACTTAGAAACCAAAATAAGAAACATTAAGAAGGATCTGCAGCAGAATGGTTACAGTCTTAAACTTATAACAGATACTATTTTTAAATTTCAGCAAACAGGACAGAGATTACAAGACCAAAACCAGGCAAATGCATTCCTTACAATTCCATACATTAGGAAAGTATCAGAGAAAATTCGAAGAGTAGCGAACATCTTTAATATTAAAACAGCTTTTAAATCTACTAATACAATTCGAAGTCTTCTTAGTAAAACAAAACCGGAGAACAAACAAAATAAGGAATGCATTTACCATGTTCCTTGTGAGTGTGGTGAATCATACATAGGTGAAACAAAAATACCACTCTCTGTTAGGCTAAAAGAACATTAGACGAATACCCAAAGAGGTGAAACAACGAAATCAGAAATCGCCCAACACGCATGGTCAAAACAACACCGAATGAAGTGGACAGAAGCAAAGGTTTTGCACAAGGAGTCACACTGGAAGAAACAAAAATTCCTTGAATCAGGGTGTTTTTAGTAAACCAAGTGTTGAAACTCCAAATATTTGGAAGCCCCTTCTTGGGCGGACCCAACTTCTTGAGATCAGAGATTGTACTGATCGAAACGTCATGTATAAATAAAATATAGACAATGGAAGGCCGAAGGACACAGTTAATTTCACAGATAATCTTATTATATATTGTTTACGATTTAGAATTTCTTTCAAAGGGCATATAGATTAGGGCAGGTAAGGTTTTATTATTTTGATAAGTTTCTGTGATATATTGTGAGGCTTGGGTTATAATATTTTATAAGATTTCGTGAGTAAAAAAATATTTACGACAGTATATATAACTCAGTAAGTATACTAAGTTTAACTTTTTTAATTAGTTTTCAGGTGGTCGAAATAAACGAGTTTTATGAGAATTGTCCGTTTCAAAGGCCTCAGCGATGTAGTAAAAAGTATTATGAGTCTGTTAGATTATAAAATGCCTTGGAAAACCCATAAACATTGTGAATATATTTAAACACATAGTTTATAAATTTTGTGAGTTTGTCTGACCATAGAATCTATAGGAATACTTATAAAAACTTGTGTTTTTACCAACCCAAACTATTAATAAAACAAGATGTTCATAGAAACCTTTAAAATTTTATTAGTCTGGCTGATCATAAAATCCCCCAAAAGTGTCATAAAAAATGTGCTTATACAAACCTATTAATAAGAGAACGGTAGTCAACACCATAGATCATATACTAACTATTGACGCAGAGGTCAAACCACTTGAACTACAGTTATGAAAATTTAAGGAAATATTGGGTTTCTGACGTAGGCACTCGCTAAGAAAGGATTTTTGAAAATATTACCCCTAAGAGGGTAAAAATAGGGGTTGAAATTTTAAAGGGGTTTTCTATATCGCGGAAACAAAAAGCCGCAAAGGTCTGAAAAAGACTCTACGAATAAAACAAGTAAACACATATTCTGGCGTTTTTTGAAATTTCAACTGGTGGTGGAGAAATAGGGGTAATTCGATTTCAAAGGGGTAAAGGGATCTTCTGACTCTCAGTAGAAAAAAGTCGCAGAGTTTTAGAAATTGCTATTATAGACTCTAATAATGAAATAGATGGACACGTGTTTCAGCGTTTTTCTACCAACCGCCATATTTGATAAAAATTTTCATCTGTTAAAATATCGGTTGTTGGGTATCGAACTGAAGGAAATAAAATCCGGATTCTTTATTTAAGTGTTTTTCTAATAAGTTTTGCAATTTTTTATTACCCGTCTCCCCCTTCCAACCCCCTATTTATTGAAAATATTGAACGACTAAAATATGGGTTGTGTGGTATCAAACTAAAGGAAATAAAGTCCGGAATCGAGAAAAGTGCTTCTTCTATTATTTTTGCTATTTTTTTTGTTACCCTTCTTCCCCTCCCCCCACACCATGTTCTATAAGAACAATGAACAGTTCAAAAATAAGTTAGCTATAAAACCGGATTCAAAGAAAGTCTTTTTGTTTGCAAAAAAAATTGCTGGAGGAATTTTGCTGCATTAGTTGAATTTCTGGGGAGTACCTAGGCATGTAAATGGGGTAAGGTGGATAAGTAGGGGGAATCTACGATTCTAAACACGCGAACGAAGTCGCGGGCGGCGAACTAGTACATTATAAAAAACAAGAATGTAATCATAGAAACTTATGAAGTTTAATAAGTCTAATTATAAAATCTCTTAGAAAACGGTTCTTTATTAAGCCTATGAAATATTTGAAAAGAAATCTTTACTATAACATTTTATACATATTTATAAGTTTGTCAGATAAAAGTCTTGCCAAAATCAGAGACGTAACCCATAAATTATTAGAAAACTTTAATAAACCTAAAATTTTACTTTTTTTTTGAAGGTCTAGGTTTATGAGTTCAGGGATCTTGTTAATGAAACGTCCTTTTTTTGAAATGCCAACGTTTCGCAAAATTTATTTGTTTCTTCAGAGCTGTTCAAGACGGGCGTTCCATGTGTCGATTTTATTGCCAATAGACGTCATCCTTGGGTAAAGAGGCATTATTTTTCTAGAAGTACCGTAAAATTTTTGTTAAAACTTAAAAAAAAACATAAACAAACACATTTAAATAATAGTACTATGGCGATTACTTGGTTCGTATTTTAATTTTATAATTTTTTTAATTGAATAAGAACGAAGTACTCTCCGTAGTAATATTATTTTAATGTGTTTGTTTATGATTTTTTTTAAGTTTTAACAAAAATTTTACTGTACTTCTAGAAAATAATGCCTCTTTACCCAAGGATGACGTCTATTGGCAATACAATCGACACATGGAACGGCCGAAGAAGCAAATAAATTTTGCGAAACGTTGGCATTTCAAAAAAAGGACTTTTCATTAACAAGATCCCTCAACCCATAAACCTAGACCTTCAAAAAAAATTAAAAATAGGATCGTTAAATCCAAGTACTAAAATTGTACTTCACAAAAGCTTTTTATAAATCTTATAAATGAGATTTAATTAATCACACTGTAGGTATGTTAAAACTTTCACTCAAAGTAGGCAGCGACTAAAATAACTTATTGGTGCAATTGGACTCTAAAGGCGCATTTACACAGACAAACTTTCCTTTGATGTTGAAATGCCGACAAATATTTACACGAGCCTCTTGAGCAAAATGTTCAAAGAAATGTTCGAGCAAAATCGCGTACAAAAAAACACACGTAAATTTTGGAGAGAATGTTGAGCAAAATTTGTTTGAAGAAATGTTGGTATTAAAAATTTCTTAGAAATTTAAATTTTATAGTTTTATGGGAATTCATTGAACTTAACTGAAAATAGAAAGACTAAGTTTTAAAACAAGGTGCTTTCCGACGGAAAAACGATTTGACGTCGAAATTCACGTTTTACCTCATAAGCAACTTCGATTGATCTGATTTTTATAGGGGATATGCCAGTATACTTGTAACTGTTTTGGAGTTGTAAAAAAAACGAGAATCGAAAAAAAAATAAAAATTGGCACTTATTTATTGCTATTGCTGGGTTAGGAGAAGGTAAAAACCAAAGACTAGTGAGAGGGGGTTTTGGTCAAATGAACATTGACACACAAAATTACAGCAGTGTTTGACAGCGCTGCGTTCCGACTGTCTAAACCTCCCTATCCCCCCCCAGGGAACAACTAACTACTCTCCAGAACAGTTCTCTAAAAATATCCACCTGCATTTTAAAAAGTAATTACTTCGAAGACATTTCCGTTTTCTTTTTGTAATGAAAGAAAACCAAAAAAGTTAGAGAAAAGAATTAAATGTTATTACCTCCATCATTAACTATTTTAACATTGCATATGACAAAACTGATAGCCAATAATAATGTTTCGCTTGCCGTCGCCTTTTTTTCACAAAAGTTTAAAATAAAAGTTGGTGTTCCATTTTTTTAAAGAATTGAGATCACTGATCACTGATGTAAAATTATATTTATTCTCATCTTTAAAAATATGTTTCCAAAATAGATAGCAATAACTTTCTCAAAAATTTACCCGAACAAAATGTTCAAAGAAAAGCTCACAAAAATGTTCGCGCAAAAAATTTCAGATCTTTTGCACGAGCTTTTATTTGAGCATGCTCGTCTGTGTAATTGCGCCTTAAGGTATTATATTCAAAGCTACATGCCATCGTCTATAAGCAAAGATTCCCCAAGTTCCGCGAGTCGGGCACCCCGAGCGGGATTGGGACCTAATAGGATAATCGAATAATCATAAGCGAATGGCCAGCCAACGCGATTAGAAGCTAAGTGCTTCAGGAACAGTCGCAGTAGGACAAAACTTATACTAACAAGACTAATGCCATAGATGCTTTGAGCAACGGTGGCAAATAACAACAAAATGTTCTGTCTCGTTAAAATTAAGGAGCACACAGGTGCAGCTTTTCCTTTATCATACAATACTTTAAGAGGGTCGCAATTCTTCAGAAACGACAGATTATTTACCTCATACATTATAAAAGCAGGTCGATTTTCACCTGATTATTCAGCGAAAATTTCCCGCTCAGATGAAAATCTCCCTTGTCAAAACTGAAAATCTCGCTTGTCAAAACTGATAACTGCCCTTTTTAAAACTCAAAATCACACATCTGTACCAACAGGTTTTTATTGTTGATGTGTCGTTTGATGATATACAGGGTGCTTCTAGAGACTTTAGGGAATAAGTTCTAAAAAAAGCTAAAAACGAATCTTTAATGATTTTTTACAAACTTTCTGCACATGATAAAAAAAATTGGGGCCCCCAACTGGAGGCCCAGGGCCTGCCAAGCTCGCTGCCAAGTTTTTTTTTTTAGCTTCAAAATAAACTACATATTTTCCTATTTACTAAGCGGAATAAAGAAAATACCACACAAGGACATTATTGGGGGCCCTTGCTGAAGGCCCAGGACCAACCAACATTTGTTTCATGAGGAGGTAGCACTTGTGGCACCTTTTTGGAAAGCTTGTTAAAAAAGAAATTCGACTAATAAATTTTTTTTGACATCCGTCCACTTATGTGTCAAAAATTTTAAAAAAACAATTTTTTTTTAATTGTTTTAGCAAGTGGAATAAAGAAACTACCACACAAGATATTATTGGCAAGGACAATTTATGAACCCTTCCCCACTAATAAATGTATAAATGTAAATTTTAAATTTTTTTATAAAGAATAAAGACGTGTTAAGGCGCAATTACACAGACGAACATGCTCAAACAAAAGCTCGTGCAAAAGATCTAAAATTTTTTGCGTGAACATTTTTGTGAGCTTTTCTTTGAACATTTTGTTCGGGTAAATTTTTGAGCAAATTATTGCTATCTATTTTGGAAACATATTTTTAAAGATGAGAATAAATAAAATTTCACATCAGTGATCAGTGATCTCAATTCTTTAAAAAAATGGAACACCAACTTTTATTTTAAATCTTTGTGAAAAAAAGCCGACGGCAAGCGAAACATTATTATTGGCCATCAGTTTTTCACATGGATTTGGGTTACTTATAATATTTTTTCGTAGGGTTTTTCCCGGATTTTTTTGCTCGGGGATATTCTTGCGAGTTTTTTTTTATTTCCAAGCTTTTTTTGCCTAAATTAAAAAAAAAACGTTTTTCAAATATTGGCAAAAAACTCAAAAATTGCATTTTTAAGCGGTAATCCGCGCCTCACGACTATGAGGAGTGGTGGGGAGAGTGATTTTTTTAAAACATATTTTTGTAACTATACTTCACCCTTAGCTTTGATTGTTTTTTTTTAAATTCCTCACACCAGATTTACCTAGTTAGTTTAAGGCCCCAAGGGTTACTTAAAAAAGCAAAAGGTTCATGAAAATGCTAAAGATATAGATATCAACAAAGTGAATCTCTATCAATTTAATGTAATAATCAATCAAGGTCGATTACTGACACTGAACAAACAATATGCAAAGGGGCAACATTCCGATTCAAAAGGGTGGCCGGCCTACTACCTGTGAAATCCAAAATGCGAGTTTTACGCGTCAATAAAATAAAACGAAATAAACAAATTAAAGCGTACTCAAGGAAATTTTTTTGTTTTGCGTCGGAGAGCCCTTTCTTGGAAAGATTTGTCCTAAAACTTTCATAAAAAAACTGCGTTGACCCTGGTTTGTTGTCATGTAATTTTGTGTGTCAATGTAAATTTGACCAAAACCCTCTCTCACTAGTCTACGGTTTTTACCTTCTCCTAACCCAGCAACAGCAATAAATAAGTGCCAATTTTTATTTTTTTTGATTCTCGTTTTTTTTACAACCCCAAAAAAGTTACAAGTATACTGGCATATCCCGTATAAAAATCAGATCAATCGAAGTTGCTTATGAGGTAAAACGTGAATTTCGACGTCAAATCGTTTTTCCGTCGGAAAGCACTTAATTAAAAATACCTTGTTTTTAAACTTAGTCTTTCTATTTTCAGTTAAGTTCAATGAATTCCCATAAAACTATAAAATTTAAATTTGTAAGAAATTTTTATTACCAACATTTCTTCAAACAAATTTTGCTCAACATTCTCTCCAAAATTTACGTGTGTTTTTTTGTACGCGATTTTGCTCGAACATTTCTTTGAACATTTTGCTCAAGAGGCTCGTGTAAATGTTTGTCGGCATTTCAACATCAAGGAAAGTTTGTCTGTGTAAATGCGCCTTTAGAGGCATTGTATGTGCATTTTTCGCAACCAGGAAATCATCAAAAATTTAAATAGGACAGGACTTTCAAAAGTGACAAATAGAAAAAATGTTGCAAATTTAATGCACTATCAATAAGTAAATAGTGATAGTGTAGCTTAAGCCACTCCTTCTACCAGAGAAATTGAAAAAACCCAAGCGGAAATGATGCCTTGCATATTCCTTTTTAGCATTTTCATCAAGATTTTTCAACCTACGAGTACCAAACTTGGCAGGGTTGATCTAAGAGCAATGACCTAAATTATGTAAAAAAATTAATTTCAAAATGTACCAAAACTCTTTGATACGCCACGGTTACTGACATACAGACCGCTTCAAGCTACTGCGAACATAGGGCGGAAGAAGTCTAATTTGCCAGTGTACGTACATGCAGAGACACCGCACGCCTATCAGTGAAGCAACCAATACTCAGGCTTGCGATCACCACTTGAATGACTTTACTTTGGTATTTAGTACGCCTCTAACCACGGTGCTGTGTAGAGTGTAGTCAATGAAACCGGAATTTGGTCAATAAATACGCAAATTTTTATAACGTAATTTTCTTATTTTTTGTCACTGATAAATAAGAGCGTTTTATTGTCAACTGCTCAGATTTATCAGTGACGACGTGTTACAATGAAAATAATAAGGAGAAACAAAATAAAAGCAAGTTCTCAAAATAAAACAATACATTCTAAAAACCAAAAAGATTCTCCCAGTCAAAAAAAAATTAAAGCAAATGTTCGAAAAGTCCTCCTTGCTCGGCTAGACAATATCCGAGCGTACTATAAAAACCCCTTCTAACGTTTCCAAGCATGTTAGGGGTGATAATTTGAAAAGCTTCTTCAGAAACAGATAGAAGTCATTAGGAGCAAGATCGGGAGATCGAGCTGGCCATAAAATAGTTCCCCGTGTACTTATAACCCGATTAGGAAATACATTATCAAGATATTCCCTAACAAGGCCAACATTGTGAGCGGAACAACCATCTTGTTGAAACCATGTTTCACCAAATCTTACACCTAACAACTGCCTAGCAGTTGGAATAATGTGCTGCTGCAGTAGTTAATAAAAAATGGCCCAATTACGTGTTCCCCTATAATACCCCCCCCCAAACATTTAGTTTTTGGGGATACTGTGTTCTTACGTCAAAATACAAATGCAAATTTTCCCTCGACCAATATCGAACGTGTGTTGGGTTATGACGATTTGACCATTTGACCATCTGCACTTTTTCGGCAACTTCGTAGACATCCATTTTTGGTTTTAAAAATGTATTATTTCAATTAAGAACTTACCCTGTTCTCGAGCAAGGCAGAAATAAAACAAAATAATTAAAACAAAATGAATTTCCAAAAGATAACACTGCAGCGTGCTTCGAATCCACCTCGGTCGTACGGCACGGAGAGTAAATTGGACTTGATTCCCCCTATGTTCGCAGTAGCTTGATGCGGTCTGTGTACAAAAAAGGCCCTGCTTTTCATTGGATCTTATACTAGATAAAGTTGCATTTCCAACTAGACCTTCCGCTTGTATTTGCTGCTTCTAGTAATAAAATAAGAATTTTTTGAATTCACAAATTTTTATATATATTTTTAGTAAATTTGATAAATGAAAGAGCCAAGGTCACCTACTTTTCCAATACTTTGTTTATGAGGCCAATTATGTAGCTTCATACTTTCTACACTGGTCAGACACTAAATCGTCATAGTCGTAGACATCTATGGATTTTTTTTATTGGATTTTGTCTTTTTGGATTGTTTTATGTTAACGCGTAAACAAAAATAAATAACATAAAAATGCCCGAAAAGACTGATAAAATCAAATTTTGAAAAAAAAGCCATAGACTTCTACGCCTTAGTGTCTGACTAGTCTAGAGAATATAAAGCTACATAATTGGCCTCATAAAAAATGTATCGGAGGAGTACGGGAACTTGGCTCTTCCATTTAACAAATTTATTAAAAAAATATAATTATTTTGTGTGGATGTATCTATGCTTGAAGCTGAGATCTTGGTATTTTAGAAATTAATTTAAAATCTGTCAAAGAGTATATTAGGCAAGACTTTTGCCCGAACCTCTACAAATTAATTCAGATTGCTTTTTTCCTTCCTATTCGTTTGGCTAATTGTGAACGACGCTTCTCTGCGATGAGTATAATAAAAAATTGGACCAGAACTACAATGTGACAAACCCGATTTTCCAGTGTATCAATTATGAACATTGAGAATGATTTAATTAAAAATGATATTACAACAGACCACGTTTTGGAAATATTTTCACAAAACATATACTTTCATAAAAGACGAGCAAGTTAATTTAAGTTAAACAGCTGAGTTGAGTTAAATAGAGTTACGGTTAATTTAAGTTAAGGTAATAATGCATAATATTAAACAGTTTTGAGAAAAACATTACTGTCAGCTAGGCCTCCCTAGGCAACCCCAGTTCAGAGAGCTAGGTACGCCGGTGCCCATCCCTTAATAAATTTCTACAGAAAATCTCACCCGTCACAATTTTGGAAAGTGGTGATTTTTTAAAAACAAAAACACAGTGTCCTTACTATATTTATCCTAAGGTTGTAAGAGAAACTACGTCATTTTTTGAAAAACATTTTGTAAATTTATTATTTTAAAGATATGCGACTACGCGTACCAATAAATGTCGAAAATTCTCACCATGTAAAAAGAATTTGTGTGACTTTTCCAGGGAAAATAAAATGTATAGGGAATGGATATCCCAACCGATCAATCTAAAAAATTATGGGTAACGATGCAATTGACAGATTCATAGCTCAAAAGGCATAACGGTTGGGGAAGAAGAAGAAGCTTTTCAAAATTGCGTATTTTATTGTTGTTTTCCCGGCAATAATTTTCTTAATTGTTCATTTATTCTGACACAAAGGCAGGAATTTAAGCTACAAATTAGGGTCAGTCCATATCAAGTCAACCAGGGTATTTTACCACACCATCTCCGATGTTGATGATTTTTAGTATACATGTTTTTCCTACCAAAAAACTGGAAAATCCAAAATTTCAGACTTTTTTGACCAGTTGTTTATTTTGAATTAATTTTTGAAAATCGAAAAAGTCACTTATTTGTCCTTAACATTTGCGCACAAAATTAGGAATATCCAAAGAACCACTTATAATAGAAAAGTAGGTGAAGGTTCATTTTAAAGCTCTTATAAAGACCTTTCATATGAGAATATTGCATAACATATATTGAAAAAAAAAATAAAAAAAAAAAATTTTCATTTTTTTTTTTGAAAAATTTCAAAAAGGCCATTTTTAATTTTTTTCAAAAAATTATATTATTTTCTTTAAAGTGTTATTAAACTATTCACAAAATTTTGAGATGGACAAATCATGGGTTCAATGTGAAAAAATTTATTAAAAATGTCACATGCATGAAAAATCGCCTATAAAATGTACTTAATATTTTTGATATTTTTTTTGACATTGAACCCATCATTTCTCCATCATAAAATTTTGTGGATAATTAAGTAACACTTTGACCAAAATTATATATTTTTTTCAAAAAAATTAAAAATGGCCTTTTTGAATTTTTCAATTTTTTTTTTTCAATTTTTTATTTCCAATTTTTTTTTTGTTAAAATTATGTTGTGATATTTCGTAAAAAGGAGCTTCAAAATGACTTTAAAATGAGCCATTTATTACTTTCCTAGTGTAAGTGGTTCTCGAGATATTGCTAGTTTTGTACATTCTTGTTAAGGTCAAAATGCTGACTTTTTTATTTTGAAAAATTAAAAAAAAAACTACGAATCAAAAAAATCTAAAAATTTGCATTTTCAACTTTTATGGTAAGAAGAAAATATATACCAAAAATCATCAAAATTGGAATTGGTCGCGTAAAATTTTTGTGATTTTTTGGTTGATTTGATATGGAATGACCCTAGGGTCAGTCCATATCAAGTCAACCAGGGTATTTTACCACACCATCTCCGATGTTGATGATTTTTAGTATACATGTTTTTCCTACCAAAAAACTGGAAAATCCAAAATTTCAGACTTTTTTGACCAGTTGTTTATTTTGAATTAATTTTTGAAAATCGAAAAAGTCACTTATTTGTCCTTAACATGTGCGCACAAAATTAGGAATATCCAAAGAACCACTTATAATAGAAAAGTAGGTGAAGGTTCATTTTAAAGCTCTTATAAAGACCTTTCATATGAGAATATTGCATAACATATATTGAAAAAAAAAATAAAAAAAAAATTTTTGATTTTTTTTTTTTGGAAAATTTCAAAAAGGCCATTTTTAATTTTTTTCAAAAAATTATATTATTTTCTTTAAAGTGTTATTAAACTATTCACAAAATTTTGAGATGGACAAATCATGGGTTCAATGTGAAAAAATTTATTAAAAATGTCACATGCATGAAAAATCGCCTATAAAATGTACTTAATATTTTTGATATTTTTTTTGACATTGAACCCATCATTTCTCCATCATAAAATTTTGTGGATAATTAAGTAACACTTTGACCAAAATTATATATTTTTTTCAAAAAAATTAAAAATGGCCTTTTTGAATTTTTCAATTTTTTTTTTCAATTTTTTATTTCCAATTTTTTTTTTTTGTTAAAATTATGTTGTGATATTTCATAAAAAAGAGCTTCAAAATGACTTTAAAATGAGCCATTTATTACTTTCCTAGTGTAAGTGGTTCTCGAGATATTGCTAGTTTTGTACATTCTTGTTAAGGTCAAAATGCTGACTTTTTTATTTTGAAAAATTAAAAAAAAAAAACTACGAATCAAAAAAATCTAAAAATTTGCATTTTCAACTTTTATGGTAAGAAGAAAATATATACCAAAAATCATCAAAATTGGAATTGGTCGCGTAAAATTTTTGTGATTTTTTGGTTGATTTGATATGGAATGACCCTAGGGTCAGTCCATATCAAGTCAACCAGGGTATTTTACCACACCATCTCCGATGTTGATGATTTTTAGTATACATGTTTTTCCTACCAAAAAACTGGAAAATCCAAAATTTCAGACTTTTTTGACCAGTTGTTTATTTTGAATTAATTTTTGAAAATCGAAAAAGTCACTTATTTGTCCTTAACATGTGCGCACAAAATTAGGAATATCCAAAGAACCACTTATAATAGAAAAGTAGGTGAAGGTTCATTTTAAAGCTCTTATAAAGACCTTTCATATGAGAATATTGCATAACATATATTGAAAAAAAAATAAAAAAAAAAATTTTTGATTTTTTTTTTAAAAATTTCAAAAAGGCCATTTTTAATTTTTTTCAAAAAATTATATTATTTTCTTTAAAGTGTTATTAAACTATTCACAAAATTTTGAGATGGACAAATCATGGGTTCAATGTGAAAAAATTTATTAAAAATGTCACATGCATGAAAAATCGCCTATAAAATGTACTTAATATTTTTGATATTTTTTTTGACATTGAACCCATCATTTCTCCATCATAAAATTTTGTGGATAATTAAGTAACACTTTGACCAAAATTATATATTTTTTTCAAAAAAATTAAAAATGGCCTTTTTGAATTTTTCAATTTTTTTTTTCAATTTTTTATTTCCAATTTTTTTTTTTTGTTAAAATTATGTTGTGATATTTCATAAAAAAGAGCTTCAAAATGACTTTAAAATGAGCCATTTATTACTTTCCTAGTGTAAGTGGTTCTCGAGATATTGCTAGTTTTGTACATTCTTGTTAAGGTCAAAATGCTGACTTTTTTATTTTGAAAAATTAAAAAAAAAAAACTACGAATCAAAAAAATCTAAAAATTTGCATTTTCAACTTTTATGGTAAGAAGAAAATATATACCAAAAATCATCAAAATTGGAATTGGTCGCGTAAAATTTTTGTGATTTTTTGGTTGATTTGATATGGAATGACCCATTAACTTCATCTATTCTTTGCAGAAAATACTACTTTTTGTAGAATTTTTATACAATCTGCGAAGCAGGACAACTCTAGAAGTTGAAATGGAACAATTTATTAGATATTTTAGAGAAAAGAATAAAAAAAAAGGTCAATAAATTCCAACATTAAAAAGTAAACGACACAAAAGAAAAGGTAAACAAAAAAGTAGGGTTGTACGTCAAGTTGGACCAGAGATTAAATTTACCCAGGGAATATAAATTTACCTAATCATTTTGAAGAATCGCGACGAATCTGGATCATGTGATGGCCCTTTAAAAATGGTGGTTGTAGGGTAAACAAAGCGATTTTCCATAAGCCGTAATGCTAATGAAAATGTAAATATTGGGAAAATGCAAAAAGATGCAGATTAAGCAAAGTGACTATTTTATGGAGCAATCGTTTTTGAATCGAGGGGAAAGGAGCATTTTACCGAAATGTTAGAAATAGACTTAAAATTCGCAGTTTAAATTAGTTAATCTAAAAAACTATTATCAAATTTTGTACGATAAAAGTTGAAAGTGCTATCCCGGAACCATTTACGTGATTTTGCAAAAAGTTTTTACATAATTTTACGTATCTTAGTCAATTTAAATATTTTCTTTTTATACTTAACTTTTTACTGTCGGCAACCACGTCAATTATAAGAGATACGGTTATGGTATTCACTCGTAAGGCGCATTTACACAGACAAACTTTCCTTTGATGTTGAAATGCCGACAAACATTTACACGAGCCTCTTGAGCAAAATGTTCAAAGAAAAGTTCGAGCAAAATCTCGTACAAAAAGACTTGAGATTTTGGAGAGAATTTTAAGCAAAATTTGTTTGAAGAAATGTTGGTAATAAAAATTTCTTACAAATTTAAATTTTATAGTTTTATGGGAATTCATTGAACTTAACTGAAAATAGAAAGACTAAGTTTTAAAACAAGGTATTTTTAATTAAATGCTTTCCGACGGAAAAACGATTTGATGTCGAAATTGACATTTTGCCTCATAATCAACTTCGATTGATTTGATTTTTATAGGGGATATGCCAGTATACTTGTAACTTTTTTGGGGTTGTCAAAAAACGAGAATCATAAAAAATAATAATTGGAACTTATTTATTGCTGTTGCCTGTAAAATGTAATGATAAAAATTTACGTTTAAAAGAATATCTCTTTATTTTACTTCCTAGTTTAAGACACAATACAATAATAATTAATTCAAATTAAAAAACCTATATACATTTTATTAAATCTCAAATATATGAACAAAAGTACGTTCGGTCTAAATAATACCCGTTTATTACCCACTTTTACACTCCTACGATCCCAGACCCTTGTCTAAAAAATATAATTTAGCAGTAATAGACTATATTTCTGAATCGGAATGTTGCTCCTTTGCATATTGTTTGTTCAGTGTCAGTAATCGACCTTGATTATTACATTAAATTGACAGTAAATATCTATCTTCAGCATTTTCATGAACCTTTTGCTTTTTTAAGCAACCGTTGGGGCCTTAAACTAACTAGGTAAATCTGGTGTGAGGAATGAAAAAAAAAACAATCAAAGCTAAGGGTAAAGTAAAGTTACAAAAATATGTTTAAAAAAAATCCCCTCCCCACCACTCCTCATAGTCGTGAGGCGCGGATTACCGCTTAAAAGTGTAATTTTTGAGTTTTTTACCGATATTTGAAAAACTCAAAATTTTTTTGGAAAAGAAAAATTTTCCTGGGTTGTTTTTTGAATTTAGGAAGAAACCCTTGGAAATAAAAAAAACTCGCAACAAAATCCCAAAAAAACCCCGGGGCAAAAAAATCCGGGAACAATCCTAAGAAAAAAATATTTAAGTAACCCTAATTTTTCTTCCACAAAAATTTAAAATAAAAGTTGGTGTTTTTTTAAAGAATTGAGATCACTGATCTCTGATGTGAAATTTTATTTATTCTCATCTTTAAAAATATGTGTCCAAAACAGATAGCAATAATTTGCTCAAAAATTTACCCGAACAAAATGTTCAAAGAAAAGCTCACAAAAATGTTCACGCAAAAAATTTTAGATCTTTTCCACGAGCTTTTGTTTGAGCATGTTCGTCTGTGTAATTGCGCCTGTAGGTAACGTCAAACTTTATTGGTTAGTTTTTTTACTGTATAGAATGGACTTCTGGCTTTTTTCAAGCTCCAGCATCCATGGGTTATCTCACTTGAAGGTGTGAGCTTATCATCCATGTCTAGGATAAACCTATCCGTCCAAGAAGTATAGATTATTTAGGCCCTGCTACCCGCTCACCAGACCGGTCTGATGAGCACCCCTTAGGAAGGCAGTTTTCTTTTCCTAGAAGGATTTAATTTAGCCCTTTGTCGAGGCTAGGAATGTTTAACGTGCTCCACTATCAATATATGGATCACACGGTACCGTCCTCTTAACGTCCTCTACGAGGGACAGCATGGAATCGTGTTAGCTAGCACGTCCTACTCCGCTCCATACGGCGTTTTCCTTAATCTTACAAAATTATGTAATTTTATAAGAAAAAGTTCAAGTATCTTCTGGTACCTGCGCGTGCCCGAAATAGGTGATAAAATAAAAAGGAATCAAAATTATAGCTGCAAAAGGTCTCTACTAATACCGACTAATACCTTAAAAAAGTTATTTTTCTCCTAATTTTGCTACGTAGAGTTAAAACCAACTTATACACGCATCTACTCGCGCTTGTTTAGCATCTAAGGCGGTCTCCTCGTGAATCTAAGCTTCAGATGCCTCACGATGACTCTTCCCTCTGCGTTGTTTATTGAAAACGACACTTTGTCAAGGGGGAGCAGAATAAAACAATTAGCTTGCTCGCCTCGAAACGCACCCTATATATGCACAGATTTCAGGAATAATAATTATTGTTATCATTGATTGTCTTTGACCCGTGCCAAGTTTAGTAATTTTTTATGGATGTAATGGTACGGCAATGATGAACCTAAAAATAATTTAGTTTAATAATTACGGCCACAAAAACGGCATAGATTTGGCAACACTGCTTTGCTATTTTTTTGAAAGATCAACAATAGGTGGCATCAGTAATGCCATTTCGAGTGAGTAGAGTAGAGTAGAGTAGAGTAGAGTAGAGCTTTATTGTTTATACAATGTAGATTATGGCAAGTCAGAAAAAAAGAATATAGCACAGGGTTAAGAGTATTAAAATAAAAATAAAATCAAAATTGATCTAAAACTAATTATAACATAGTAAGCACACAAGTTAAAATAATTTAAAAAAATTATTTAAAACAATAATAACCCAAGTGCTCTTTGTAGGTTGAAGTTGTACTTATACAAAATCACTTTCTAAGTATTCCTGAATCGTGTAAAAACAATGTAAGAGCAAAAAAATGTTTTATTGACTTTTGAATTTGCTTTTTGAAAGATTTTTTATGGATTCCGGTATTTTATTGTATAAGTGATAGTTTAATGAATTTGAACTTGATTTTGTCAGTGTGCATTTCTATAAGAGTAATATATACAAGGAAGAGGCATAATTTTGTGGCCTTGAAATAAAGGTTTGCAATGGACGCGATAGTGAGCACCACATATAATTCTTATCACCTTCTTTTGTAGTTTACTTTGACCCCATAGAGAAATTGCATATGCAACCCTTGAATGAAAAAGTGCAAAATAACAGGTTTTTAGAATATCAAAATTAACAAATGAACGAAGTCTTCTAATTAAAAATGTTACATTTGACAATGAGCGCCCCCAAGTTGTCCGTATGTTGAGCTCATGAAAGTTTATCCTCTATAGTGATCCCTAAAAGTTTTACACATTAGCATTAAACCATTTTTTTGCTAGATTTAAGACAAAGTTTGAGCTATCAAGTAAATTCTCAAAGCTAGGGCTGTATGTAGTAGAAGTAGTGTCATCTGCGAATCTGACACTTGATTCATTACCAATTTTAGCACCAGATCGTGCAATGTTCAGAACACCGTGCGAACACCATATGTAAGGAAAAGTATAACTTATTAGGAAAGTAACCATTTACTAATGCTTCTATAAAAGGTTTTGATGCTCGTTTAGGAATTGCAATGTCTCGAAATTAAAAATAATCAAAAGAAAAATTATTATTAAACATCAAAGAAATAATAAATTTCCGTATTATTTTTATCACTCGACATGTGTCAATTTATTGGCTGAATGTTCCATTAGACAAGTGGCCGGTGGCTACGCGGAACCTGAATTCCAATACTCCAATCGAACTCCCTTCAGTTTCCTTGGGTCTACTAAATTACGTGACCTTGGCGTTTCAGAATTCCGGCAGAATCTCGATCATAAAGACCATAACTTTTTTGTTATTAGATAATAGGATTTATAAAAATCGTATTTTTTTTTAAATAAAAAAGTCCAAAAATTATTGTTACAGATTTCTGTATTATCGACGAGGCTAAAGAAAAAGGCAGGTAAGGTATTTTTGACTTTGTTAGCCGTGTTTATTTTATTTCGGGAATGAGAGAGTCGAGCAAAAAACTGTTTGGATACCGTTGTGAGGAATTCAAAACTAAACATACCTGCCGTTTTCTCGTTTCCGATATTCTGCCCGGTAAAGATTGGCCCAAAAACAGCAATGCAATATTGTGAAATTTATGCCGTTTTTGTGGCCTTAAACCTATTTTTAAAAAGACAACATGTTGAAAATTATAGACTTGTAACAATTCCACGTACATTTTCAAAGGTTCTGGAGTACTGCTTTCTTCATAGGCTTAACAGCTTTTTCAATAAAATTAAGGTTATTCCAAAACGACAACATTGTTTGTATGGGGTAAAATATGAAAAATTTTTAAATTTTCTTGAAGCGGGAGAATGTCCTGCTGGGATCTTTCTAGACTTAAGCATTTAACTGTGTCAATCATCAACTTCTAATTAAGAAACTTTCAATAATTGGCTTTGGCTTCAATTTGTTTCCATTTCCCATCAAATTGAACAGAGTATGAATAACATTAACTGCAAAACTGTTGAGGTTGATGTGGGTGTACCGCAGGGTTCAATACTGGGTCCTGTGCTATATTTAATTTATATATTTGATATTAAGGATGCTCTGCAGAGTGCAGGACGACAACGCTTTGATTCAGTACTGTGATGACGAAACTGTGATATTTGTAAAAAAATTAGTAGATGATTTAAAATATTTATGTCAGACTTCTCTGAATGCACTTATAGGCTGGTTTGAAGGTCACCATTTATTTCTAAACGTTGAAGAAACGCAAGTAATGCGTTTTCACATGCATCAAAATAACGTAGATCAGATTGATTTAAAGTTGAATGGTGCTAAAATTGGTAATGCATCGAGTGTTATGTTTTTGGGTTTGAAAATGGATGCAAATCTAAACTGGAAAGATCATTGTTAATTAGTAACTTCAAAGGTTCATTCTGCGTCTTATAAGGAACCTACGTCAAGTATTAAACAAGCAGCAGTTACTTATGGAGTCAAGGCTTAGATATGGTTTATGTCTTTGGGGAGTATCATCGGAAGCCCAAGACGTCTTTGCTACAAAAGAAAGTAGTTAGGGCAATGTTAAACTTACCACATCTCGAATCTTGTAGGTCTTATTTTAAAGAATCAAAAATTTTAACTGTCCCCATTCCATTTGTGTATGAGAGGTCCCAAAAGTTCGAGTCCACCCTAATATCTCCAAAACCCAAGGAGGCAGAGAAGTATCTTTTTGGATGCTAATCATCGCACCCGTGATTAAGAAGGCGGATCTAGGGCGGCGACGATATTTTTTTAAAAAGAGATACCCTGTATATATTGGAAAATTTAAATAGAGCTTTTCCTTCTCTTTCCAAAAACATTTAATATGTTATTTTTTTCGCGAACGGTTTTTAAATCAAATGGGAAAATCATCTTCATAAAACCAATGAGTTAAACAAGAACACAGATTTTAAATACTCCAAATCAGTTACATCAACCGAAAAGAATCTAAAAAAGAGAAGATCACCTGATACGGGTTCGTCTTGGTGTGTTAATCTTTCCAATAGGAATATGCTCCTTCTCTTTTTTAGATTCTTTTCGGTTGATGTAACTGATTTGGAAGTTTTTAACTTCTTGTTTTAATTGTCTTAAGAGCATATTCCTATTGGAAAGATTAACACGCCAGGACGAACCCGTATCAGGTGACTTATAATAAGTACCATGCGGAACGATGCCTATTTGTGAGTGTTTCAGAGTTGGAGGTCAGAGTGTGCGATGGTGCTAATTGATGTCTGGATTGAGGGTGACTAGTGAATCCACTGACGAGCCCACGTTGGTCACCCCGGGCGAAATATCGTTTAATTGTTTCTCTTTTCGCTTTGGTCGTTTGTGTGTTCCTTGTCGGACACTTATCCAATTTTGAATTTTCTTTCTTTCCTCCCAAGATCTTTTGATCTTCTCCTTTTTAAGAAAACATATATTCCGTGATTCTTTGTCTAAGTCATTACTCTTATTTAAAACTATTTATTATTTTATTTAAAAACCGTTAGAGAAAAAGATAACTTTAGGTATTTTTGGAAACAGAATGAAAAACTCTATTAAAATTTTAGAAAATCTACAGGGTACCTCATTTAAAAACAATATTGTCTCCGCTCTAGCTCCGCCCCCTTAATGAATGGCAGCACAATTAGCATCCAAAAATTTTTGTGTAAACCATCCAATTATGTGAAATTTTACTTCTCTGTCTCTTTTGGTTCTGTAGATATTAGGGTGGACTGAAAATTTAGAGTAGAAATAACCAGAAAAGTTCCAAACTATCTGGGTCCAAAGTTATTTATTGTTTTACCACAAAATATTAAGGAGCTGAAAAGCGCCTCACAATTTAAAAATAAACTTAAATTATTTTTATTAAATAAATGTTTGTATAGTGTTAACGAACTACTTCCTTTTGTGGAGTAAATATGTGTTTACTAGTTTGTCTTTAATCATTTTAAAATCTTAGTTGTAAGTGCTAATTGTTGACCATACAATGTAAATTTGTCCTAAGGGAAAATAAAGATATCTATCTATGATCGTTCCTTGGGAACTATCCCACCCGATCAACCCGATCACTCTCTCCGGTGAACGATCCCCGAATTTTTGCACGGAGTCTGATCACATCCAAAGTTGACACATTTATTTTATAGCAAATGACCACCTGTTATTGTTGCTAGCTTAGATTAAAAAGAGACAAGATACCTGACACTTACGGAGACTTTGGTTATATTATTATATGGAACAATGTTTAACTTTCTCTTGTTTACAGTAAACATACCAGTGCCGTAGCTACTTAAATATAAATTTACACATGGATTATATTATTAAAATTTTACTATAATATGAAATCTGCAAAATAATTTAAAAAACATGCAAAAAATAATTCTGGCAATTTTGTTTGTAGTATAATTTTATATAAAAGAAATTTATTACAAAGTTTGTATAGAATTTATAGCCATTTCAGTTTTCTTCAACACAATAAAATTGTGCCAAACATTAAAACAAAGAAACACAGTTCATAGCACCTGGAATATCAAGAAAAAAAAAAATACGCATTAGCAAAAAATTATGTTGTGTTATTTTTTCATCAGCAGCGTCATTAGCAGAAACTTACTTATACTGACTTCTTCAGTACACAATAAAGTCAATAATGTTTAGGGTATATAGAGACATCTAGGACAGACAAAATCATTTAAATATAAATTCGAAGGGCGAGCGCAGATGCCAACGGCGGCAGTATAAATCAACCTTAATATTCTGATAAGAGTTAGGAATTCAATATTCTTACAAACCTGAACACATGTGATTTAACTTCTATTGTTGTTTGCAAGTTGGTTTAAGGACCTTATCTACCTTTATTTTATAGTCTTTATAAAAAAAAACCTTCGAAAAATATCTTATTTGCGCATTAACTACTTCATCAAAAAACAAAACATGTTTGTTGATATTTTAATCTAAGGATCTACCTATATAAGTATATTTCATAAACTTTTTTTTTCTGTGTACCTACCGGCATGTATCGCCACTGACTGATTTCACTTGCTCTCCCTTTGTTTGCAAAACATTGGACGATTTTTTTCAAAATATTACTTTATTATTACACACTATAAACGTTTTTTGACAAAATGTGGTTTGAAAACGACTTATAAACTGCTTAAAACATCCTGAAATTTTAAAATAAATAGCACGGAAAAGCTTATGTCAATCAAAATATCATCCGACCGTCTGCGCTCTGCCGACTTTCGCCACCCACAAGCCAATCATGACCTAAAGTGGTTGAGATAGAATTCTCTGTCCCTATTGTTTAAAAGAATAGAAAAATAATCCACATTTCTCACCTTTGTTTTGTTATGATTTTATTTGTAAATAAACAGTGGTTATTATTTGCCAAGGAGTTTTCGTTGGACCAGATATCTTGTCTCTTTCTAATCTAAGGTTGCTAGTGTTGAATTTGAACTATTTTGAACGAACCAAGCTCAGCTTATGTGGTGAGGTACTACGTGTCTGGTGTATTTCTTCCATCGACGGGCTCTTTTGATGTCTTCCCAATGAGCATTTTTGTCTATATAAAAGTTACAGCAAATAATATAAAACCTTCATAACATAACCAAAAGTTATATTATTTAGTGTTGGTGATAATTTTGTAACTCTAATATATCTCTTAAATGAGTAAAAAAGACTTGAAAAACAACTGTTCTACACCAGCTTATAAAAATTTATGGTACATAGTAATGGATAGAAAAACAACATATAGATTTTATAAAACTTCCTTATGAGCCCTCAAGTATAGAGATTATTATAAAAAGGTTTTACAACTGTTCTAACAACACTACATAACAAATTAAAGGTTTTTATGGATTTAGAAATGTAGATTTTCCATCTTTCTTCCCTTTGCTTGTTATGTATTATTCTTTTTCCTTTTACAATAAAAAAATTTATAAAATGGTGTTTAGCAATCTTCTAAAATAAATAAAAATAAAAGTGAGATAAGCTGAAGCAGGAATATGAATATTTATATACTATAGTCAAATAAAAGCTGTTTTTCAAGTCATCCTACTCTGAAAATCAGCTGCGGTCGTGTGTACTGTATAGTTTTCGAATACACTCACGTAAATTTCATGGGCTCCAAAAATACTTGAGAAAACGAGAAAAAAAATATGAATTTAAATATCGTTTTTTTTTCATACGCGTTTTTTTCTTTCTGGGACAAATATTGTATTTTGTATGTTGTTCTTAACCCTAACAAGCAATATTTCGATTGAAACACATGTTGAAACCCCATAAATAACGTTTTTATTTAGGCCAAAAACCTATTTTTGTAATCCAAAATGGCGAAAATTTCCGACAATTATATAAAAAAAACAATACAACTATACCACTGTTTACCTCGTCAACACTATTTTATAACCCTTTTAAAAAATGATGCTACTTGGAACAAAGGGCCACAGATGGCGCAGTGTTGAACACTGATGGTCCGTTTCTGCGAGCTTAACATAGTTACCATTGTTCTCTTTTCCTAAATAGATCCAGCATACTACACATACCAGGAAAAATACCCGCCTCCACACACTTCAAGCCCGCATAACTATCAGAGGTAACTATCTCAAGAATATAGTTAGATTGCGGGGTCGAAGGGTGTACAGGCGAGTATTTTCCGGGGTGTTCACATTTGCCGCCGACCAGCAGTATCAGCGTATGCGCTCGACGTTTCACGGTGCGTTTTTGCGACCTTAACACGGTTACTATATTGTTCTCTTTTTCTAAAACACCGTTCCCATCTATGCGTTTCTCATTCGTGGGTCCCCCGAATCAAAACACGTATCACGTGGTCTAAGCGAGATTTGCCTATACAAGTTCATGTCGGACCACGTGATGAGTTTTTTGAGTCAGGGTGACTGCGCATGGGAAACGCTGGTGGGAATCGGGTGTAAAATGCATTCGATCCCGATATCTGTCATCGGCAACTATCTCAAAAAGATTTGGATCTCTTATCTCTCTCAGATTGATGTAATTAAAACTAATGGTATGGTATCTCGCAAAAACGCGCCTTTTGATGTCACAAAATTAACATTAAAAAATCTTGTTTGTTTTGGTGTTATAATTGCCAATATAAATTAAAATTGTTTTTTTTTGTTCTAAAAACAGTTTATAATCACTATATAAAGAAATTAATAAGAAAATTATAAAAAAAACTTATGGGCAAAAAAGGTTTATGAATGAGTTCATAAGAATATTACAGACACCAATTTATATAACTATTGTGTGTGAGTTCCCAAGTTTTTATAAGTGTCTCTCGAAATATTTTCAATCTTATCTTATAAAAATTTGTTGTTGGTTAATTAAGTTTTATAAGTGGGTTGATAGCAACATTTTAAAAACCAATATATTATATATCTTTAATTGATAGTTACTTACGGTTTTATAGGTGGGTTGACAGAAAGATTTCAAACACCAATTTATATAACTTTTGTCACTGATGACTTATATTTTTATAAATATGTTGGTGGAAACATTGTTAACACCAATTTATATAACATTTGAACCGATGACTTCAATTTTTATAAAGATGTCCGTGGAAATATTGTTAACGCCAGTTAGCCTTTAATAAAACAAATATACAAACTCAATTCTTGTAGGAAACTTCTAAATACCCTAGGGTATCAATGGAACACTCTTTATAATAATTATATAAATATCTGTCACCACAAGTTTCTGAAAATGCTCATTGGGTTACTTCCTTTTCATGCAATTTAAAGTATCTTTTGGGAATTGTGGAATTTGCAATCCATCTACATAAAAAAATATAAAATCTGTAAAATACTTTTTTTCTGGTTACCATAAAATAACCTAAAAAAATCTGGTTTCAAACCGTGTATTTCATATTCCATTTGCAATATATTATGCAATATTCTGACAGGACCAGGTCAGTTTTAGTTTTGCCTTAGTGCATCAAAAGGAAATAGGAGTAGTTTTCGAAAAGTTTGCATGATTTTGATTTTACTTGTAACTATACGAGTAACCTATCGCGAAGCAACATTTATATACGCGGGAGCAACACGACAACAAACACCAGTCATCCCCCCTGGTGTCAGTTTCAAAGGGGTTAGGTATGGGTACTTTCTGTACATAGATATAGGAGAGGGGTATAGATAATGCTTCCTACCTGCGCGAAGGTTGGGCCTCCATTTTTATGGTAGTCATCTAAAAAACAGGGATTAACACAACAATTAAAGACACAATCTCAGAGTATATAAAACAGACCAGGTGTTTAGCTAAAAATAAAGTAAAAAAGTTGGTGCTAGAAAGCACGGATAGTTTATGTTGAAAGGAAATGAAAATATCTCGAAAACTGTAGCTTTGAAAGATTTAAGCCTTATAAATATTTGGGTAATATTTACGAAAACCAAAATCGCATATCAATAGTTGCTTTACTTCCAAAGTTATGATTTATATATTTTAACGTTTTTTCAAATAACTCAGAAACTAAAGCTCCCACAAATTTGGACTTTATAACAAAATTTGTAGTCCATATTCATGGAAACTTAAATCTGAAAACCGTATATCGCTACTTGATTTTGTTCCAAAGTTACAATTTTTTTAAATATTTTATCCCCTTTTTCTGCCTTTAGCCCCCCCACCACCTTAACCAAAAGTTAGTCAGTTTATGGTCAGCCAATGGAGGATTTTTGTACCAAATTTCGTTAAAATCGATTAAGGCGTTCTTGAGTTATCGTGTATATAGACAGACAACCTTAGAACATTGAACTACTAGAAGGAGCTTCTTTTCAGACCTAGGGCAGGGTGTTTGAGTTCAACATCTCCATCTCATTGTTGTCATGTTAACCTAATACGTTTTCCCCTATTTTTAATATTATTTAAAATACCTTAAATAATTTTTAGTTCCGTTTAATTAAATGGTCTAGATATAGTAATAAAAATCTATGTTTCTATAAAAAAAAAACTAAAAATGTATTCAAGTAGGATGTACAACTATAAAAATAAGAAAAAGGTGTTATGGAAATCCCTATTGACACTGAAATTAATGACAAGCCGGCAACACAGATTTCCTGCGTTTTTTTACCAAGAATGGCCAAACATGACGAATTTTAACCTATTATTTAGTTAATATTTTAATTTAACGTACCTGTGAAAGGAAATACTGCGTTCCCCCGGCTTCTGTTTCAAGTTGCATATAATAATACACTTCGGAACCATTTTTCGCCACAAACTTTTCACAAAAATATCAAAAACACACTATTGACAAGTGCTGAAACTTTCGCTTTCAAAACAATAATGACATTCCAGGAAAAATCGACAAACCGAAACAAACAATCAATGTTGCCACGTTGACTATAAAAGAAGATGTTTAAGGAAAACACATGTTAAATTTTTAAAAAAAAGTCGAAAGTTTTAAATAGGTTGTGAGTATTATATATTGTGTATATTAGTTTTTCCAACATATATCTTAAACCTCATTAATTAATTAATAAAAAAAGCGTCAAAACTTAATCCAAATTTAATAAGTTTTTTGTTGCATAATTCTGTTATTAAAATTGGCAACACAGATTTCTTTCTCCCCTTTCCCCACTGCAGATGTTGCACTCAAACCAACGTAACCAGACAGACCAGACTCCTTCTAGTAGTTCAATGTTCTAAGCAAACAACAGACCGACAGACAACTTTTTTTTCGTCAATTAAGGTGTTTTGGAACCTACTAACTCATTTTTGATAAAATTAAGAAAAGTTAAAATTTCCCCCATACCATATTGGTATGATGGACTAAAAAGCGTTTATAGTAACTAGATGACGTCTCAATATGGCGGCCAGTCAAATGATGGACTCACCTGTGAGTATAGGCGTGGTGTTTCTTCATGTTTTAAAAAGCAAACCAGAGAATTTGCATAATTGCAGGTAAATGATAAAAAGATTATAAAAATACAGGGATACAACTTTCAGCACAATCTGGCAACGTCGCCAAATTGATTACCTTGTGTCTGATCGCAACTTTGACAAACATAATGTCTCTATGTAATTTATACTTTTATGTTCTATTCCCTTGTGATTTCTATGGTTCCGAAGGGGTTACTTTCTGTGCCGTCGGCATAATGCGATTTGGACTACTCATTAGGTAATTGATAAGTCGAGAGCTGTGCCTTTGTGGCGCAACTATGGCGGAGGTAATTTAATTTTGACGCGCCGAATGTTGGCTTTGAGCGGCAAGGCAACGATCACAAAGGTTAACTCAAGCGCAAGAATATTAAAGGTAAGTATAACGCGTTTTTAGAGACCTTTGTCACCTATAATTTTTGACTTTATCGCTTAATTCGGGCACACAGAAAAAATATTTAATTGAGCCAAATAAAAGTATTTATTTGAACCAAGCAAATATTTATTTGGGTGAAAATAAATTTCTTTAAGTCAAATAAATCTGGCCTGACAGAAACCAATATTTATTTGATTTAAATAAATACTTGTTTGGACCATGGGAAGCAAATATTTATTTGGCTCAATGAAACCTTTTTCCTGTGCATCCTCAGGTACGAGATAATTTCTTTTATTCACGCCGGTAACCAGGACGGAGGGAATAGGAAATAGGATTAGAGATGGGTAAATCGATCATTTTGTACTGAACGAATTGATCAGTGATTCGTTTCTGGAATATCGATATTAAATTAAAGAAAACGGTGACCAAAAAAAAAAACCGCCCGCAGGAATTCGAATCAAAGGAACGAATGAATGAAACGATCGACCTATTTCCAACTGATTCAGTGTATCGCCACAGTGGGTCAGTCAGTCGTTGATCCATTCCGATTTAATTCACTCGTTTGATTCATTCTGTCTTCGTCGGTCATTTGACTCATTTGACTGATTGACTCATATCTCTCATATAAGTGATTCGATCATAGTGAATGAATCGTTCACGAATCACACATCTCTAAATAGGATATTCCCGTAAATGAAATTGGCATGGATGAAGTGTTAAATAATCGCCAGTGTCGTTTTTTTTATTTACGCCGGTTAAAGGCCGGGGGCGACCGGATGTCGCCGTAAATTAAATTGGCCTGGACAGCAACCACGTGGGATAGGTTTATCCTAGACGTGGATGATAAGTTCACACCTTCAGGTGGAGACAACCCATGGATGCTGGAGCTTAACAGCCCGAAGTCCATTGTAAACAGGAGACTAAGACTTGCACCGGAAACTCTGGCAGGTGATTCCGATCTGTTGATCATAACCTCCCTTTTCCCTGTTGCGTTTTTGAGTTCTTAAAGATAGTTAATAATTAAAATTCACCATAAAAAACATAAGAATAAAATATTTTAAATGAAAAATATTATTGGCCAAATTCTTTTTGCAATAAATAATAAATACCGTAAAAAGTTGTTTATAAACAAATCAAAGGCGGCGTGCAAAAACTAAAAGTGCTGCCTTAAAAACAGCGTCAAAACGGGTTATTAAGCGATAAGGTCACCGAATGGGGATTTTTCATGAGAGGTGCAAAAGGTCTCTTTTATATCCTATAGAGTTTAAGCACAATTTTAAATGTATCCACATACGCAAACTGGGCGCGTTTAAAACAGAGTTAAAAGACACTCCATTTTTGACTTGTTTATGCAAGAAGAATAAACAAATGAAAGATAACAAAGTATTTTTCAAAAAAGATGGATTAAAAACAAAAAAAAATCTATAATTGGCGGTTGCTATCCAAAAGTTGACGCGTACTATAATCTGCTTTATATACAGGGTTCCTAAGCAAATCCTTAGGGGGCCAAGCAGCCGTGTATAAGACGCAGACAAACGGAAAAGCACATTAGGCAGAAAAGGATGGGCATGGGGCGATGTTGTCACTACATCTTACACGTAGTAAATCCATTCCAGGTTGTTGTTTTCTAATGTTTTGCATTTTCATATCTTTAGGACTGGAATAAAATTTGTTTTTGCTCGACTTTAATACCAAACTGATGAAAGATATCGTAAAAAAAATATTTTTCGGCTTTTCATTTTGTAACCATTGTCCTTACGCACTGGTTACAGGCTGGGGACTGAGATACATGCAAATGCCTAACCTAAAGCGTTCATACACGGCCGGAGAAATCGACTGAGATATTTCCGTAGAAACTTTATCAAGCAAATAGGACGGGTTGACGCCTTCGAACGTCCAACCCGGGTTTTGCACTTTGATTCGAAATCAAAAAGGAGGAACAGTCAGATGTGGGGCCGAGCACAAATTACGTAACGGTGATTTTACCAATTTTTGACCCCCTCCCTATGTAATGTTTTTTAACGGTTTGGGACGACACTCCCCTAATATTACGTAACGATTTCAAGACCACTACCCCCCCCCCCCCAAAAAAAAACTTTTCACTTATTTTCATTCCAAATTTTCTTAGTTTCACACAAATGCAAACGCTGTCGAAAACCCCCCTCCCCCCTACGTAACGTTTTGTAACCCCCCTCCCCCCTATGACCATTACGTAATTTGTGCACGGCCCCTGTAGTCCCAGTGGAGGAGGGCGAGAAAATTGATATTTTTTTCTTAAAAATTATAGTCTTTAGACCTATTTCTTTGCGTTCCCGAAATTACGTAATTTTTTAAAAAAAATTGTAAGCGGCACCATTTTTATTTCGTGCTTTGTTTTTCTAACATTTTTGCGTTCGGCTAATTTAATTGAAAAATTTGCCTGCGGCGCCCTTTATCTTCTCACTCGAAACCAAGATCCCCCGTTTTAGGAAAACTGATCCCGTCTCTGTTTCTAAATGTTTTCGAATAAAAGTAAAGTATGACCATGGGGGAAATAATAATTTTCTACGGTATGACGAAAATTTCGAGAAAGTTGAAGAAAAAAATAAAAAAAGTGACAGAGCTCAAGTTTTTCGGAAAAAAAACGTTTTTTGTAAAGAAACAGAGCAAAATAAATCTTTTCACCGCTTTTTGGGTGTTACAAATATTGGCAGCCCCTTATTTTTCGCTTTTACCCTCCCGCTAGTTTTGAAGAATTGGTTCGCTACATGTTTCGAGATCATGTCATAAAACAGCTCGAAAATATCAAATGTAGTGTAGGGCCAGCTTTATTTAAAATCAATAATATCGCAAGCAAAAAGCTCTGCAGGAAAAACAGCGCCGTTTATTGATTTCTTTGGCTGCTAGTGCTAGCTGCATGGTTTGGCCGTTTCCGGATAGATTTCACTAGTAGAACAGAATGGAAAGAAATTTAATTAAAAGCGAAGATATTTCTTTCTAATGTTAACAACCTCACGAGTTTATCGCTCAGTATCGTAAATAATGGACCCTGCCGCCTCCTTTAAGCAAGAAAAAGCTGTGGTTTGGACCTGAAAACATCTAATTTTTAATTAGATTAGATGTTCAAATCTGTCCCCTTCTTGAGCCTCACAATATCCCAATCTATTGTAAAACTCTTGGCGCGTAGCAGCCAACATTTCAGGGGTGATAGAGTTGCCCGCCTCCAAAATTTTCGCCCTCAACTCCTGTATAGTCGTAGGCCGTAAGTGAGGGTGTTGGAAAATTTTGTAGTGCCAACAACCCCATAGGAAAAAGTCATTTGGCGCAAGATCTAGTGATCGAAGAGGCCATCGGATATTTCCATACGTGGAAATAATTCTATCACCAAATACCTGACCAAGGTAATTTGTAGCCTGGCGTGAATTGTGGGATGAACAGCCATCTTGCTGAAACCACAATTCGTCCAAATTTATGTTGAGTTCCCTCAACCGTAGTAAAACCTGGTGTTGGAGAAGATCAACATATTTTTGGCTATTCAAATTCCCTTCAATGAAAAAGGGTCCAATAATGTGATCCCCGACAATACCGCTCCAAACATTTAATTTTTGAGGATGTTGCGTTCTAACACTTTCGTGCAGATGTTTATTTTCGCGGGACCAATAGCGGCTATTTTGTGGATTGTGAGAGCTATGAAGTTCAAATGTCTTCTCGTCACTAAACAAAACTTTTGATAGGAAATTTTCGTTCCTGTCACATTTATCCCTCATAACCTCACAATATTCTAACCGGCGAAAGTAATCACCTGGTTGCAATTCCTGCCACTTCCCAATCTTAAACGACTTGTAGCCGTATTTTTTTAGGATCCATTGGCAAGTACTGTTGGGAATATCCAGTGCCTCCGCAATCGGTTTCGTCGAACATGGTTCATGTGCCTCAACGTAAGCGCATACCATTTCGTCTCGTTCCACCCTGTGTGGAAGAACGGGATGCTCTGGTATTTCGCCGTCGTGGTAACACTTTCTACAACCATTTATGCACCCGTACCTTTCAAAACGATGATAAATGTTGTAGACAGTTTGAGCCACAGGAACCGGTCGATCTGGAAACGCAAAAACAAAAAGCCCAATGACCTCGTTTATTAATAAAAATCTGTTCTTCCCGAGTATACGGCATTTTAAAAACACAAAATTTACGAAACTGAAGCGACTCGAAAGGAAATAAAAATGCAATGCCTGTGAATCCCAGTTTTTCCTCGATCATCTCATGGTGTGGCCGCCATCTAGCGGAATTTGCAGACATCTTGTCAACGGTTATTATTACAACTATGATTTATGCTCACAATGAAAGAGTGGCGACAATTTTTTCTCATGAAAGCAGTCCGGAGATAATAACAAACTGGCACCATTGCTCAATATACCTGTTTCTTTTGTGCGCGCAGAAGTTTCTATGCCATTTCTGTTTGATTTATTGAAATCCTATCCCTCAGGAAAATCTTAGGAACCCTGTATGTGCCTACCCATCAGAAAAAATGCAAATTGTACCATGTTTTCAATTTCCAAAACCCTAGCATCTAGTCTTTTGACTTGATTTAGTTAATTCAAATTGAGTTTTTATACTATATTTTTTATTTTCGTGTTTTTTAGTTAGATTTATTTCTTAGTTCCTCTAGTTACTACAGGTTACCCGGTAACCCGGTTTTCCATCGCAGAGTAACCCAAGCCAGGACGCATTGGCGGTCCCAGCCATTTGAAAAGGGGGGGGGGCGGTTTCAAACAAAACTTACTAACTACAAGCGCGGATTTTTTCGTTTACTTCATACATTTTTTATTTTAAAAAATGTTTAAATGCTCCGAAAATTTTTGAGAACATTATGCATTTTTTGATTTAGAATTAAACTTAAATTGTAAATATATCAATGGTTTCAAAGCGCAGCAGGCGAAAATTTTTAAGAAAATGACGCTACAATACCGTAAATATCAAAAGTAATATAGCAATTTATGCCCTACTTTTAACTTTCTAAATGTTTTCATAAAAAATTTAAAGCCCCTTTGTTAACTACCCCCCTATCCCCTGAAATCCGCGCTTGAGTAACTAAGTATAATTATTTCAGTTATAAAAAACATAGATAACAAACAAAGCACAAACAAAACCTAATAGCTAAATTCTTTTTTTTTTAGATCTAAAAAGCTTTTTAAGTTGAAACATTACCTTTAATATTGCATATCTCAAACATAAGATGCCTATCTCAAAAAAAAAATCGTTTCCGGTTTTTTGGGGCAAACCGGTCAATGACTTGCTCAATGTCAATTTCAATATGTCTGAGAGTAAGTTGTGGTTTCGAACTTCCTTTGTTTTTATTTTTCTTTTCACAACGTTTCGAATGCTTATGTATCTGCAATCGTCATCAGGTGAATACTGTTATGCAGCAACGCTAAGCCCGTCAGACGAATTTCCGCCATAGTGTTTTTAAGTACTTATGTTTTCAATCTTCTGAGGCATGAGAAGCATCTTTCTGACGAAGCAGTGCTTACTGACCAACATCCAAGAATATTTTTATCAACGGAAAAATATCACCACACTTGTTAATTGCCTCGAAAACGTTATCATGTATGTTTTGATTTAAGCTTTCGCCTACTTCTGACCAATATTGTTTCCAAATACTGAGCTCTCCCAATAAAAGTTCAAGAATTTGTGTTTGGGATTAATCAAACAGTATTTATAAACGACTTTAGTTAATTTTGCCTTGATTTTGGCTTCACGTTGTATAAAACTTGATATGATTTTGTCTAAAACTTGTTTATAAATAGAAACTCTGTAATACTGTTCTGTATTTCCAATGGTTTTCGCGGTAAGTACACTATCGGCATCATAAAAGTGGTACACAATACTTTTTGTTGTAATACCTTGGTCTATTTTTACAAACAAAGTCACCCATTATTGTATTTTTCCTAAACTGTCAAAGTATGTCATTCTGTATTTCAGTCCGACAAATAAATAAAAAAATGCCTCCACAAATTTATTTATTTGATAAAGCCCAACTCCTGACAAAACTACAACTATGGTCAATGGTCAATTAGTCAAATTAGGTCAATAGTCAAATTAAAAAACGATGTGAAGAAGATCAGACAATAGAAAGAAAACAAGGGACTGGTTTATTGAAAGTTTCAACTTATCAACAAGATTATGATTATCGCTTTTATGAAAAAAAAGGCAAAGAGATGAACCCAATTTCCAGGATGTGTAAGAGTGGCACGAAATCGCGTAAGGAAAGGCTCTAATTTAAGATGTCGTGTAGCTGCTAAAAAAATTAAACTTACGAATGAAAAAAAAACAGGCCAGGTTACTTTTAGCCCTTAATTATTCTCTAAAGAAACCAGAGTTTTGGCGAAAGGTAATATTTTCCGATGAAAAAGTTTTCCAGTCCTGTAGTGACAGAAAACAAATTCGGGAGTATCGTCCACCAAGAACGCGCTATGAGATCGCGCTGGAAGATTTTCGGTAAATATGTGGGGTTGGATTTCTGCTAGAGGTCATGGTGCTCTATTTCGAATCAATGGAAGGCTCACAGCACAGCTTTACGTGGACATTTTAGAGAACACTATGCTTCCAGCCGTCACAGAACTTTATCAAGACCAGTTTATTTTTCAACAAGACAAGTGCCCTGCTCATACGGCCAGAATTTGCCAAACTTGGTTTCGGGAGTAAAATATTTAAGTTCTTCCTTGACCTGCGAAAACCCCAGACGCCAATCCTATGGAAAATATCTGGGGTTTAATTTCAAAAAAGCTGGAAAGCTTTAATATTGTGCCGGGAAATCAACATCACTTGGTCCAGTTAATAGTCTATGCTTATGAAGAATTGATTGGTGAAAATGAAAACCTTTATAAAATTTTGGCTGATTCTCTACCAAGAAGGTTAAACGGTATAATTGAGGTGAATGGCGCAATGACTAGATATTAAAATTTATATACCTAATAATTTGTTTCTATTGTTTTATAATTTCTGTTACAGTGGTGTTTTTTAATTTTTGTTACAGTTGTTTTATGCGCTGGTTGATGTCAATATTTTCACATTTTAGTATCAGTCTGTTACAAAATATAATGCGGTAGTTAACCATACAATTTAAAAAATACCTATGTTTATCACTTACCACTTTTATAATGTCGATAGTGTACGTCATGCGTTTGTTTATTCTTGATGTGACGAATTGAAGGTCAAACTGTCTCAAAATACTGTGGAGGGATTCTAGAATGTCTTTAAAGGAACTTTCTGCAATTTCTCGTTTTTTCTCCAAAGACTTCAGGGTTACCACCAGCACCTTTGTTGTCTACTTTTTCCTGGAGCACCCCCCCCTGGAACCGCCACTGCGAGTAACTAGACTAAGTTAGCAGCCTAGGATGTGGCTTCTTGGAAAGTGTGAGGTTAAAGTGCTGTTTATTGATTGTTTATGGTTTTTTAATTTGTATTAATTTTTCTTCATAAATATCATCATTTTAAATGATGAACCACGGTCACTGAAAGTAACCGTGGCATCATGACAATTAACGCAAACGATTTGCTATTATCCTGAGGAAAAACCCTTTTAGTTAGCAGAAGAAAAAAGAAAGCAAGTTACATCTCAGGTAAAAAAAGCCGCATATCTTCACAAGACAGTTTTTATCTTATTTCGTAGGGTTTTATAAGATTCTACAACTCAAGCTGTCTTCCTTAAAAATCTGATCAAAAAAATCTGTACTTGTCGAGATTTGTCTGGGTTTTTACAAGTTTGTTTCATATACCGCATAGAAATCATATAAAACCTGATAAAAAATTGCAAAATTTCTTCAAACTTTTCTAGAAGATTTGAAGTAATAAATCGCAACTCCCTGATTAAATCCACTCCCTATGCCTAATCTCGGATTACCATGATTACATGTAATATTCCCAATAATAGCAAAAAGTGCAAATATTAGTCACCACTAAACAAGTGCACTTTTCAAACTCACCCTCCGTTTTGGGGGATGCAAGTAAAAGGATTAAAGGAATTATTATTAGCAAAAGTGTTTCCATATTCATGGTCATTCTTCGTTTGGATTACAAAGTCACATCTATTGTGATCGAGTGCTAATCCGTTGATGTATCGTCGTCACATATGTCATATTTTCGCATTATTCGGACAAAATCCGATTATTTTTTTTAGAAGAAAGATGTTTTGTAAGAAAAATTGCGAGAGCGTAGAAGGGCAACCTACTTTTCTTTTAACTTACATTTTTTTTTCGAAATTTCTTGAGCGGTCTATTTCTGAGCCAGTTAATGAGGGAGTACCTCAGGGTTCCATACTTGGTCCTTTGTTGTTCCTAATTTTTGTTAACGATATCTTCTGCATTTAATGGGAAACTTACTAGTTTTGCAGATGATAACACCTTCTTGTGGTATGATATAAGAGAGCTTCGAAAACTAATATTTTAAACTTTAGCTTTAGTTTAAAATGTACAATTTTTTAAAGAAATTGTCCAAAGGCGTTTTCTCGTGTTGAAATTGTTTAATTTTTTTTAAAGTTTAAAACATTCGTTTTCTCTGATTGCAACGGTGACGTCACATTTAAACTGGTTAAAAATATTTCGAAACGGAATTCATTCCCGTTTCAAAAACGACGCGTGCGCAGAAGTTACGTCAAAGTTTTGCCTTTTTAGAATTTGTTTTTTTTTCTAAAGCACTGATTATACTTTTTACCATCAGCGATTAGAATGGAAGACGATCAACGGAACGTTATATTTAGCAAATTTGTGGACCGTGATGGAGATTAAGTTATCAAAAATGATAATAATGAAGGTTTTGTTAAATAAACTTCTCCATCCATTTAAACACGAAAAACTGTCCAACATTTTTAGCATCATTCCTGTCAGCTGCAGTTGACGATATTCGCGTGTCCAAGTATTGGTTTCAGCTTTTTTGTAGCTATTTTGTGACGGTTAAATTATTTTTGTAGCTGCAGCCGTTTCCAAGAAAATCAGACTCCTCCTAGCTTAACGGTTAAGCTTAGGGGCCACTCTATAACTTTATTTCTGTTAAAGTTAGACAGTTCAAATCAACACTACATTTTGCAGCTCGCCTTAGTCGAGGAAATCACATATTAAAAGTTTTCAAAATATTCCTAGATTTTTTTTAAATTAAAATAAACGTGTTTTTTTTCTTTAAATATGTAGGACAAATTTATTGTGATATATTTTTCTTATTCACAAGGGGGCCCAAACACTTTGATGTTTGTTTCGTAGAGCACAGCACATTTTGTTGCTATTGCCGTTTAGGAGATATTTTTATTTCATTTTAATGGGCAAAATATATATAGGCCAAAACTATGTCATATAATTTTCTTATTTTACTAAGGGGCCCAAACCCTTTGATGATTGGTGCATGGAGCCATGTTTTAGCTATTATCTGACGTATAAAAATAAATAAAATTTATCATACAAAACCTTTGGAGTATATGTTTTGCCCTTTAAAATAAAATAAAAATATATAGATAGCTAAAACTGTGCTCTATTCACCAGCTATCAAAGCGTTTGGGCATCTTAGTAAATAAGAAAATTATATCACATAGTACATTTGACCTATATATCTTGCCCATTAAAATGAAATAAAAATATCTCGTAAACGGCAACAGCAACAAAATGTCTAAATACGTCATATGATAGTTAAAGCTGTGCTTTATAAACCAAGCATTAAAGTGTGTGGGTCCCCTGGTAAATAAGAAAAATATACCACATAGTAACTTTGGCGTATATATGTTGCCCATTAAAATAAAATAAAAATATCTCGTAAACGGCAGCAGCTACAAAATGTTTTAATACCTAAAACGATAGCGAAAACTCTACTGTATATGCAATGCCAACTATCAAAGTGTTTGAGCCCCTTAGTAAATAAGAAAATTATATCACATAGTACATTTGGCCTATATATTTTGCACCTTAAAATAAAATAAACATATCTCGCCAACGGCAACAGCTACAAAATATTTAAGTACGTCCGATGATAGCTAAAACTGTGCTCTACGCACCTATCATCAAAGTGCTTGGGACCCTTAGTAAATAAGAAAAATATAGCACTTTAAATTTTTCCTATATATTTAAAGACAAACAAATCCAGAAATATTTTGGAAACTTTTAATATATTATTTCCTCGACTAAGGCGAGCTACAAAATGTAGTGTTTAATTGCTCGCTTTAACAGAACTAAAGTTATAAGGTGGCCCCTCAGCTTAACCGTTAGGGTAGGGGGAGTCTGGTTTTCTTGGAAACGGCTGCAGCTACAAAAATAATTTAACCGTAACAAAATAGCTACAAAAAACTGAAACCAATATCATTCAAAATAAAGCCCCACAACAAATTAAACAGTATGTAAAAACAAAAAAATCGGTTTTTATTAAATTAGAAAAAATGTATGATTATTCTAAAAAATTTTAATATTTAATCCCCTCGAACAAGCCGAGCAACAAAATGTGTTGTTTATTTGAACTTTCTAGCTTTAGCAGAAAAGTCGAAAACTAAAAACCGCATCGGGATATGTCAAAGCGTTTCTGAGCTACAGGGTGATTCTCAAAAATGTGCGATTTTAAAGGCCTTCTACAACTTTTTTATTTGTAAAGATAGAGATTTTTATTAAAAACATTTTTTGAAGATTTTTTAAAGACAAATCTACCTGTTTCACCGATTTTCTCTTAAAGCCTTTAGTTCCCGAGACATTACACAAAGTTATATTTCTTTCAATGGGATACCCCCAATTTTTCTAAAAAATCAGTTTTCTAATATAATTTCCTGTCGAACGATGTACCATACACCTATTTTTATTAAATAGTTTAAAAGATATTTGCATATTTTGATATTTACCATAGTAGGCGCTGTGCGCGCCCTAAATGTGTAAATAAAATTTTATTAAGTTTTTTTTCATACAAAATCAAGTTAGCTACGACACGAGGAGACACAACAACCTCGAACTTTAACTTCTAGTTTACTATAATTACCAACCCTAAAATAATAAACAAAAATAAAATGATTAAAAGTTTTTATTTAAAAATTTTATTAATTAAACTATGTAACACCTAAAATCTACATCTAACAATTTTCTTTAATTCTAAAACAAATGCTCAAATTGACGCTATTTTCTGCATTAAGAAGTTCTACCGCACGAAGCTGCCTGAATGCAGTACGAAGGAAGTGCCTCTTCCAATTCCCTTCTAGTAGTTGGGCGATTTCGAAATACAAGTTCTTTGACTCTCCCCCACTAAAAGAAGTCGCAAGGGGTCAGGTCTGGAGACCTGGAGGGACCAATATGTAGGACATTTACTTCCGACCCAGTTTTCAGCAAACACAATATTTAGCAAATTAGTAATGTCTCGTGCATTGTGTGGAGGTGCACCGTCATGTTAAAAGTATAGCTTATTATCGATAAACGGAATCACCTGCTCTTCTAAAATTTGTTGGTATCTTTCGGCATTTAAATTTCCATCAAAAATATATGGCCCAATAATTTGTCCTCTGTAGATGCCTACCTATACCTTAAAACTGAACCTTCCCTGATTCGCTTGTTCCACCATAATATGGGGATTTTGCTGTTTCCAGTAATAGCAGGTATAGCTGGTGAATATTCCCTCACTAGAAATCGTTGCCTCATCCGTCCAAATAACTTTTCTGGCAAAATCGGGGTCTTCTTGGCTTTTATTTAGGTACCACCTGCAAAATGCACGTCTTGGAGCAAAATCTCGTTGCCGTAATTGGTGCACCCGTCGGGGTCGATAGGACCTAAACTTGTGTTTTTTAAGCACCCGAACGGCATTGCTGCGTGGAATTCCAGTGTTTCTCTCCATAGCCCTGGTGGAAGTATTCGGGTTAATTTTTATTTCTTTAGAACCGTTAGTTCTTCCAACTCTCTATCTCTTCGAAAATATTTTTGAGCTAGGTTGCCTTCTTTCCGGATATCTCTGGAAATATAGATTTAACGCCGTCTGTCGATTTTCGTTACTTTCAATATAACATTTTATCATCTCGTACTTTTCAAAGTTTTCAAACATTTTTATATATTGACGAAAACGCCACTTTTGACACTTGGGCTCGTTTATCATGGCAATAGTTTTTATTTGATCATAGCTACCTAGATAGATACCCTAAAACTGCATAGGTCAGAGTTAAACACAGCCTACTATGGTAATTATTAAAAATTGCAGATATCTGTTTAACTACTTAATAAAAATAAGTGTATGACACATCGTTTAACAGGAAATTTTATTACAAAACTAATTTTTTTAAAAAAATTGGGGTATTCCATTTAAAAAAATGTAACTTTGTGTTATATCTCGTGAACTAAAGGCTTTAAGACAAAATCGGTGAAACAGGTAGATTTGTCCTTAAAAAATCTTCAAAAAATGTTTTTAATGGAAATCTCTATCTTTACAAATAAAAAAGTTGTAGAGGGTTTTTAGAATCGCACATTTTTGAGAATCATCCTATAGCACAGAAACGCTTTGACATATTGCAATACGGTTGTTAGTTTTCGACTTCTCTTGAAAATCGAGCCCGTAACATGTATATTAGTTTTGGGCTAACTATGCTGCGAAAGCCCAAAGCTATAGAGGCCCCTCGAATTTGGACCACCCTGTACATTAAACAATAACAAAAAAATAAAATAAAAAGGCAGCGGAAAAGGCTCCTTTTGAATCTCTCTTGTAAAGTAAAACTTTCCGGATGCAAATTGTACGAACAATGCTTAATTTCTGGTAGGTTGAAAAATAGTAGTTTTAACAACTAGTGGCTAAAATAGTGCTTTTTCTTACAAGCGTTGGTTTAAATAATGAGCGCAGCGAGGTATTTAAAAACGCGAGTAAAAAAAAGTACAGTTTAGCCGCGAGTTGTTAACACTATTTTTTTTAATACCTTTATCAAAAAAATCCAAGAAAAATAGGAAAATAGTTTTAAAAATCTCGAACGAAGAGCACTTCTCGCAACACACCATCTTTACAGTATAAATCAAGGCTGGTGAATGAAATAAAAATGGTGGTTTCCATGGCGATGTGCCTTTTTACTCGGTGACGTTCATTGTTGCGACATTTTAATCTTTGACGGTTTGATATTTTGACGATGTTTTGAAATTATTTTTTCGTGAAAACTGGCGGAAATGGCTTAATTTTTAGGCAAGAGTAATTAGATTTTTTCATTTTATTATTATTTTGGGTAAAAAACGGACAGAAATCTTTTTTTGCAACCGTGATCAAAAAAAAAAAGTTTTTTTGCATCGGTAACCAAAAAAGCCATGCTTTAGTTATCTGCAGACAGTTACTCAAAATCATGTGTTCGATGAAGGTATAAAAAAAATACTTATGCTGCAATTAATTAACTTCAGCTCCCTTCCCAAGGCAGCCAGCAGCTCAATACCCGCGAAGGGCGTACACTATTCTCTAGAAAAAGCCCTTTGCGGATCGTCTGACAGAAGAGAACGTCGGTCAACTTAATAGCTGAGCCGTTTCCGTTTCCACAACGGAAGCGACGGTCGTTTCCGTGACTATTGGCAATAATAACTCGTTCGCCAGTCGGCCAGATAGAAAAATCTTTTGTTTTTGCGGTTATAATCCAGATTTACTATCCTGGAAATCTTATTTTCGGATATTATTGGTTTTATTTGCTTATAATATATTATTTTCGTTGGGGTTACATTTTAAGGGTTGGAAAATTATCGAAAATAATATTTGAATATTTCTTTCCCGCAGGAACTTTTTGAGTGGATTTTTCTTAAACGCACGAGACCGAGATCTATCAGGCAAAAAAATCTTAAAATGTATCTACTTTTTAGAGAGTTCTACACCACCGTCATGCAATTAAATCCCAAGTGCATAAATTCTGTATTCTTATAGTTTCCGAAATATGATGTCGTCCGTTTTTGCGGTTATAATTCGTGGGGGTTACATTTTAAAGGTTGGGTAAATGATCGAAAATCATCTTTGAATATTTTTTCCCGAAAAAACTGTGGATTTTTTTAAACGCGCCAGAGCGAGATTGATAAATATTACAGCGGACGAAACAAATAATATAGATTACCGATTCCGTTTAAAGTCGGTTACAAAGAGGTTTGTGTGGGTGAGGATTTCAAATTTTCAACCAAGTTTAAAAAATTATGAAGTCAAAATGCTGGTTTAGTTAGTTAGTTAAATGAGGTTTCAGGTAGAGTACAAATTGGCAGTGGGGTACCTCAGGGATCAGTTCTAGGGCCCCTCTTATTCCTTATCTATTTGAACGATCTTACAAAACTAAAACTGAACGGTTCCTTTATTTTATTTGCTGATGATACCACTTTGCTATGGCATAGCAAGGATGGATCATGTCTAAAAGATATAATTGAAAGAGACCTTTCCAAGATAAATGAGTGGTGTGATGCCAACTTGCTATGCTTTAATACCAATAAAACGTGTTTCTTCACCTTCAAATTTGAACTTGAAAACTTAGTCTTGGAAAATCAAAATATCGTAAAAAAATCTTCTACAAAGTTTTTGGGCATTGAAATAGACTCAAAGCTTAAATTTCAAGAAAATGTAGCAAAGTTAAATGGCAGATTGGCAAGCGGTTGCTACGCATTAAGGGTCATAGGTCATCAATAGAGGTTTACTATGCTTTTATCGAATCCCACCTTAGGTATGGTATTCCATTGTGAGAGAGTCTTGTAGACCTCTCTTCAAAAAACATAAAATTTTAACAGTTTATAACCTTTTTATTCTGGAAACAGTATGTTTAATGCACAAAAAATTTTATGAATTGCTTAACCAAGGCGGCACTCATAGCACAAGACGATCAAATTGTATACCTCTCCCAATCCCAAAAACAACATTAACAAAAAATTATTCGATGGCAATAAGATTTTCAATCACCTCCCTGAGGATACCAAAAACATTCCTGATCAAAAAAAGTTTAAAAATACCATAAAACATCTGCTTGAACAAAACCCATATTATTGTTTGCAAGAATTTTTTGATGAAAATCTTTGATTAAATTTATTTCGGGTTAACGATGCTCTACATTTTTGTTTATTTAATTCGTTTTTGGGCTCTTTGTATTTTTTTTATTTTTTTTATCTGTTTTATTTATGATCTTTTTACGTATATTTTTTTTTATTTTTATAACTAATTATATTTTATACGCTTTTTTCGTCTTATAGTTTATATGAATTCCTTCGTTTTTCACTACTAATGTTTGTTTATACTATTTTTAAACCCTTTTTAATTTTATACTAATTAAGTAATTGTCGGGTTATATATTGTTGTTTATTTGTTTATACTATTTTTTTTAACTTGATTTTGACTTTATTCTATTATGTAACTAATTATCAACAGTATTTTTAAACCCTTTTTAATTTTGTAACTAACTGTCGTTTTGTATATTGTTGTTTATTTATTTGTTTATACCATTTTTCTAACTTAATTTTAATTTTACTCTATTGTGTAATTATCATTTATTTTATAGTTCTATAGTTTTCGCTTTGTCCACAAATTTTTTTTTATAAATTTTTGACAATAAAGCACTATTCAATTCAATTCAATTCAAAAATTGGTATATAGCGGTTTTTGAGGTCGAGGATTACGAATTTTCGATCAGATTTCATTTAAAATTGGTATGTAAAAGTTTTTGAAGCCGAAAATGAAGAATATTTGATCAAATATCGAAAATTAAGTTGACAGCTTCTGGAGGGGAGGGGGGAATTACAAATGTTGGTTTAGATTTCACAAATTATGAAGTTAGCAGTTTCCCGTGGGGGGGGGGGGCTATCTAAGTACACACTCGAATACAGGGGGCTACCATCTATAAGTATCCCCGATTTTGTTCAAAATTGATATTTAGGTGACGTTGTCACGCCGTATGTTATCCACAAATCGATAGCTGTCAAAATGGCCTTTTCATACGCATAATTTGTTTTTTCTGCGCGAGACCCTAAAGTACGGAAAAACACCCATAAATTCGGAAAATGGTTGAATTTAGCATGTTTTTTAATGTTTTAAATTTTCTAAATAACAATCGTGACGTTGTCACGCCATAAGGTACACTCGAGGCGGTTACTGTCAAAATGGCCTTTTAATACGCATAATTTGTTTTTTCTGCGCGAGACCCTAAAGTACGGAAAAACACCCATAAATTCGGAAAATGGTTGAATTTAGCATGTTTTTTAATGTTTTAAATTTTCTAAATAACAATCGTAACGTTGTCACGCCATAGGACTCGAGGCGGTTACTGTCAAAATGGCCTTTTAATACGCATAATTTGTTTTTTCTGCGCGAGACCCTAAAGTACGGAAAAACACCCATAAATTCGGAAAATGGTTGAATTTAGCATGTTTTTTAATGTTTTAAATTTTCTAAATAACAATCGTGACGTTGTCACGCCATAAGGTACACTCGAGGCGGTTACTGTCAAAATGGCCTTTTAATACGCATAATTTGTTTTTTCTGCGCGAGACCCTAAAGTACGGAAAAACACCCATAAATTCGGAAAATGATTGAATTTAGCATGTTTTTTAATGTTTTAAATTTTCTAAATAACAATCGTGACGTTGTCACGCCATAAGGTACACTCGAGGCGGTTACTGTCAAAATGGCCTTTTAATACGCGTAATTTGTTTTTTCTGCGCGAGACCCTTAAGTACGGAAAAACACCCATAAATTCGGAAAATGGTTGAATTTAGCATGTTTTTTTAATGTTTTAAATTTTCTAAATAACAATCGTGACGTTGTCACGCCATAAGGTACACTCGAGGCGGTTACTGTCAAAATGGCCTTTTAATACGCATAATTTGTTTTTTCTGCGCGAGACCCTAAAGTACGGAAAAACACCCATAAATTCGGAAAATGGTTGAATTTAGCATGTTTTTTAATGTTTTAAATTTTCTAAATAACAATCGTGACGTTGTCACGCCATAAGGTACACTCGAGGCGGTTACTGTCAAAATGGCCTTTTAATACGCGTAATTTGTTTTTTCTGCGCGAGACCCTAAAGTACGGAAAAACACCCATAAATTCGGAAAATGGTTGAATTTAGCATGTTTTTTAATGTTTTAAATTTTCTAAATAACAATCGTAACGTTGTCACGCCATAGGACTCGAGGCGGTTACTGTCAAAATGGCCTTTTAATACGCATAATTTGTTTTTTCTGCGCGAGACCCTAAAGTACGGAAAAACACCCATAAATTCGGAAAATGGTTGAATTTAGCATGTTTTTTAATGTTTTAAATTTTCTAAATAACAATCGTGACGTTGTCACGCCATAAGGTACACTCGAGGCGGTTACTATCAAAATGGCCTTTTAATACGCATAATTTGTTTTTTCTGCGCGAGACCCTAAAGTACGGAAAAACACCCATAAATTCGGAAAATGGTTGAATTTAGCATGTTTTTTAATGTTTTAAATTTTCTAAATAACAATCGTGACGTTGTCACGCCATAAGGTACACTCGAGGCGGTTACTGTCAAAATGGCCTTTTAATACGCGTAATTTGTTTTTTCTGCGCGAGACCCTAAAGTACGGAAAAACACCCATAAATTCGGAAAATGGTTGAATTTAGCATGTTTTTTAATGTTTTAAATTTTCTAAATAACAATCGTGACGTTGTCACGCCATAAGGTACACTCGAGGCGGTTACTGTCAAAATGGCCTTTTAATACGCATAATTTGTTTTTTCTGCGCGAGACCCTTAAGTACGGAAAAACACCCATAAATTCGGAAGATGGTTGAATTTAGCATGTTTTTTAATGTTTTAAATTTTCTAAATAACAATCGTGACGTTGTCACGCCATAAGGTACACTCGAGGCGGTTACTGTCAAAATGGCCTTTTAATACGCATAATTTGCAAACATTAAAAAACATGCAAAATTCATCCTTTTTCTAAATTTAGGGGTGTGTTCCGTACTTTAGGGTCTCGTGCAGAAAAAAAAAAATTATGCATATGAAGAGTCCATTTTAACAGCTATCGATTTGTGGATAACATATGGCGTGACAACGTCACCTAAATACCAATTTTATAGATGGTATGATTATTGAAATCTGGTGTAAAATTTTTAATTCTCGGACCTCAAAACCCCGAGATACCAATTTTCAAAGACATCTGAGATGCTTAGATGGAACCCCCCCCCCTCTTCGGGGAGCTGTTATTTTTATAATTTGTGAAATTTGAGAAAATTCGTAACTTTTTACAAAATTGGTGTACTTAGATAGCCCCTCCCCCCGGGATCTACTAACTTCAAAATTGGTGAAATCTAAACCAACATTCTTAATTTTTGACCCCCGAAACACCTTTATACCAATTTTGAACGAAATCAGAGATACTAGATGTCTGCCCTCCACCCGGGGAGATTTCAACTTCATAATTTTTTAAATTTGATCGAAAATTTCTCGGTAGTCTATATTCAGAATTTGTTTGGTCCTCTGTGATATTTATCAATCTCAATCCCGATCTAACTTTCAAAATGTATCTACTTTTTTAGAGAATTCCATGTCAGGCTCATAAATTCTGTGCTCTTGTAGTTTTTGCGTTATGACGATGGTCATTTCCGTGACTATTGGCGAAACTAACTCGTTGCCAGATATTATAATCCAGATTTCCTGTCCTGGAGACCCTATTTTCGGATATTATTGGTTTTGTTTTAGTTATACTATATCATCTTTTTTCGAAAATTTTTTACCAGTTTCTTCGTTTATACGGGCCTCTTAAAGTGCTTTCATGTAAGAGCGGTTTGAAAATTTTGTCGTCTACACCATGGAAAGATCTCGCAAACTGTAGCTTTGAACTCTATAACAAAATTTTTGGGTAATATTTACGAAAACCCAAATTTGAAAACCGCATATCAATAGCTGCTTTACTTCTAAAGTTATGATTTTTTTAAAAGGTATTTTAACCTTTCAAATAACCCGGAAACTAAAGCTCCCACGATTTTGGACTTTATAACAAAATTTTTAGTCCATATTTATGGAAACTTAAATCTGAAAACCGTATATCGCTACTTGTTTTTGTTCCAAAGTTACAATTTTAAAAAATATTATATCCCCCTTTTCCCCTCTTCAACCCTCCACCCAAAAGTTAATCAGTGCATGGTCAGCCGATAGAGGATTTTTGTACCAAATCGATTAAGGCGTTCTTGAGTTATCGCGCATACAGACATCAACAGACCGACAGAAAACTTTTTTTTTCGTCGATAAAGATGTTTTGGAACCTTAGTAACTCATTTTTGATAAAATTAAGAAAAGTCAAAATTTCACGATTTTAATACTAAGATACATAAAGAGTTTTGTTTTTTAATAGGATAACCAATTTTGTACCATATTGCATACTCTTACAAAAGTTGACAGCCCAAACAAGCACTTGATAGCGACTGATTAGGCAGACAAGTGTTGTACCATACGGTGTATAATGTTTTATGAACCCCTATCTTGTGTTGATGTACTTATTCAAATAATTGCACTGACTTTGTCTCCATTAAAAATGTTTGCTGAATTAATGATAAAGTAATGCACATTTTTCAATACGTGACTACGTATATAGAAATTGGCTCGGTATATATTTGCATTTTTGGATTCTACAAAAAATTCTAGGTACTTTTTATGTATAATGTCGTATACCTATCTTCACCTGTTTTCAAAATATTGACAGGTGACAATGATAACTTTGTCAACAAAACTGTTTATACGATCCTATTTTTAGATTTAACTGATGGTTAAAATATTCCAAGGTTAATCTAACCCTGGGTTGGGATGGGAATGTAAAAACCGCTTTGTTCTATGCTTAACCGTTATTATGTTATGGGCTGTTAAAGTTATCAAATGTCAATTTTCCCCTGTCAATATTTTAAAAACAGGTGTGTTTTACTTAAAATAACAAAGTTGTTGTCAAGATTTCCTGTAAATGGCAACACTGAAAATCCGAAATCATTTTACAAATATACTTTACATGGACTTATGTTGGAATAGAAAGTTTAAAAAGTGTCTATTGTATAGTTTCCAAAATAATCTAATAGGCCACTCACCTTGGGACACCCGGTATATATAGCACATCCAAATTGCATAAAACTTTTGAAAAATTCTAAATAAAACCAAATAAAAATTAGCCTGTATTAAGATTCAGGTTACACCCTATTTTCTTACCAAATTTCTTCCAAAACGGTTCAAACGTTTTTGCGTTATTGATGGACAAAAACCTTAGTTTATTGACGCTTAAATATTTAGTAATATATATGTATATACAGGGTGGATTCTTTAAATGGAACGGTGCTTCTAGCGACTTTAGGGAAGAGGTTTAAAAAATGCTAAAAACGAATCTTTAATGATTTTTTAGGACGATAAAAAAATTGGGGTATACCAACTATTTTTTTTTAAAGAGCTCGTTAAAAAGAAATTTAAGGCATTAGTTTTTTTTTTTGACATCTGTCAAATAATGTGTCAAAAATTTAAGAAACTAATTATTTTTTCAATTGTTTTAGCTTCAAAATAAACTACATATTTTTCTATTTATTGGCGTCCTATTTGAGGCCCTCACTGAAGGCCCGAGGCCTACCAACATTTTTTTCAAGGGAAGGTACCATTTGTGGCACTTTTTTGGAAAGCTTGTTAAAAGAGAAATTGAATCAAATAAAAAATTTTGACATCAAATTTTACGCCAATAATATCCTTTTGTGGTAGTGTCTGTATCCCACTTAGTAAATAAAGAAATATGTAATTATTTTAAAGCCAAAATAATGAACAAAAATAGGTCTTTTTTTGACAGATGGCTTGGCAGATGCCAAAAAAATTTATTTAATTGAATTTCTTTTTAACAAGCTTTCCAAAAAGTTTGACAAGTGGTACCTCCTCATGAAAAAAATGTTGCTAGGCCCTCGGCCTTCAGTGAGAGCCCCCAAATGGGCCACCAATAATGTCCTTATGTTGTATTTTTCTTATTTCGCGTAGTAAATAGAGAAATATATAGTTTATTTTGATGCTAAATCAATTGACAAAAAAATTTAGATTTTTTTAAATTTTTGACAAATTGGTTGACAGATGTCAAAAAAAAACTAGTTCGTTAGGTTTCTTTTTTAACAAGCTTTCCAAAGAGGTGCCATAAGTGGTAACTTCTCATTCAAAAAAAATACTTGGTAGGCCATGGGCCTCCAGTCCAGTTGGGGGCCCAAATTTTTTTTAATCATGGGCAGACAGTCCCTAAAAAATCATTAAAGATTTGCTTTTAGCTTTTTTTTAAAACCTCTTCCCTAAAGCCTCTTGAAGCACCGTTCCATTTAAAGAATCCACGTTGTATATATTGCACATATAAACTGCAATAGAGGTCCATACACCTTGGAAAAGTCTGGGTAAACTCCAAACAAGCCTGGATACACCCTGGATAAGGGAGTGAGAAAAGTTTTGGAGTAAATCTTTGCTCGATTTGAATTAAAAACAACCACAGGCCTAAACCTATTAGAGAAGGCCAAAGATATCGTTGGTTAGTGGTTTTAAAAACTTCTTAAAGAATGTTCGAAATGTGTTTTATCCTCTTTAGCGTCGTCACACTGGCAGCGATATACTCAGACAATTTGGACCACCCGTTTCTAAACAGATAAGCGCTAAAAAAGCATTCTGACCGAGATTGTGGGTCACTAAATTTTTTAATCACTTGATTGCTGTGTATCACTAATAGAAAAACGACTAGATTTTTTCAGTCCAGGATCATATATACATTAAAATAATATTCTGTTTTTTCTTATATTATATGTTTACTACTCTAAAATCACCTACTAAAAACTTTGGGTACACCAATTTTTTCCCACTTTTTCCTTAAAAAAAACTTTCGTTGACATACAATATTAAAATAAGGTTAAAAATCTGAAAACACTCCTATAAAGAAACAAGAAAATTGAAAATTAGATTGCATCGAAATTTTGCAGGACTGTTTATTAAAGTGTTTTTAACAAGCGAATTGAATCAGTTTTTAGCGTTTCTTTTTAAACCATCTTAAGGTTGGGCTGTGTGTATTGACTTAGAATAGCCGATACCCAGTTCTCGCAATTCTCCAACTTATAATCTTGCTAAATATTGTCACGTAGGGGTTTTCATGACGGGGTATTAATTGATTTAATAAACCAACCGTACCGGGTTTTAATGGATTTATGATAACAAATTATAAAAACGTTACTTACTTGTAAACACTTAATCACATCCAACAGTCTTAATACAGCAACGTCACAGTTCTATCTTGGGGGTAGGTCTTGGTTACAATTACAATTTTCTGACTTAATGAACTTACTGACCCCTTCTTGATGTTCTCGATTGGTTTTATAGGATGCATGTGATAAAAAAAACGTGAGTTTGCAAAAGCATCTATTCATTGAACTTACAAACATCACATGCTTCCTAATGCTAACTGTTAGGTTCATAGCCTGAGTCGTTAACATTTACAAACCAAGCAAGGGCAAAATAGAATGCCTAAAGGGCATTCACGACAATATCTCTCATTAATTATCCAGCCTCAAGGAAAATCACTATCACTCGTTAAAAATTCAAAGCATTTCGTGGTCCTACTTACAGACATAACCTGACGACCAATTTGTTAGTTTTGACGTCGAAAGTTTGTACACTAACGTACCACTGGAAGAATCACTCTAAATCATTGAACAGAACTTAAGGGCAACTACCCCTCTGACAGAACCTTAGATTAAAAAGAGACAAGATACCTGACACTTACGGAGACTTTGGTTATATTATTATATGGAACAATGTTTAACTTTCTGTTGTTTACAGTAAACACACCAGTGGCGTACCTACTTAAATATAAATTAACACGCAAAAAATAATTCTGCCATTTTGAGCTTTGCAAGCTTCCTAATAATAAATGTTTGTAGTATAATTTTATACAAAATAAATTTATTACAAAATTTGTATATGATTTATAGCAATTTCAATTTTCAACACAATAAAATTATGCCAAACATTAAAACAAAGAAACACAATCCATAGCACCTGGAACATCAAGAAAAAAAAAGAATATGTTATTGTTTTTGTTAATTTTGTTATTTTTTTCTGGTCATTAGTAGAAACTTACTTATACTGACTTCTTCAGTATACAATAAAGTCAATAATGCTTAGGGTATATAGAGACATCTAGAACAGACAAAAATATTTAAATATCAATTCGAAGGCCGAGCGCCGATGGCAAATAAATCAACCTTAATATTCTCATAAGAGAGGAATTTAATATTCTTAAGGCGCAATTACACAGACGAACATGCTCAAACAAAAGCTCGTGCAAAAGATCTTAATTTTTTTGCGTGAACATTTTTGTGAGCTTTTCTTTGAACATTTTGTTCCGGCAAATTTTTGAGAAAATTATTGCTATCTGTTTTGGAAACATATTTTTAAAGATGAGAATAAATAAAATTTCACATCACTGATCAGTGATCTCAATTCTTTAAAAAAATGGAACACCAACTTTTATATTAAATTTTTGTGAAAAAAAGCCGACGGCAAGCGAAACATTATTCTTGGCTATCAGTTTTGTCATATGCAATGTTAAAATAGTTAATGATGGAGGTAATAACATTTAATTCTTTTCTTTAACTTTTTGGTTTTCTTTCATTATAAAAAGAAAACGGAAATGTCTTCGAAGTAATTACTTTTTAAAATGCAGGTGGATATTTTTAGTGAACTGTTCTGGAGAGTAGTTAGTTGTTCCCTGGGGGGGGGATAGGGAGGTTTAGACAGTCGGAACGCAGCGCTGTCAAATACTGCTGTAATTTTCTGTGTCAATGTTCATTTGACCAAAACTCCCTCTCACTAGTCTACGGTTTTTACCTTCTCCTAACCCAGCAACAGCAATAAATAAGTGCCAATTTTTATTTTTTTTGATTCTCGTTTTTTTTACAACCCCAAAAAAGTTACAAGTATACTGGCATATCCCCTATAAAAATCAGATCAATCGAAGTTGCTTATGAGGTAAAACGTGAATTTCGACATAAAATCGTTTTTCCGTCCGAAAGCACTTAATTAAAAATACCTTGTTTTAAAACTTAGTCTTTCTATTTTCAGTTAAGTTCAATGAATTCCCATAAAACTATAAAATTTAAATTTGTAAGAACATTTCTTCAAACAAATTTTGTGTAACATTCTCTCCAAAATCTCCGTGAGTCTTTTTGTACGAGATTTTGCTCGAACTTTTCTTTGAACATTTTGCTCAAGAGGCTCGTGTAAATGTTTGTCGGCATTTCAACATCAAAGGAAAGTTTGTCTGTGTAAATGCGCCTTTACAAACCTGAACACATGTGCATTAACTTCTATTGTCGTTGGCAAGTTGGTTTAAGGACTTTAGCTACCTTTATTTTATAGTCCTTATAGAAACCTTCGAAAATATCTTATTGCGCATTAACTACTTCATCAAAAGTACTCGAAACCTCGAAAAAACCTTATAAAAATTTGCGAAAATATCTCATTTGCCGCATTGGGAATGAACTACTTCATCTACAAAGCTGAGATAAAAAGAATTTGATATAAGAGTACTTTGTCCGTGGCAAAGGATATTGTTAAAAATTAATCACGTCATTTTTGTCGGACGTTAAGGGGCATGGACAGTACTCTTATATCGAATGCTTTTTATTTCAACTTCCTAAACTTAGAGGCCCTCTATACATTTGACAGTTGTTGTTTTTACCAAATATTTGCATGTAAAACGGATTTTATGAAATGGACTGAGGTTTTGCTCTCTCTTTTTATAATTTCCCCAGCCAGTTTTTGAAAGATTGATTTTTTTTGGTTAGTAAAGTATGTCAAGCTTTGACAAAAAGAAAACAAAAACTAACACTAAATACTCACGGTAGATATTAAAAATGTAAATATTAGGTAAAATATCAAGACTCCTATGATCTGTATTTTTGTTACTCTTTTTCTTACAATAAAATATGGAAACATAAGGTGTTATTTATTAACAGAGTACATACTAAATGTGTATGTTTGTACCTACTGCTTGTAGCTCACTCCTCGCAAATTCGGCTATTTTTATTAATTTTTCATCTTGGTAATTGCATGTTTTCTTTTTACTTTTCCTGAGTTTCTTTCTCCGTTGGACAAAGGAGCAATACAAATTCGTCGAGTCACGTATTTTTACAGTTTTTGATATAGCAAAATTCCATTTTTAAACCTGGCGTTTCTTCATCAACCAACCATCATACCAACTATCATTGCCAACACACAATTTCAAACATTTCCCTAACAACTATCAAATCCAGTTGCTCACCTCTGGGCGCTTATTCGGCCCGTGAGGTGAGGTGATTTAATTTCCCCGTGGAAATAGGTGGTGAAACTAACGGTCGTGAGGTGAGCTGACCTCACGGGCCGTCAAGAATCTACCTAAACTCAAAAATAAAGAAGTTTGTCACAAGAAAGATTTATAAAAATTCAGATAATTATTATTAAATATCACTATAAAAATAATATTATTTCCAAAAAACAGTGCACAATCATTCAACTAATTTTGTTTAATTTTTGGTCTAACTAGTGTAGAAAACCGTCTATTTTAAAAAATATTAAATCTTTTATTCGGATTTGTTGCACCCTATATTTAGGTGTTAATAAAAAAAGCAACAAAAAAGAAGCATGCATTTGTGTGTGTGTGTGTTTTTTTACGAGATTCAGAATCAGAAGATAGTAGTTGGAGCTGTTTGGTTGACGGTAGAACGAATTGTTTACAGGTCAGTAAAATGCGTATTTAAAAATTATTATATTTCAAACAAAGGGTTCTTTTATTTCTATTATATTTGATGTGTTGGTTTTTAGATAGAATCGTTTTATGCTGTGAACCATGCAGATTTAAATCAAAACATTTACTGTCTTTTGTGCTGGGATTTTAGTTTGTATGCCGTATGACCAAAGATATATTTTTGGCATGATTCAGGATGTGAGAAAGGGCCTTGTTGAATCTACTAACATTTTCCTTCCCTGATTGAGCGAATATCCTACCAAGTAAAAACAAAGTATAGTCTAGAGATATTAGCCCAAAATATCAACTATTAGCTGAGTAGCCTCCCGTATGGGACCTCAGTACCTTCTGGCGATGTCCACTAACCACAAACTCTTCAGTTTTGAATGTATTGTTATAAATGTAGAACGACAAATTTTAGTACTGAGACAGTAATTTTAATTTTTTTAGTAATTTAGTTTGGCACAGCATGTCTCGATTTTTGGAATTGAGATCGAGGGTTTCTCTGCCGTGCTCTTTCCCCTCGTGAATTTCAGGCTGAGTACTAAGTTTTGCGTTTATTTTACATATCACACCTTACCTCAAGTCTCCCTAAATTTGCTATTGTCAGGCGCATTCTGGGCAAGTCAAATTATATTGAGCGGGTTTAACAACGTAGGGCTTTTTATTTATTTTGGTTGGTTAATTTTAATTTGTTAAACGAACCTGGGTAGGTGTGTTTTACTACACTAGCTAAATAATCGCTTTTGGTACTCCTACCAACTTAACCCAATCCCTGCCACCCGCCCCTCTTCCATTCTCGTTCTTTACCCTTTCACCCACCCCTCTTCCTCCCCTTACCTTCCACCTGGTTAAGATATCTTCATAATATACAGGTGTTTCATTTAAATATCCAAAAACTATTTCACTTGACAGCTGTCAGTAAGCTAAATGTCAAATAAAAAGTAACATTTTAGTCAATCCAGCAAGTAACACCCCATGTTCTTATTAAATTTTATTCAAATCGGTTTAGCCATTTTTGCGTGGGAACAACCAGAAACACTTATCAACACACAAACTTTCGCATTTATAACATAAGTAGGATACTAGGATTGATTTTTTGTTTAATTTATATTACCTTGTTTACTTGAATTGAAAATAACATAATTACGTCATAAAATCTGAAAATAAACCTCTGAATATTTTTGTCCTCCCAGAAATTAAATTTCTCCCACTGTTCGTCGCCAAGAAGGAAAACCTATTGAAACAAAAATTCAAAGAAACAGCATTCATCCTGAGGAACTAGAATGTATTTTCTCAAACGATATTTGGAAACCCACACTTTTGGGAAGTAATACATTTCGATTGCGAAACAGCGGAACCAACCGAGCCTAAAACTTTATGGTTCACAGAACACTAGTATATAAGATTAGGTAGCAGGGTGTCCACAACCTGGAAAAACCTGGAAAGACAGGGAATTTTAAAATGGTCAGGGAAAGTCAGGGAAAGTTTCGATGAGTCTGGGAAAGTCAGGGAATTTTTCCCAATGAGAGTAATTTGAGGTGATTTTTCACAGTGCTCTGGACCGGTATTCTCGTAATACGTAACGTTTTGAAGTCGCTAAGCGAAACGAATAGCGAACAGCGCGCTCAGCGGCACGCTGACCGACGACTTTTCGTATTCTCTCTGCCGAACGCGCTGCCCTGCGAGCAGACAGAATCAAATTCGCTTAGCACATCTTGGCATCATCGAATTTTGCATTTTTATTTCTTGTTAGCCTTGTCGCTCCTTTTCGTTTTCTATGTGTAAGAAAGAGGCCATTGTGTGATCGATTTCGAGCCGTATTTCAGAAAGGGTAAATCAAATGTGACTTGTACAAGTGTTGATCCTTTAAAAAATTACTTGATGGTTTGGTTTAGCTCAGTTAAACCCGCCCTTTGACCCTGTGATATAAACTCGTAGCACGTTCCCGCCCAGTGTGCGGGAAAAAGTTTACCCCGAGACTTAATCGCACACTTACAAAAAAATTCCGCACTCAGTGCGGAAAAGTTTAAATTTATTCCGGCACTCAGTCAGGGAAAGTGGTGTTTCCGGTACGGTCGTATATTGATATTGATACTTTATTATATAGCATTTATTGTTAAAATGGTTTCACAATAGTTACTTATATATCTAGTAAGTTATACCTTATAATTATAGTAAACATGCGTATTCTACATTTTAAGAAACAGAAAATAAAACTCTAAGGTATTTGTTACCCAAAAAATAACCTAACCAATTCAACAACAAACACAGAATTCATACATCCACAAGAGAAACCTCGCGCGTGGAAAAATTTATATTTTCATGGAAGTGTTGAATTAAAAAAAGAAAATAATAATTTTTAGTACATTTATGAATAAATAAAATGAGAAAAGATAAAAAACATAAAAATGGTAATTAATGTGAAAAATGTGATATTTCAGAAAAGTAAAGAAAATACAGACGAAAACACAGAAATAAAGGTAGTTACTTATATTGTTTGCTAATTATTTTTTATATCAATTAAGCTATTTATTTCATGTTTGCTAATTTCATATTTCATGAAAGCTTTTAGTTTATTTTTGAAAGAAAACAATTAATGTTGGCAGGAGCCTAACAAAACCAGATATTTTTTGGTACACATCCGATGAAAGATACAAAAAGCACCGCTGACCAATGGCTTTTTTTACCCTTGGTTTTACAGAATTTTGATTGCTTCTATTTCTAGTATTATACGGGTGCTCCATTATTTCGATATCGATTTTGATAAGAAAAGTTTTTGTTGCAATTTTTTGGAAAAAAAAGTTGTCTTACATCGAGCATCAAATAGTAAGGTTGATGTGTACGTGTTTGTCACCCGTCCCCAAGCTACTAATAAGAGATTTTTATTTTTCTAATTATTAATAAAAACGCAAACTGAAAAAAATACTATATTTTCTGCAGCACTCTACAAAGTATTGTAGGGTAGGAAAATCGCGGAGGGCAAAACAGCTAGCAAATGGTAGGTGTTTCTCAAACGGTCGCCACGCGCTGAGCGCACTTCGTCGACGCCTTGCGTTCAATATACGTGAATACCATTTTTGTTACTTTGGTCACGTGGTATGCGAATATTACGTTATCATACGGTCAGCGAGTACGAAACGCCGAGCGTATTTAGTTACGAGAATACCGGTCCTGGTGAATAAACTATTGTAGCACTGTCTTTTTTATTTCAGGAAAAAGCAAACATGAAAATAAGTACATCTTATTTTTATGTTTGCTTCCTACTTATTCAGAAGCAAAGTATTCAAAATGCTTGGCCATTTGTCTTGCAATTATTTGTAGTTTTTAGTTAGTTAGGGATGGTGGAGGCTGATTTTGTTTCCTCTTTTTTAATAAATACGCACCTAATATGAGTTAAGTGGAAGTTTGAGTAAAACTCTAATTTTATAGTGAAATCAACATTCTAAAAAAATTGTTTCCTTTTTTGAGACTGCTAAAAATATCAGTCAGGGAATTTTTTAATCTGGTCAGGGAAAAGTCAGGGATTTTTTTTTCGAAAAATCTTTGGACACCCTGGGTAGTCTTAGTTTTTGTTACTATTCACCTGATGACGATTACAGATACATTAGCATTCGAAGCGTTGTGAAAAAGTTAAAATAATAATAATAATAATAATAATAATAATAATAATAATAATAATAATAATAATAATAATAATAATAATAATAATAATAATAATAATAATAATAATAATAATAATAATAATAATAATAATAATAATAATAATAATAATAATAATAATAATAATAATAATAATAATAATAATAATAATAATAATAATAATAACATATATTTATTATATAATAATAATAAGTACTTACATATCAACTACAAAATAAAGAGTAAGTATACAAAAAAAAACCAGCTAAAGTCAAAGACTTGTGTGGTTAGTGCAAAAACCGAAATAATCAGGAGCACCGATTCAGTTGCGCACCAGTTCTATCAATGAAAATCGCTATAAGCTTGCTTTAATTACCCCAATAATCTAGAGTATTTTGTACTTTTATTATTATCAAATAAAGAGGCATCATTCAAATGACTTTCCGACGAAACAAAGTTACAATCGATAATGAAAACGTCATCAAGTAGTAATCATGCTCAAAGTAATGCATTCTTCTGGGCCATTTCGCATTGTTACATCCATTATCACTCAACCATTACTGATCAAAGAACAAGTAGAACAGTGGAGTATGGGAGCGAGGACACACAGTTGAGTACGATATTAAACAGTTTAGTCACCCGATAAAAGTGCTCGTTTTTTGACAAAGGGAAAACGAATTGTGGTTTGCACTAAAACAAAATTATGATTGTTTTCCACAAAACAAAACTACACTTTTTTGCACTCGACGCGCGTTTCGCTAACAACGTTAGCATCATCAGGAGACGATAAACAATGAACTAAATTAATCTACGCTCTATCTTATATACAATCCTTTAGTGGGCGGAGATAAGACTAATAATTTGTGATTGATCACGATTTTTAATCCTATCTCCCCTCAACCAAAGAATAAAGTGTACTAAACGGGATGGGTCCTCTATCTTTATTTAAACTATTTCTGGATTTAATGATTTCCATACTTTCATATATATATATATATGCGATTTCCGTACTTTCATATATATGAAAGTATGGAAATCATTAAATCCAGAAATAGTTTAAATAAAGATAGAGTACCCACTAAAGGATTGTATATAAGATAGAGCGTAGATTAATTTAGTTCATTGTTTATCGTCTCCTGATGATGCTAACGTTGTTAGCGAAACGCGCGTCGAGTGCAAAAAAGTGTAGTTTTGGTTTGTGGAAAACAATCATAATTTTGTTTTGTTGTGTTACCAACATATCATTGTTTAGTTTCACTAATAAAAGCATTGTTTAGTAATTTTGTTAGCGGAAGAAGCTTTTAAAAATTAAATTGTTGATATTTTGACATCCCATATCTCCATAAATATTTGAGATAAACCTGTCATATGGGTCCTCTGTGAAAAGTATTGTCGAGTGTTCGATTGTTCTCCCGGCTTTAAAAATTGGACCCCAGTAAAAGTAAATATTTTCCCAGGTAATAATATACTTAGGTCTTCGTAAGCATCGAGGATATCTTTAAGTAGTTCATCTAAGGTCGATCCACTGTTATTTTCAACTTTTCCCCTACTTCGGCCAAGGGTGAAAAGTTGAAAAGCGGAGAAAAATTGCCCAGAACCGAGGCAGGAATTGAAAGTTGAGAGATTTATAAGTGATTAAAAGAAAGGGACGATGCATGAAGTGAAAGTGGCAAGGTCTTAAATACCCTTTAATGGAAATCAATTGACAAAAACATCTTCCAGGATTGTCAGTCAAACGGGCGAGCGGAGAGGGGGGAATGATCAGAAAGAAAAAAAAGCTCGAAAAAAGTCGTAAGTCCTAAACTATAGAACGCAGCAACGATTTGCTAATCGGTTACATCAAACAAGTTCTTGAGAAGTTCTGCCATCAAACGCGCTCTTCTGAATTTCCGGTGCAACCGACTGGTGCCAACAATGGCCATCGACCCCCGCAGCCGATGAGTGTTGATGGATGGATTAAAACATAAACTCAATTTTTATTTATTTTAAACAAAAGATAATTTTGGGGAATAATGAAAGAAAAAATAGCCCTACATTTGTTGAGGGATGACGACTCATCTAGTTCAGGTTATGGACAAGCGCGAGTCGCAATCGGCTTTTTCGTTTTTCGATGGGCCTCATCACTGATGCCTTTCAAAATCATATGTTGGAATCGGTGCAAATCGGTAGATGGATTTCAGATTAGATTAAAAACTAAAAAATAACCTTTGCAATAGAGAGTTTTTGGTCGTACCCAAAATACCCGACGACTAACGCTATTTCACACTGTTGCAATTTGAACGTCATTTATGGTTAAGGACTGCCGTGAAACACCGCAAGCGTACGGACGGGTAATGGCCATGCTTTTAGTTATTTAAAAGAAAAGTTCCCTAGAATCAGTGACGATAAAATTAAAGAGGGAATATTTGTGACTCTCCAGATTAGGAAACTTTTCGGAGATGGGCAATCCATACTTCAAGGCAACGAAAAAGACGATTGAATGCATTTAAAATGGTTGCAACAAATTATTTGGGAAACACTAGAGCAGAATAAAAAACAATCTTGGGTGAAAATAACGAAAATTCAAACTTGGGTGAGCATCCCACAAGGAACACACACAAGACCAAAGCGAAAAGAGAAATGATTAAACGAGCGTGGGCTCATCATATATTTTGATTTCCAACTTTGAATCACTCACAAATAGGTATCGTTCCGCACTGGTACTTATCCAAGTTACCTGATACGGATTCGTCCTGGCGTGTTAATATTTCCAGTAGGATTATGCTCCTAAGGCAAATAAAACAAAAAGGAAGTTAAAAAACCTTCAAATTAGTTACTTCAACCGAAAAGAAACTAAAAAAACAAAAGATCTTGGGTGGAAATAACGAAAATTCAAACCGATGGATGAGCATCCCACAAGGAACACATACAAGACCAAAGCGAAAAGAGAAATGATTAAACGATGTTTCGCCCTGGGTAACCAGCGTCGGCTCATCAGTGGTTTCACTGGTCACCCTCTACCATACATTATTAAACACCATCATATACTTTAATTTCCAACTTTGAATCACTCACAAATAGGTATCCTTCCGCACTGGTACTTATCCAAGTTACCTGATACGGATTCGTCCTGGCGTGTTAATATTTCCAGTAGGATTATGCTCCTAAGGCAAATAAAACAAAAAGGAAGTTAAAAAACCTCCAAATTAGTTACTTCAACACACACAAGACTAAAGCGAAAAGAGAAATGATTAAACAATGTTTCGCCCTGGGTAACCAGCGTGGGATCATCAGTGGTTTCACTGGTCACCCTCTACCATACATCATTAAACACTTTCATATACTTTGATTTCCAACTTTGAATCACTCACAAATAGGTATCGTTCCGCACTGGTACTTATCCAAGTTACCTGATACGGATTCGTCCTGGCGTGTTAATATTTCCAGTAGGATTATGCTCCTAAGGCAAATAAAACAAAAAGGAAGTTAAAAAACCTTCAAATTAGTTACTTCAACCGAAAAGAAACTAAAAAAACAAAAGATCTTGGGTGGAAATAACGAAAATTCAAACCGATGGATGAGCATCCCACAAGGAACACATACAAGACCAAAGCGAAAAGAGAAATGATTAAACGATGTTTCGCCCTGGGTAACCAGCGTCGGCTCATCAGTGGTTTCACTGGTCACCCTCTACCATACATTATTAAACACCATCATATACTTTAATTTCCAACTTTGAATCACTCACAAATAGGTATCCTTCCGCACTGGTACTTATCCAAGTTACCTGATACGGATTCGTCCTGGCGTGTTAATATTTCCAGTAGGATTATGCTCCTAAGGCAAATAAAACAAAAAGGAAGTTAAAAAACCTCCAAATTAGTTACTTCAACACACACAAGACTAAAGCGAAAAGAGAAATGATTAAACAATGTTTCGCCCTGGGTAACCAGCGTGGGATCATCAGTGGTTTCACTGGTCACCCTCTACCATACATCATTAAATACTTTCATATACTTTGATTTCCAACTTTGAATCACTCACAAATAGGTATCGTTCCGCACTGGTACTTATCCAAGTTACCTGATACGGATTCGTCCTGGCGTGTTAATATTTCCAGTAGGATTATGCTCCTAAGGCAAATAAAACAAAAAAGAAGTTAAAAAACTTCCAAATCAGTTAATTCAACCGAAAAGAAACTAAAACATAAAAGATCAAAAGATCTTGGGTGGAAATAACGAAAATTCAAACTTGGATGAGCATCCCACAAGGAACACACATAAGACCAAAGCGAAAAGAGAGAGAAAGGAACTGTGAGACGTTATCCGCCTACTGCTGGACTATTACGAGAGATGCCTCAGAGGCTACTTTCAAAAGGCAGGCTGAGAAGCACAAAATGAATGTTTAAACTCTAAATAATAAAATTGCTTTTGTTAAATTTAAAATATATGTATAGAAAAGATTTGTGGCGTGGACGGCAAAGGATGAGGGAATGAATAAATCGGAAAAAAGTTTTTCCTCGACCAGGGTATATGTGTTTTGTATATTCATTGTATAACAAATATTATATTGTTTTTTACGAGCCAAATGAAAATTGGTATTTTATCGTTACTTGACTTAGGTAAACCTAAAAAAATAATTTTTGTTCACGAAACTGAAAAAAAGGTGGAATTTGTTCCCTAGTGTATTTACACTAAAAATACCAAGTTGCATATAAACGGGAAAATATTTTTGAATCTCTAAAAAGTAAATTTGTTGCATAAGCTATGTTTTCTACACTACACATTTAGAGGGCGAAAATGAAATTTTTCAACCAGGTAGTGGAAGTTATTTAACTAACAAGTGCGGAAGGTGATACTTTTCCACACGCACGACGCGGAGCGGGTGCCGAAAAAGCAGCACTCGGTGCCACACTGACGGTGTCAGTTCCCCAATGGAACAGGAAAAATGAAAAAGTACCTGTTAATGGAACACAAAAATCGAACCAGTTGCCCAGCAGTGGCGCACCTATTGCCTCAATGAAAGTGTATACTAGTGTGTATATCGGTAATTCCTATCCCGTGGGATTTTTTTTAAGAAGGAGTTTTGTAACTATGTAACTTATTCTACTACTACTACTACTACTACTAACTATGTGGGATTGATAGCTCTTTAGTCACACAATCAAGTGTCACCAGGTGTTTTGTTCGCATGCGTGTAGAAGGGGCTGATATGACGACATCTTTCAAGATGGCGGTCAAAAATTATAAAAAATACAACTTTCGCAACCGGGGATTGATTATACTCGATTCCATATAACTCGAGGACGAAGATTTCAAAAAAATTTACTTTCAAGGTCATCCGACCTTAAATAACCATGAAAATCGCAAAAACAAGATTTGCCATTTTCTCTTCAAAAAATCTTAATAATTAGACGTTTTATCAGACCTACTTCAAATGTACCTCAAACTATTAGGTATGTATGCCAAATTGGGTCCTTGGAGTTTGAAGCGGTTTGAAGCTTCATGCTTTTGAAAAATATCCCAGCAAAATTGACAAATTGCAAAAATAACATACTAAAAGGCGCTATTCATCAATTATTAAAGCCAAGAGAACCAAATTGAGTAACAAAAGAAGGTCAAGTCCAACAATTTTGTAAAAAAAAATTTTGTTCAGCTATGACGCGTTTCAATATGGCGGCTAAAATCTCAAAATAGAGACCTATAACCACATTTTATTTTATCCAATTTCGTAAAAAAGTAAAAATAACAAGATGGCCATCAATTCTTGTTGAATTATCTCTGCTTAATATAAAAAAAAAATTAGTTGATGCATGACCTTGATTGACCTTGAAAATACCATTTAAAATTTAAAAACCAGCTTTTTGTAGTGTTTTTTTACAATTTACAACTACGCAAAAACTTTAAGTGCAGGAGATGAAATTAACATCTTAGCCACACTTAATTTTAAATCTCTCTACCATTTTTTTTAATCTGGCGTCCCAGATCTTTATGCTATACCTCGGTAAAAATGACCTATATGCCTGTTGTTTTTAGTTTCGGAACTGTGAATTTTATGTTCTACTCACTTGTCTAGCCAACCAAGTCATTTAAATTACCTATAAAAGAGTTAGCAGAAGTTAGATATATATTACTATATTCTGGATCAGGTGTTTTAGACGCCATTTTCCAAAATGGCGGTCGAAAAATCATAAAAAATACAATTTTTGCAACCGGTTCGTGATTATACTCTATTTCATATAACTCGAGGACGAGAATTTCAAAAAAATTACTTTCGAGGTCATCCGACCTCAATTGATCTTTAAAATCGCAATAAACACGATTTTTGCCATTTTCTCTTTAAAAAATCTCTTTAATTTAACGTTTTGTTACACCAACATCTGGAATTTAAAATGAAGTGTTTTTTATGGCTAATATGTTAATTTCATCTCCGGCACTTAAAGTATTTGCGTAGTGGTAAATTGGAAAAAACACTACAAAAAGCGGGTTTTTCAATTTTACATGGTATTTTCAAGGTCAATCGAGGTTATGCATCAACTAATCTTTTTTTTCATAGTAAGTGGAGATAAGTCAACAAGCATTGATGGCCACCTTGTCATTTTTACTTTTTTACAAAATTGGATAAAATAAAATGTGGTTATAGGTAGCCATTTTGATATATCAGCCACCTTATTGAAACGCGTCATAGCTGAACAAAATTTTTTTAACAAAATTGTTGGACTTGACCTTCTTATCTTTGTTGCAAAATTTGGTTCTCTTCGCTTAAATAGTTGATAAATAGCGCCTTTTAGTATGTTATTTTTGCAATTTGTTAATTTTACTGGGATATTTTTCAAGGTCATGAAGCTTCAAACTGCATCAAACTCTAAAGATCGAATTTGGCATACATGCCTTATAGTTTGAGGTACATTTGAAGTTGGTCTGACAAAACGTCGAAGTATTAAGATTTTTTGAAGAGAAAATAGGAAAAATCTTGTTTTTTGCCATTTTCAAGGTCATTTAATATCGGATGACCTTAAAAGTAAATTTTTTGGAATCCTCGTCTTCGAATTATATGGAATCGAGTATAATCATGGCCTGGTTGCGAAATTTGAATTTTTTATGATTTTTGGCCTCCATCTTGAAAGATGACGTCATAGCAACCCCTTCTACACGGATGCGAACAAAACACCCGGTAACACTTGACTGTGTGACTGAAGAGCTATCATTCAAACATATTCACAAAACTCCTTCATTAAATATCCCACGGACTTACACATGCCCCTTCACTATACGGGTGTGAGCTTTATAGAAAAGATTCAATATTCGCGATCTTCAAACCATAGTTTATTAACTGGTTCCAAACTGGTGTTATAAAGGGGAAAGTGACTGTTACACATGTTTTCGCGCCTTCAAAGATCCGTCAAAGACGGACGTCTACTGCATGCATGTCTCAGACACACGGCGTTTAAGAATATTTTTTCTTATTATTTGTCGTAAATTTTGTTTAAAAAATCGTAAAAAAGGTTTATTGAGGCAATGCACCTTACGAAATTCCGTTAATTTCTATGTGAAAGGCCATTTAAGAGAGTAGTGTCCTCGCTTAAAAAGGGCGTATCTGCCCTAGCTCAACAGTCGTCCAGATTATAAGCATGAAGAATTTTAATAAACATTCAATAATGAAAATTCTTTCAAATAAAAAATAACGTCATTTATTCGCATCAAGGCTTAAGTCCTTAAAAAGCACCTTAAGGCGCAATTACACAGATGAACATGCTCAAACAAAAGCTCGTGCAAAAGATCTAAAAATTTTTCGTGAACATTTTTGTCAGCTTTTCTTTGAACATTTTGTTCGGGTAAATTTTTGAGCAAATTATTGCTATCTGTTTTGGAAACATACTTTTAAAGATGAGAATAAATAAAATTTTACATCTTAATTCTTTAAAAAAATGGAACACCAACTTTTATTTTAAATTTTTGTGAAGAAAAGCCGACGACAAGCGAAACATTATTCTTGGCTATCAGTTTTGTCACATGGATTAGGGTTACTTATAATATTTTTTTTCTTAGGGTTTTTCCCGGATTTTTTTTCCCGGGGGTTTTTTTGGGATTTTCTTGAGAGTGTTTTTTTATTTCCAAGGGTTTTTTCCTGAATTCAAAAAACAACCCAGGAAAATTATTCTTTTCCAAAAAAATTTTGAGTTTTTCAAATATCGGCAAAAAACTCAAAAATTGCACTTTTAAGCGGTAATCCGCGCCTCACGTTTATGAGGAGTGGTGGGGAGGGGGTTATGGTTATGGTTTATGAAAATGCTGAAGATAGATATTTACTGTCAATTTAATGTAATAATCAAGGTCGATTACTAACACTGAACAAACAATATGCAAAGGAGCAAAATTCCGATTCAGAAGTCTAGTCTATTACTGCTAAATTATATTTTTTTAGACAAGGGTCGGGATCGTAGGGTTGTAAAAGTGGGTAATAAACGGGTATTATTTAGACCGAACGTGCTTTTGTTCATATATTTGAGATTTAATAAAATGTATATAGGTTTTTTAATTTGACTTAATTATTATTGTATTGTGTTTTAAACTAGGAAGTAAAATAAAGAGATATTCTTTTAAACGTAAATTTTTATCATTACATTTTACAGGCAACAGCAATAAATAAGTGCCAATTATTATTTTTTATTCTCGTTTTTTTACAACCCCAAAAAAGTTACAAGTATACTGGCATATCCCCTATAAAAATCAGGTCAATCGAAGTTGCTTATGGGGTAAAATGTAAATTATGACATCAAATCGTTTTTCCGTTTGAAAGCACTTAATTAAAAATACCTTGTTTTAAAACTTAGTCTTTCTATTTTCAGTTAAGTTCAATGAATTTCCATAAAACTATAAAATTTAAATTTGTAAGAAATTTCTATACCAACATTTCTTCAAACAAGTTTTGATTAACATTCTCTCCAAAATTTCCGTGAGTCTTTTTGTACGAGATTTTGCTCGAACTTTTTTTTGAACATTTTGCTCAAGAGGCTCGTGTAAATGTTTGTCGGCATTTCAACATCAAAGGAAAGTTTGTCTGTGTAAATGCGCCTTTAGACGTATTGAAAATATCAAACAGAAGTTATGACTTCTGCATGATCTCTGGTTTTTGAGTTACAGTAACAGAAATTTTTATCAATAATTCATGTTATAACACAAAATCTCGCAGAAGCTTCTTTTAAAAAGTTATTTTTTACTTGGAATTACTAGTAGTCTAAGGAGGTTTCAGATCCTTTAGGTATTTATTTTTAAGAGGATGTAAACTAAAAAAAATCTAAATAATTTGTTTTATGGCGTTTGTCTGTCTGTCTGTCTGTCTGTTTGGGTGTCTGTCTGTCTGTACGCATATCTGTCTGTCTGTAACACCACAAAGTAAGCAAATTTGGTACAAAAGTTCTATGGTATCCGTGAATTAGTTCGTTAGTTTTTGATGGGGGTGGGGTGCGTAAAAAAAAATTGGTGCTAGAAAGCACGGTTAGTCCACCATACAATCAATTATTTTATGTTGAAAGGATATAAAAATATCTCGAAAACTGTAGCTTTGAAATATTTGAACCTTATAACAAAATTTTTAGGGTAATATTTACGAAAACTAAAATCTGAAAACCGCATATTAATAGCTGCTTTACTTCTAAAGTTATGATTTTTTAAAATATATTTTAACGTTTTTTCAAATAACTCGGAAACTAAAGCTCCCAAGAATTTGGACTTTATAACAAAATTTGTAGTCCATATTCATGGAAACTTAAATCTGAAAACCATATATGGCTACTTGCTTTTGTTCCAAATTTACAATTTTTTAAAATATTTTATCCCCCTTTTTCCCCCTTCAACTCCCCACCACCCTACCCAAAAGTTATTCAGTTCATGGTCAGCCGATAGAGGATTTTTGTACCAAATTTCGTTAAAATCGACTAAGGCGTTCTTGAGTTATCGTGTATACAGAGAGACAACAGACCGACAGTCAACTTTTTTTTTTCGTCGATTAAGCTATTTCGGAACCTTAGTAACCGTTAGTAACCCATTTTTGATAAACTTAAGAAAAGTCACAATTTCACGATTTTAATAGTCCCCCATACTATAAATTAACAACAAAAATTGTAATAACGTCAAACTTTGGCAGAGCTGCAGTTTTTGGGATATAAAAAATTAAAAAAATAATTATCAACTCAACTCAACTCCAGTACCATGGCAGATTAGCGAAACGAGGTTTTCGAATTTGAATTAAGAATAATATTTCCGACGAAATTTATCATAACTTCAAAGTTTGTCAGAGCTCTTGGTGCCAAATTTTTCCTTTGTGTCAGTAAAATCATGCGTAAACCGATTTTGATGAAATAAAGCCTTCCCAGGGTTCCCAAGAATGTTTTAGTGAAACTTTCATTTCAGTAGTTTTCGCGTAATGCTGAAACAAACAGACCGACAAACAAAGAAAAATTGTAAAAATTGGATTTTTGGTATCTGAATCACTTGGTGACACTCCAGCATCACAATTTTAAAAAATACTCAATGTAGGTAAAGATTTATTATACGTATTAATAATATTTTCTTTGATAAACAACATGCTTAGCGCGACGACCTTGTTGCTTTTTATTGCGACCTTCATGACATATTTATTTTGTTTTGACTAGAAGCATTTTGGTGTCGGTCCCGGCATAAAACATGCGTTGTACTTAGGCATCACGAAAAAAAATTCTCGTGTGGCAAATCCCTGCCGCTAATCGGGATAATGTTTGCGGGAGCGTAACGTCCCGGCAGCGAGGAGGGTCGGCTGGAGAAGAAGCTTTAATCTCACTAATGCACAAGTCACGGTTCGCCGTTCGACGGTGCATGCACAAAGAGTTTCCCAGATTGTAGCAGAGAAACCTGAGAGTCAGTAGAAAGCGTACTACATGTTGTGTATTGAGGTTATTATTACTCCTTTAACTTTTTTTTGTATGCTCATTTTGCCGTTCACATTAATGCCAATATCGAAAACTACAAATCTGTTATTCTCTCTCTTTCTTCACAATTGTTTACCTTCACTTTTTCGAGTCCCGTAGGCACTATCAGTGGCGATCCCAGCCATTTCAAAAGAGGGGGGGGGGCGGTTTCGATAATCTAGGGGGGTTACTCAGATTTTAAGTCGTTTATTTCATACATTCTCTATTTTAAAAAATATTTAAATGCGCCGAAAATTTTTGAGAAAATGACATTAAAAATGCAATTTTTGAATTGAATTAACCTAAAATCGTAAATGTCATCGGTATCATAGCGCCGCGGCCGGCTAAAATTTTAAAGAAAATTGCACTAAAAAATGCATATTTTTATTTGAAATTAAACTAAAATTTTCAATATATCTATGGTTTTAAAGCGCAGCAGGCAAAAATTTTTAACAAAATGACACTACAAATGCCATTTTTAACACAAAATTAAACTAATACGGTAAATATCAATGGTTATAGCGCCGCAATTTATGTCCTAATTTTTATTTTCTAAATGTTTTCATAAAAAAATTAAAGCCAGAGTAGGGGGGGTTAACTAACCCCCTATCCCCCTGAAAACCGCGCTTGAGTAACTACGTATAATTTTTTCAGTTATAAAAAACATAGATAACAAACAAAACCTAATAGCTAAATACTAGCACTTGTTTTTGAGATCCAAAAAGCTTTTTAAGTTGAAACATTGTCTTTTATATTGTATATCTCAAACATAAGATGCCTCAATGTCAATTTTAATATGTGTGTTAATATGCGGCAACGCTAAGCCCGTTAGACGAATTTCCGTCATAGTGTTTTCAATCTTTGAGGTATGAGAAGCTTCTTTCTTCCAAGAACTTTTTATCAACGGAAAAATAACGCCACACTTGTTCATTGCCTCGTAAACGTTATCAGGTATGTTTTGATTAAGGCTTTCGCCTACTTCTGACCAATATTGTTTCCAAATACTGACTTCTCCCACTTAAAGTTCAAGAATTTGTGTTTTGGATTAATCAAATTAGGTAATTTTGCCTTGATGTTGGCTTCACGTTGCATAAAGCTTGGTAAAGTAAAGTAAAGTAAAACTTTATTGACGCATTTAACTTGGTATGAATATGTTCAGATCACAAATACTTTTTTATGTCCGACATGATTTTTTCTAAAACTTGTTTATAAATAGAAACTCTATAATACTGTTCTGTATTTTTAATGGTTTTCGCAGTAAGTACGTCATGCGTTTGTTTATTCTTGGTGTGATGAACTGAAGGTCAAACTGTCCCAAAATACTGTTGAGGGATTTTAAAACGCCTTTACCTTTTTGCAATTTCTCGTTTTTTCTCCAAAGATTTCAGGGTTACCTGCACCAGCATCTTTATTGTCTACTTTTTTCCGGAGCAAAGGGGGGGGGGCGATCGCCGTAACTATGTCCGCCTCCACGTGATATCCGATCCCATCCGGCCTGGTTACCGGCGTGAATAGAGGGGTAGAGCCTAAGAAACCCTGCTCACCAGACCGGTCTGATGAGCACTCCCTAGGAATGCAGTTTTCTTTTCCTAGAGGGATTTAAACCTAAACCCCTTTGTCGGGGCTAGGGATTTTTAATGTGCTCCACTATGAATATATTGATCACACGGTACCGTCCTCTACGAGAGACGTTATGGAATCGAGTTAGCCTGTCTTCTAGCTAACACGGCTTACTCCGCTCCATACTGCGTTTTTCCTTAATCTCGCAAAATTATGTAATTTTATAAGAAAAAGTCGGAGTAGACTACCGACGGCCCCGGGGATCGAACTCGGGTCTCTTGGTTGATAGATCAGGTATGTACCTTCTATACCAACCGCTATAAGCACTTCCCAAAACCATTGTTTAAAGGATTAAACCCACAGACCTACACCATTAGACTCTGAATGCTATGCTAATACCCTGGCTCCTACAATAACAATGTATCTCGCAAAACGTATCTACGGAATTAGGCGTTCTCTTTCTCTTTATATAAAGTTAAAAAAATATTTGTAGTCATCCTAACTCGCACTTTATACAATATCTTTGCCTCAAAGAGCAGGAGAAAAAAGATACAATGTGTCTGAGCCAGTATGCCATGTGAAAATGATTACATATATGTAGTATATTAGCTCGTGTTCCCCAAATTATGAAAGCTTAGTAGGATGAAGCCTTGTTGCCAACTTGAGGTTACTTTCTTGTTGGTTCTGAAATTTCATGAAAATCTTGGTGCTTTTTTACCACTATAAGCAGCTATATTCAAAAATATCATGAAAACAACGTTTATTTATTTAAAAACTATAATTACAAAACAAAAGATAAAATAAACACATAAAAATATAAAAAGCCCATATTTTTTTCAATACTCCCAACGATCCCTAAACAAGAACTGGCAAGTCGCAATACCTTGCCGTCTTCTGCGCACTACCTGGTGGTTTGCATTTATTATATATGTTTTGCAGCGTTGCATACCGACCGTGTACAAATATTTCTGATTTCGAAACCTTTTGTGTGGTTTTTGTGTTTTTTATAAACTTGTGAAGTTAAAAACTATAGGATGGTGCGGGAGTGCATCGTGTGTAAACGATTGGAACACCCAAATCAAGGGATTTCATTTCAAAGGTAAATGTCAAAATCAGCTGTAGTTTTGTTGTGATAATTATCGGTCAGTGTCGTCCTTTACCTATTTTCAATTATTGGTATTACTGTTTTTGGTAATTATGCAGTATACGATTTTCTACCATTTTGATTTTGTATGAAAAATTGTTTATAGAGGCACCTACTAGGGTCCCTAGGACCCCAAATCCGCCGACGCCGGTTTTTTTCAAGAAAAAAAAGGGTGTAATGTATTTTTTTTATTGTTTTGTGTTGGGTTGGGTTAGGTTGAGTTGGACTGTGTTGGATTTAATTATTTTATTAAAAAAAAAATTAAGAAAATTAAAAAAACCGGCGCCGACGGATTTGGGATCCTAGGGATCCTCTAAAGAATTTTTCATAAAAAATCAAAAATGGCAGATAACCGTATACTGCATAATTACGCTGTTTTTTTTTATATGCTTTGTTGTTAGGACCAGCACCCTGTTTATATACCCTCTGTGCAGGTGTGCTCAAGGCTATAATTTCTTAACAAAGGCAAAAATAATATATCAAAATATTATTATGTTTAATTGTCTCTTTATTCTGGTATTTTGGTATTTTAGTCCTAAATTTAGAAAAGCAGGTACCTGACCACAGACCTAAGGATTTCAAGTTCTGTGTACCTCTGAATGCTATGCTAATACCCTGGCTCCTACAATAACAATGTATCTCGCAAAACGTATCGCCGGAATTAGGCGTTCTCTTTCTCTTGATATAAAGTTAAAAAAATATTTGTAGTCTCTTTATTCTGGTATTTTGGTATTTTAGTCCTAAATTTAGAAAAGCAGGTACCTGACCACAGACCTAAGGGTTTCAAGTTCTGTGTACCTCACCTATGTAAAATAATAATGGGTAAAACGAAATTGTTAAGTATAGTAAAATATTTTAATTCTCAAAGCTTTAATTGAATATTAGTTTTTTAAAAAAGTAGGTATTTTAATATATTTTTTCTTTTATCTTAACATATTTTATATGACATATTTTAAACTTATAATTATGCAAGTGATTTAGTATATTTCATCAGGGGTTTAATTTAAACATCAGGTTTTGCCTTTTTCCTTCAGTTGATAGAAAATACTATTAAACAACTGTTGCCCTCAACCTTGTATTAAAGTTATCTTTAACAACATAACACAATTAAATTGGTGGCGGGTTTCTGAAAGGGTGTCAAGAAAGGGGGGGGGGCGCTCGTTAATTTAAATCAACGCTCGTAAAAAAAACGCTCTTTTAACCGCTAGTTGTGAAAACTACAAATTACTGCTTTTGTGAAATTAACCCATTTTTTTACATATTTATTAATTTTTCCGCTACTGGTAGAGTATGTAAAACAAATGGATGTATCTAGAACATACGGCTAAAAACATATACATGTTTTATCGCAGTGTTGCCGAGTAACGTTCTGAAAATCATTCTGTTCTTTTTTGGCACACAGGCTAGCTTGGGGGCAAAACAAATAAGAATTTATGAATGGGATTCAGGGTCTATGGTTTTTAGGTCTGTGATTAAACCATATCCCTACTAGCTTAAAAAATGCATTGCCGCTAAACTTGAAGGCAACATCTATAATTTAGCCGGCCATTGAAATACCAAAACAAAAGAAATTGCCTTGGCTCCGGGGGTCCGTCGAACTGCACCCCCTATTTGACCGATTCGAAAAAAAAACATTTTTAGATTTACGTGCTCTCAAAAACAAAATTTTTGTGCTCAATCAGAAACTATTTTTTTAAACATTAAAAATGGCTAGCTGGAATAAAAAAGCAAATAAAGAGCACAAAAATCCCATACGGTCGAATGTGATGTCAAGTGTTGATTTGTGCTGGGGGAGGTGTGGCTCGTTGTCGAGCTAGCAACCCCATTTTAAAACAAAGTTATGATTGTTTTCCACAAACCAAAACTACACTTTTTTGCACTCGACGCGCGTTTCGCTAACAACGTTAGCATCATCAGGAGACGATAAACAATGAACTAAATTAATCTACGCTCTATCTTATATACAATCCTTTAGTGGGCGGAGATAAGACTAATAATTTGTGATTGATCACGATTTTTAATCCTATCTTCCCTCAACCAAAGAATAAAGTGTACTAAACGGGATGGGTCCTGTATCTTTATTTAAACTATTTCTGGATTTAATGATTTCCATACTTTCACATGCATTCAAAAGTCTTTTGTTTGGTACACTTTTTAGAAGTTTTAGGTTATCTAATGTGAATCTATGATTGTTTTCAAAAGCATGCTCGGCCACACTTGACTTTTCGGTTCTTCCGTATTTGAAGTGTGCTAAGTGTTCTTTAAAACGTGTTTGAATAGAGCGTCTCGTATGGCCAACATATTTTTTGTCACAATCCATGCAACTAATTTCGTAAATTCCACTTTTTCCTAGAACTGTAGTTTTATCCTTGGGATTTCCTAGTAAGCTTCTTATTGTGTTACCGGATTGATATACTAATTTAAGACCGGTGTTATTAAATATTTTTTGTAATCCTTATGTATAATTAGGATTATAAGGAATGGATACAAATTTTGAGTCGCAGGTATCTTTTTGTCTGAAAAAAGTGGAATTCCGAAAGGTCTTTTGAAAAGAATGTCTATTTATCAGCTTATTTATTAAGCCTTCGTCGTAACCGTTTTCGCCAGTTATATTCCTAATCCTATTCTTTTCTGCTTCAAATCTTTCTTTGTTTAAGGGGAAATTTACTAATCTATATGTTAAAAAGTGCAAACTTGCAAGCTTATGTTGTAAGCAATGAAAAGAGTCATTTGGAATATACCTGTTGGTGGCCGTTCCTTTTCTGTATAGGTCAAAGTCCAATTTATTTTTATTTCCTATGACTAAAGTGTCTAGAAATGGCAGTGTACCATTGTTCTCTGTTTGAAGAACAGAAAAGTCAAGTGTGGCCGAGCATGCTTTTGAAAACAATCATAGATTCACATTAGATAACCTAAAACTTCGAAAAAGTGTACCAAACAAAAGACTTTTGAATGCATATGTAAATCATTAAATCCAGAAATAGTTTAAATAAAGATAGAGGACCCATCCCGTTTAGTACACTTTATTCTTTGGTTGAGGGGAGATAGGATTAAAAATCGTGATCAATCACAAATTATTAGTCTTATCTCCGCCCACTAAAGGATTGTATATAAGATAGAGCGTAGATTAATTTAGTTCATTGTTTATCGTCTCCTGATGATGCTAACGTTGTTAGCGAAACGCGCGTCGAGTGCAAAAAAGTGTAGTTTTGGTTTGTGGAAAACAATCATAACTTTGTTTTAGTGCAACCAAAGGTTCCAAATTCCCAACATAACCCCATTTTCAAAATTAAAAACAAGTACTTTCCGATTAAGTATGAAAATTTTAATTGCTAGCACATAAATAGCACTTATTGGTGACAAGCTCATCTTTCGAGTTCCAAGCTTTTTTCTGAAATACGCACATGTCATGGTACACCCCTCTGGAATAAAAAAGCCAAATAGTGCTATCTGGCGCAGATTTGCAGTGCGGATTGCCGAGATTGGTGCCTTCGAAAGGACATAAAGAGCAACAAAAACCCATGGGCTCCATTGTGATGTCAAGCGTCGATTTGTGGTGGAGGGGGGGGGGTTGTGGCACGTTGTCGTGCTGGCACCCACGCCGAGTGAAATTTAGCAGGAATTTCAGTCGTGTAGATTGTGGGAAATCGGTTCTCCAAAAGTGGAAGTGAACGCAGAAACAGATTGTGGTTAAGTGAGGGTTGTGTTAGAAAGTCACGTGACCTAGAATGATCAACGGGAGTACAAAAGATTGCGTACCTTGGATCACTCTACCCACACTTTTGTATCTCTAGTTTATACAAATATATGAAGACGCTCATAATAGAAAATGGAAAATCGTTGACCGGGAATATTACAAATAAAATTATAGATTCCATTGCATCGCAGGGTTTATCAGACTTATAAATAAAATAAGATGTTCTCTCCACAATGCAAAATCACCCTTTTTAGAGTAGAATTTTGGGTACCTACCCAAGCAACAATTTTCTGACCAATGACCACATACTTCACCTAAATGGACATTAATTTGGGTGTAGAAATTAGTGACCTTCAGACGGTCTTGCATATTACGACAAAATTCCGTTGCTTTAACTACCCAACGTTTAGCCGACCTGTCACGCGTTTGTGTATTTTCTAGTAAACCAGTGACGACGTGTGGACGTTTTTATGAGACTCTAGTTACGTTCTGCCGACTTATCAACGTCTAAACAACTTTCACATTACGTGAACTTGCGACGTTTCTGGCCTGTCTTGCGACGTTTACCGGCAGGAGTTTTGACGAACTTAAGTGCCCTTTTCTTGTGAAGAAGAAAAGTTTCCAAAGGAAAAGCATTATATTCTCCTTCTCTGCTGCACTTATGTATGGCAGATCTCCCTATCTCTCTCTAGATTTTAAATAATTGGCTCAACTGGTCAGGGG